>CM053033.1:2944546-3177046 GCA_028564925.1 Lithobates sylvaticus | reverse complement strand
GAAGATCGGCAATGGCGGCCGCCGGTATCCGGGTAATCAGGGGCCACATACTTACCAGCTTGGCCTGCAGCTGCTGCCTTAGCATCTGTCCTTGGGTGATGGCATTCTGCGGCCGGTACAACATGGGCTTATAGGGATCCATCATCCCCCCCACACCAGGCGGTACACTTCCATACGGAGGCCGGGTCGGGACCACCTTCACCATATTCATCCGCGGGGGCCGGTATGGATCCATACGGGGGCCGCCTATGTTCAGGAAAAACAAGCGAATAAAAAAAGATCAAAATCCGGGTGTCAAAATTAAGAAAATACCAGAAAAGAGTTTCCAAAACCCCATTGGGGGGGGGGGGGGGTAAGGCGGGGGGGGGGGGGGGGTTGGTTCTGGGTATATACAGGCGGTGCTCACCGGGGGGCAGAGGTTGGTTCTGGGTATATACATTTGGCGTTGCATAAGGAAGGCGCGATATTGATCCGGCCGCCTGGGGATGCAGCAGGTCGCTGGGAACTCCCATCTGATACGGCATGGGGCGTCCTGCGCTGAGTCCGAACTCCTGTGTGGAAGAAATACAAGGAAAGGAATGATGCCCCGATTTTCTAGCGCTAGAATTATTACTCTCGCATGTGTGATTTGAACGCCCTTTACATATGCGTTTGCTTCTGTGTGAACGCCCTTTACATACGCGTTCGCTTCTATGTGTGAACACGGGGGGCGGGGCGCTTTAAAAAAAATTAATAAATAATAAAAAATAAAAAAAAAAAAAGAATTGTTTCTTTGATTTTGAAAAAAAAAAAATTCCCTTTACTTTTTTATTTGATCACTTTAATTCCTATACAAGGAATGCAAACATCCCTTGTAATAAGAATAGGGCATGACAGGTCCTCTTTATGGAGGTCTATAAAGACCTCACATCTCTCCTCTGGCCTGGAAAGACAAATACACAGCAGTGTTTCCAACTGCCGGGGCCGGACGTGATGTCATAACCTTGCACCCGGCCTCAGAAGGTCATAGACACTGCCGGGGACCATCTGGTCCACGGTATTCTCTATGGTGAACTTCTGCGGCCGGCAGACTACTTCTCCAGCTCGCCAATCGCACGGGCGATCCAGTAGAAGCACTGGAGGGCGGTGACATCCCCTCCCTCTGCCTGTAAAAACAAACAATCAGCCGCTAGGATTGTTTTTACAATGAAGGGGTTCAAATGCTCCCATTTAATCGAGGATTACCTCTGCCGCTTTGTTGGCCGCCTGACGGCTTTTCTTTTTCTTGCCCGGCTTCTTTCGTTCCTCGCTGCCGCCGGTGCCGCCCACTCCACCTTTGTCCACTTTCAGCGGGTCGACCGGCTTCTTCTCCGGCTCGCTGCTTGTGGGGGTGGGTGGCTCCTCGTCCTCAGGCGGGAGGGGGAGGGGCTCCAGGAAGTAGGTACGTGCCTTGGGTTTTAGGTGAGTGTGGTAAAGGAGTAGGCGCTGCTGCTCCTCCATCCGGGACACGCGCCGATCCACCCGCACCGTCCCAAACCACCCCCAGGAGAGGGGAGCCGACTGCTTCAACCCTTCAAACAGGTCCCAGGGGGAGATCTTTTGCTTGGTGGAGACTTGAAGGCCCTAGAAAAAGGACGGCAGCAAAAAAACACACAAAATTATAAACGATCAACTCCATTGTAAGATAAACAGACAGAGACGAACGAACAGAGTGTATGGGAACCAATTCATATATCGTCAATGTATCTGCCCGGAGTTCAGCTTTACACTCGCAGGGTGATTATAGATTTCTCGGTCACATGACACTCACCTCTTTTTTGAAAATGGAGTCAAATCCGGCAATCTTGTTTCCTTTGGTGTCGATCAGCGATCCCTGCGGCTCACATGTCACCACGTCTCTCATTTGCTTCGGTAACGGCAACAACTGGCGGACTTTCTCCAGAGACTCCGACTGCCGATCTCCCAACTCCTTCTACAGAGAGAACAAGAGACGGTATATAGAGGGCGGAAAACCGAGACCGACCGGGGGAGGGGGGACAGAACCTTACCCTCAGCTTCTTCACCAGGTTCATGTACGCCCGTTTGTTCTCCTCCATGCTGCCCTGAGAAATGCTGGACATGTCCGCCGCCAACGTTCCATTAATCAGGACGCTCAGCATGTCCAGCACTGTGGTGAAGAGCTCGCTGCAAAGCAAGACATACGTGTTACATGTGTGTGTATATCAGTCACCTGTCAGCAGCCGCTCAATATATACCCGACCGCGAGCGCCCGCTCTATATACCCGACCGCCCACGAGCAGCCACTCTATATATACCCGACCGCCTGCTCTATATACCCAACCGCGAGCGCCCGCTCTATATACCCAACCGCCAGCGCCCGCTCTATATACCCAACCGCCCGCTCTATATACCCGAGCGGCTGCTCTATATACCCAACCGCGAGCGCCCGCTCTATATACCCAACCGCGAGCGCCTGCTCTATATACCCAACCGGCCGCTCTATATACCCAACCGCCCGCTCTATATACCCAACAGCGAGCGGCTGCTCTATATACCCAACCGCGAGCGCCCGCTCTATATACCCAACCGCCTGCTCTATATACCCAACTGCGAGCGCCCGCTCTATATACCCAACCGCGAGCGCCCGCTCTATATACCCAACTGCCCGCTCTATATACCCAACCGCGAGCGGCTGCTCTATATACCCGACCGCCCGCTCTATATACCCAACCGCGAGCGCCCGCTCTATATACCCAACCACGAGTGCCCGCTCTATATACCCGACCGCCCGCTCTATATACCCGACCACCCGCTCTATATACCCAATCGCGAGCGCCCGCTCTATATACCCGACAGAGTGCCCGCTCATATACCTGACCAGAAGCGCCCGCTCCATTTACCCGACCGCGAGCTCCATATACCTGCCCCCGAGCGCCCGCTCCATATACCCGACCCCGAGCGCCCACTCCGTATACCCCGAGCGCCCACTCCGTATACCCCGAGCGCCCACTCCGTATGCCCTTCAGCAAGCGCCTTCTCTATATACCCAACCGCGGGTGACCGTGTGTCACCAAATATTTCCCAAATATGACTATATTTGAGTTATGCTCTTATCTCTGCCCCCCCCCCCCCCCCCCCCCCCCATTAACAGAGCGGCGCACACATAAAACTTGCACCAATAACCGAAATTTAGGAAGAAGGGTAAATGCTGCTTTGTTAATTAACCACTTCAGCTCCCGAGATGTACCGGCACGTCGCTGGGCTTTAGGTGATTGTAGCGAGATGATACACAGCTACAGGCATCACCCCAGTAACGTTTTTTTTTTTGTAAAAGCAATCCTAGCAGCTAATTAGCCACTGGATTGCTTAAACAGGCACTTCCAACATTTGAGAACAGCGATCACGGTGGCGTTTTGAATGCTTGTAAGGACAGAGGAGGGATTTGGGGGTCTTACAGACCCCAGGTTTCTCCATAAAGAGTACCTGTCACATGCTAATTGCTGGCACAAGGATGTTTACATTGCAGATCGCACTGCATTACATTCTTTCCCCGGTGTACGCTGGGCGGGAACACCGACAACCGGGACCCGGAAGTGACGCCATACACGTCTCGTAACGGCCCGTCCAATAGGGGTGCCACCCCCTCTCTTCAGGCCACCCCCCTATATGCAATTGATCGAATCATGCATAGCATGAATCTATCCATGGCTGCTGCAGCCGCCCCCTCTTCATGTGTCCGGCCCCTTTCAGGACACCGGGCGCATGAATTACAGCAGCCAGGGTTTTTTTTTTAAGCCAGAGGCTCTAATAGGCTTCAAAATAGGATGGGCTCGTGGCGCAGAGGACGCGACCGGAGCCCACCCAGGTGTGTTACAACAGCGAATGAAAATTCCCTGTTGAAACACCGATCCTCAATCCGGCCAATCAGAAGCAGGTCTGAGACTCGTTTTCCGATTGGCCGAAAAGAGAAGACTCCCGATTGGCCTCCGAGAAAGAGGGAGGATACAGAAGCTGCCCCTGCCACCGTGGTGACCCGTGGAAAAAAGGGGGGGCTGCTGCCGCCGCCGAGCATGGGAAGGTGCCGGTGATGCGGTAAGTGCCACTGACCAGGGAGGATTGGGTGGGTGACATACTGCTTGCCTTTCCACTGGCTGATGCTTCTGGGTCAGGAACAAGAAGGGGAGGAGAGCGGACGTGTGTCTCCTCCCTCTCCTCTATGCGGCGACGCCCACAATACTGGTCCTGGACCCGCAGATAGGCAAGCAGAGGCCGGGATACATTCGGCAGAGGGGGGGGAGCACACGCGGGGTTGTGTGGAAGCATTCGGAGGGCCGGGACAACATTTCTTGTTTCCATGGTGACCTGGCGCCTGGGATTTGTCGTGCCCTGGCTTAGTTAATTGGCTGGAGTATTATACAGGCCTCTTGACCTTTGGGGGACACGCCTGCTGACCTTTGGAGGAGGTCCCTATTCCAATCCGAGTCCTAACCTTGTTCTTCAAGGGGAAACCCCAAAATAATGATTTCAGCATACCCAACCAGCTTATATTAGGTGTCCAAAGACTCCTGGCCATGTATGAATGCTTAACATTTTCCTCCTACAACTAGGCGTATAAATGGGGCTTCCAGGAAAAGAATAAACACCTCGAAAATGAGACCCAGGAACCAACGCTGCTGCCTTGAAACGCGTAGCCACACGCCCTTTACGCCTCCCACTATCTGATGTCTACAAGCTCAGTTCCCCACATGGTCAGTTCGGCCCCTGGGCTTGTGAATGCCTTGCCCAGGATTCCACTAATGGCTACACAGCTTACGATATGCGATTTTATATCCTATTACATTTTTTTTACGAATAAATGTAATTCGCTGCACCTAGATGGCGCCCTCATTTTTATTTTTTTTTAAATGCTTTTGAGAAAGTGAATTACTTATTGGATTGCATGTCCACCGTGCCGCTGCTGATTATATCCAGGAGTAGGACGGCCCATTCCGTCGTCTGCTGGGTGCTGCGCTGGACCGTGTCGAACATTCCGCCCACCTGGAGATGACAGAAAAACAAGAATAAAAAAGGAACCAGAATAAAAAGGAAGAAGACCGGCAGGAAAGGCGCGGCGACTCGCTTATCTGCACTCAGAGGGGATAAACAAATGAGAAAAACTCACCAGGTTCAGCCGGAGCTTCAACACGTCGTGCAGCAGCTGAGGGGTCTTACAATCGTCCTGATACTGATCTTCTCTCCAATTAGTAACAATCTGAAAACCAAATGAATGAACACAAATCAAGTCATGTGCTAACCCCTTCCCAGGGATCCGGGGGGGGGGGGGCAGGACTGTAACCACTGTGATTGGCTGCCACATCGGTCACATGATTGGGAGGCCGGTCCTGCCAGCCCTCGATCATTACTAGAGAGCGGGAGCCGTCTATGACCGCTCAGTCACTGCGCTCCGAGCGCGCTCTCAGCATAGAAACCCCCCCGGCAGCCTATGGACGCACCATGTGACATGCGCGCGGGCGCTAAAGCTCAACCTCTTTTGGTTATGTGGGCAGCAAGATGTTCCCTCAAGCTGCTCATGGTAACCACAAAGAGTTTAACCCCAAATATAAAAATTCGGTGATTCGCCATCTTCTAGACGCAGCAAAGGCATGCATTCCACTCTGCTGGAAATCTGCTCTTCCACCGTCCATTGACCTCTGGCTTCAAAAAGTAGAGGAAATAAGGACGATGGAGGACCTTATTCTAACCGAACAGAAGAGACAGGAGACATACACGTGGCAGCTTTGGTCTATGTTCATTTTTTCAGAGGAAGGGCAGGCTTTGAGGAGGTCGGGGGACGTCACTTGAACAAACGGGTGGACAGTCGAGCCCCTTGGAAAATGAGGTATACGACATTACAGAATTGATCTCACTCTCTGACATTACCCTAACAGCGCACCATGGTCGTGGGGTGTACTTCCCCTCATGTCCTCCCCACCCCCCCCCCCTTCTCTTCCCCCCTCTGGTTTCCCTCCCCCCCCCCCCCTCTCTAACTACCTAAACTTCTTCTCTATGCTGACCTCCCCCCCCCCCCCCCCCCCCAAAGGGGAAGATAAAAAGAAAAAAGGGAGCCGGGCCCGTGGGACCTACACGTCGAAATCTGCATGCAAATAGACAAACATAGATTGCACTCAGGGATGAGAGACGCTCCAAACTCTTCATATGCGAACTAAGGCTTACTATAAAGACCGCACTTATAATAACCTGCTCTGCTCCAAAGCAGAACAAGACAGATACTACATTACACAAGGCAACATTAGTATCTGACACCATTATATAACTGTTAGATGCCAAAGAAGTATTATTTAAGGCTCAAGATATTATGTTACGCGTGTCATGATGTGAGGTTTATTTTTGTATTTGTATTGCAAGCACACTATGTTGTAACCTGTTGGTCCATGTGGGCCCTGTTCCTGTGTGAAAAAAAAAAAAAGAGTTTAACCCCTTGCCACCCTGTCATATAGCAGAATGACAAACCACAACTCCGATCATGGTATAAGCCTCTGACAGACGCTTCTTACCACATGATCAGCTGTGACCAATCACAGCTGATCACAGCGTGAACCAGGAAGTGCCAGTAAATGGCTTTCTTCGGTTCGTGCTGACAGGGAGAGGCGATCAGCACAGCCCCCATCAAAAGGTGCCAATCAGTGCCCAACACCCGCCAGGATGTCCCCATAATAAATGCCCGTCAGTGCCCACAACAGTGCCCATCAGTGCAACTCAGTAATGCCCATCAGTGCCCATCAATGCCGTCCATCCTTTTTTTTTTTTTATCAACGGTCTTTTTTTCGTTAATAGCGCAAAAATTAAAAACCTCAGGAGGTGATCAACTACCACCAAAAGTAAGCTCCATTTGTGGGAAGAAATCGCAAATCGCACTGCAAAGGTCTCGGTTATTGGGAGCTCATGCAAGTACTCAGTATCAGTGCATTCTGAATAGATGAGAGGAGCCCAGAGGAGGAATTTCTTCTCCTAATCCCATGTGTCCCCCATAGTAAGCCAAACATCCCGATAGATGAGAGGAGCCCAGAGGAGGAATTTCTCCTCCTAATCCCATGTGTCCCCCATAGTAAACCAAACATCCCGATAGATGAGAGGAGCCCAGAGGAGGAATTTCTTCTCCTAATCCCATGTGTCCCCCATAGTAAACCAAACATCCCGATAGATGAGAGGAGCCCAGAGGAGGAATTTCTTCTCCTAATCCCATGTGTCCCCCATAGTAAGCCAAACATCCCGATAGATGAGAGGAGCCCAGAGGAGGAATTTCTCCTCCTAATCCCATGTGTCCCATAGTAAGCCAAACAGAAAGTGAAGGAAAGACATTGCCAAGCAGAAGACGGGTCACTTACCTGCTGTACTTGGCCATAAAGCGATGCCAGTAGCCCCTCCCGCTGCTCATCTTGTCCTTTTAAACAAGTTAGGACCAAGGACAGAAACGGCTGCTGACTCAGCAAAGACATGCTAAAATAAAATAACAAAGTGACAAGAACAAAAAAATCATCGTTAAAAACGAAACAGTTCAGAGGACTAGAAACGGGCACATACCATCACAAGATTGCGGCTTATGCAGACGACCTTTTGTTCTACATCTCAGAACCACACACCTCTCTCCCAATACTCTTATCTGCAATACGCCAATACGGTGATCTTTCAAATTTTAAAATCAACCTGCAGAAATCAGAGGCGCTTAACGTTTCTCTCTCTCCTATTGCTCAGACTCGCCTTAGCAGCAATTTAACCTTTCGGTGGACCCCCCAAGCTATCCAATACCTAGGTACAAAAATCCCTTCTGACTTACACCTCATCTACCAACTCAACTTCCAGCCCCTTCTAAATATTTTCTCCTCAGACCTAGACAGATGGAAGACCCTAGCAGTTTCCTGGTTTGGCAGATGCAATGTATTGAAAATGAACATTATGCCAAGGCTGCTTTACCTTCTGCAGGCTCTGCCAGTTAGGATTCCACTGAACTTTTTCCGAAAATTGCAATCAATCTTCATTAACTACGTATGGCAGGGCAAGCCCTCACGACTTAAGAGATCTCTACTACAGCGGCCAAAGCTCAGGGGTGGGGTCGGCCTTCCAGACCCAGCCTCATACTATACGGCGGTCCACATGAATAGAGTGGTGGATTGGTGCAGACATTCACACCATAAGCTATGGATCGGCCTGGAACAGGAAGCGGTGCCGTTCCCTCTTGCTGGTCTACCATGGAGTGGGAAACGTGTTTTTGGGCTGTCCTTTTCTCACCCTCTAATTGAACCCACCCTAAAGGAACTACACAGATACTTTAGGATTGCGGAGACGCCCAGCTTCCCCTCCCCTCTGACGCCCATAATTGGTCACCCAGACTTCCTACCGGGCATCTCTGATAGATCTTTTCGACTCCACCCGAATCAGAGCCTAGTTAGAGCCTCCTCTCTTATAGGACCCTCTGACTGGAGCAACCTCTCAGGCATTTATCCTAGCTTTAATACCTCCGCCCTAGGTAGATGGAGGATCCTGCAACTCTCACACTTCCTCAGATCCCTCCCGGAAGTCAATGGCTTCCGTAGAAAGCCTATGCCCTTTGAAGACATGTGCTTGGGAGATGAGCCAATAAGAAAATCCCTTTCCATTTCCTACAATATTCTACTTGCATATACATCTCGAAATGATCCTCCGTTCCTACAGAAATGGGAGAGAGATCTTAACACCACGTTCTCTGAAGACCAAAAGACTCGAATACTCTTTTTTTCACATAAGTCCTCCTTGTGTAGCAAATACCAAGAAATTACTTATAAAATCTTGACGCGTTGGTATAGGACCCCATCTGTCTTAGCATCCATATTTCCAGGACACAGTCCATTGTGCTGGAGATGTGGTACACAGGTTGGCACAATACTCCATATCTTCTGGGAGTGTTCGGTACTGACTCCCTTCTGGAGACAAGTACTAGAGATCATTTACAAGCTCACGGACATAGCCCTCCAGGATAACCCGGCGGCGATTCTGCTAAACCTGACCCCCATGTCTAGCAAGCGATACCGCAAATCCCTACTGAAGCACCTCTTGAATGCAGCCAGGGCATGTATTCCCAGTGCTTGGAAGCAACAATCCCCACCGACAGTAGTACAGTGGTTTGCCAGGGTTCGAGACATCCAACAAATGGAACATCTTACCGCTGCCCTAGGGGAAAAGGAGGAGGAACACAATACACGCTGGACATACTGGGACCTGTTCAGATTCTCAGATGAATACAAGGCCTACATTTAATTATATTAACTAAAAGATAATTCGGGGCTGTGGGTCGTCGGCCTTGCCAGTACGCCACACTCACTCCCCTCCCCACCTTTTACCCCACCCCTACTCCCCCTTTATTCCTTTCATAGCCTTCCCACCATCGACACAGTCGGTGTCATCCACTCACTTATTTCCTCTACCCCAAAAATGAAAAAAAAACCCTCGGATTGCGGGAACTTTTTGGCACCACTCCTAGGAAACTAGGACAGAGAGCCACTACTGATAAGTAATACGTTGTTTTGGACCAGCCCACTAAAGTATCATAAATTAATATCTGTACAAAGGAGAAAAACCCTCACTACCTACCAAGGGGCTCCCCCTTTTACCCTAGAGAGCCAATGGTATGGCTTACACAGGACCTTTAAAGTGAGACTCTGTGCAAGAGAAGATGTCGCCTATATTGTCCTGGTTGAATTGCAAAAGCATACCTATCACAGAGTCACATGAATACAATTGCTCTTTTGATCTTATATACTGTAATTTAACATTGATGAATACCCCAGCATTATTCACTGACTTGATTAATATACTATTGTTTAAGCCTACTTATAGACAATGCTGTTTGTTATGTCTGATCCATTACATTACTGTTTGATCCGCATTCCTTAAATAAAGAAAAAAAAAAAAAAAAAAACGAAACAGTAACGTTTGCCCAATTTTTTTTTGTTTCAAATGTGAAAGATGATGTTACGCCGCAAGAATCGTGATCGATCTTCTAAGCAAAAAAATCGTGATTCTCATTTTAGCCCGAATTGTGCAGCTCTACCGTGGGGTCTTCAGAGGGGGGTCATTTACATGAACAAGTTACGGACCCCCTCCTGCAGTTGTACTGCGGCAGGTTGGCTCCCCTGCACAAATCGCCGTCATTGAATGTCATGTGTGCGCACGGGCGATTTTTAGGGGAGCGTGCGCCCATTCACGAGCAGGGAAGCCAACCAGCGGGTACTCGATGCCCGCCGGCCACCCGAAGACATGCAGAATGGGGATCTGTCAGTGTTAACAAAACAGATCCCCGTTCTGTCAGGGGAGGGAGACAGATCTGCTGTTCCTACTGATCAGGAACAGCAATCTCTCTCCTCCTCCAGTCAGCACATCCCCCCCAGTTAGAAACACCTCCCAGGGAACACACTTAAATGGGTTGTAAACCCTCATGGTTTGCATTCTATGCATTAAGGTGAAAAAACAGTTTTTAGTGCTGCAGCCCGCCCCCCCGTTTTACTTACCTGGATGCCGTCATCCTCTGTCAAGGAACGAGCACACCATCTGTAGCCAGTGTGTCTCGTGTCCCGATTATATAGATTGATAGCAGCGCAGCCATTGGCTCTCGCTGCTGTCAATTAAATGCAATGATGCGGCGCCGGGGGGGGGGGGCCCAAGTTATACACTCTGTGTGAATGTATGACAGTTGTACTGCGGCAGGTTGGCTCCCCTGTGCGAATCGCCGCCATTGTATGTCGGGCGTGCACACGGGCGATTTGTGGGCGTGTTCACGAGCAGGGAAGCCAACCAGGAGATCCATACATGCGGCCCCCACGTGACCACACGGCAGCAAATTCAAAAGGGACGTACCTGTACGCCCCATTTGCCCAGCCGTGCCATTCTGTCGACGGAAATTTACATGCGGAGGTCGGCAAGTGGTTAAATGACGCAGTTCCGTATCGCAAAAAAAATGGCCTGGTCAGGAAGGGGGGGGGGGGGGGGGGCAAATCCCTCTGGTCCTTACATTTTTTTTTAAATTAAAGTCAGCAGCTACAAAAAATATAGTCAGTATTAAAACATGGACACTTAGGCCACGATGTCCTCACCCGAAGCCGATCTGTCCCTCGGCTCTTGGGTGGAGGCGCTGCCATCTTTGGTAAGGGAATCAGGAAGTGAAGCCTTGTGGCTTCACAGCCTGGTTCCCTACTGCGCGAATCGCATTGCGTGTTCTCATTGGTCCCTGCGTGTCTCCCGGGGACGGAGGGGGGGGGGGCATGGCGTAGATCCCCGCGGAGCCTGCAGTGATTCTATGCCTGGAAGTGGGAGCAAAATACCTGGATTATACAGGTATCTGCTCCCCCCTCCCCACTGAAAGGTGCCAAATGCGACACCGGAGAGGGGGAGGAATCCGAAAAGCAGAAGTTCCATTTTTGGGTGGAACTCCGCTTTTAGTGGTTAAATTAGAACTCCACCACCACAATCAGATTTCCTAGAATGATGAAAACCCCACAACCCGTCTCTTCATATTCCCTATAATGTATGTGGATCCGTTCTGCCCACCTCTTCTGCTTCTGGCGGTCCCGCTCCTTCCGGGAAGATGATCCGAGGTGTTGGCCTTTCTCCAGCTCCTCTCCAGCGGCCTTCAGCACGTGGCCCTGAACAGATGTTGGCAGCTTAGCGATCAGAGGGGCCACCAGCCACACGCCGGACCGCTCCAACGCGCTGCAAAGAGAGTAAGAAGAATTATGAATATAATCCATAAAAAAGTCCCAACACCTGAAACCATAATAATAAAAAAAGGAAAGGCACCTCAACACTGGCTTAGACTTGGCGTTGGGGGCGGAGTTGCTGGTTGGAGCGTTGTTAGCGGGAGGATTGGTGGCTGGAGCCGTACACACATTCTCCGCCGATTGCTGGAATACTTCAATGGTGGCCTTGGCGATGTTTTCCAGAAGTGAATTCATTTCCTGAGTGATAAAATAAAATTTAAGAATACATAAAAAAAGGGGAAAAAAAAAATGGATTCCTGCCACAAGCGCCCCCCCCCCCCCCCCCTCCATGGTGTCTCCAGATAGCGCCCCCCCCTCCCGCCATGGTGTCTCCACATAGGGCCCCCCCTCCCGCCATGGTGTCTCCACATAGGGCCCCCCCCCCCCGCCATGGTGTCTCCACATAGGGCCCCCCCCCTCCCGCCATGGTGTCTCCAGATAGGACCCTCCCGCCATGGTGTCTCCAGATAGGACCCCCCCACCCTCCCGCCATGGTGTCTCCAGATAGGACCCCCCCACCCTCCCGCCATGGTGTCTCCAGATAGGACCCCCCCACCCTCCCGCCATGGTGTCTCCAGATAGGGCCCCCCCACCCTCCCGCCATGGTGTCTCCAGATAGGGCCCCCCCCCCCTCCCGCCATGGTGTCTCCAGATAGGGCCCCCCCCCCCTCCCGCCATGGTGTCTCCAGATAGGGCCCCCCCCCCCTCCCGCCATGGTGTCTCCAGATAGGGCCCCCCCTCCCGCCATGGTGTCTCCAGATAGGGCCCCCCCCCCTCCCGCCATGGTGTCTCCAGATAGGGCCCCCCCTCCCGCCATGGTGTCTCCAGATAGGGCCCCCCCCTCCCGCCATGGTGTCTCCAGATCGGGCCCCCCCTCCCGCCATGGTGTCTCCAGATAGGGCCCCCCTCCCGCCATGGTGTCTCCACATAGGGCCCCCCCCCTCCCGCCATGGTGTCTCCACATAGGGCCCCCCTCCCGCCATGGTGTCTCCAGATAGGGCCCCCCTCCCGCCATGGTGTCTCCAGATAGGGCCCCCCCCCTCCCGCCATGGTGTCTCCAGATAGGACCCCCCCCACCCTCCCGCCATGGTGTCTCCAGATAGGACCCCCCCACCCTCCCGCCATGGTGTCTCCAGATAGGACCCCCCCACCCTCCCGCCATGGTGTCTCCAGATAGGACCCCCCCCACCCTCCCGCCATGGTGTCTCCAGATAGGACCCCCCCACCCTCCCGCCATGGTGTCTCCAGATAGGGCCCCCCCCCCCCTCCCGCCATGGTGTCTCCAGATAGGGCCCCCCCACCCTCCCGCCATGGTGTCTCCAGATAGGACCCCCCCACCCTCCCGCCATGGTGTCTCCAGATAGGACCCCCCCACCCTCCCGCCATGGTGTCTCCAGATAGGGCCCCCCCACCCTCCCGCCATGGTGTCTCCAGATAGGACCCCCCCACCCTCCCGCCATGGTGTCTCCAGATAGGACCCCCCCCACCCTCCCGCCATGGTGTCTCCAGATAGGGCCCCCCCCCCCCCCGCCATGGTGTCTCCAGATAGGGCCCCCCCCCCCCCGCCATGGTGTCTCCAGATAGGGGCCCCCCCCCCCCCTCCCGCCATGGTGTCTCCAGATAGGGCCCCCCCCCCCTTCCCGCCATGGTGTCTCCAGATAGGGCCCCCCCCCTTCCCGCCATGGGAGCTGCTATTCATGGCACAGGGCTCTGAGGGAAAGGCATGGGCAGACCTTCTTTCAGAGCGCATGCGCCGGTGAAGTCACCAGCCCATTCACAAGTAAATATCTCCTAAATGGTGCAGGTTCAGGAGATATTTACTGTACCTACAAGTAAAGCCTCATTATAGACTTATCTATAGGTACAGCGAGGGGGAAAAAGTATGACAAAGAAACGATCGGTCTATAATTTTATTGGTGGGTTTATTATAACAGTGAGAGAATAACAACAAAAATATCCAGCAAAACGCATTTCAAAAAACGTATAAATTGATTTGTATTTTAATGAGTGAAATAAGAATTTGATCTCTTCACAAAACATGACTTGGTAGTTGGTGGAGAAACCCTTGTTGGCGATCACAGTAGGTCAGAAGTTTCTTGGAGTTGGCCTCCAGGTTCGCACATCTCAGGAGGGATTTTGTCCTCTTTGCAGATCCTCTGCAAGTCATTAAGGTTTCCAGGCTGACGTTTGGTGACTTGAACCTTCGGCTCCCTCCACATATTTTCTATGGGATTAAGGTCTGGAGACTGGCTAGGCCACTCCAGGACCTTATTGTGCTTCTTCTTGAGCCACTACTTTGATGCCTTGGCGGTATGTTTTGGGTCATTGTCATGCTGGAAGACCCATCCATGACCCATCTTCAGTGTTCTAGCTGAGGGAAGGAGGTTCAGTCATAGGACCTCCATGTATGACGGTGGGGGATGGTGTTCTTGGGGTCATAGGTCCTCCATGTATGAGGGTGGGGGATGGTGCTCTTGGGGTCATAGGACCTCCATGTATGACGGTGGGGGATGGTGTTCTTGGGGTCATAGGTCCTCCATGTATGACGGTGGGGGATGGTGTTCTTGGGGTCATAGGACCTCCATGTATGACGGTGGGGGATGGTGCTCTTGGGGTCATAGGTCCTCCATGTATGACGGTGGGGGATGGTGTTCTTGATGTCATAGGACCTCCATGTATGACGGTGGGGGGATGGTGTTCTTGGGGCCATAGGCCCTCCATGTATGACGGTGGGGGATGGTGTTCTTGGGGTCATAGGACCTCCTTGTTGGAGGGTGGGGGATGGTGTTCTTGGGGTCATAGGACCTCCATGTACGACGGTGGGGGGATGGTGTTCTTGGGGTCATAGGACCTCCATGTATGATGGTGGGGGATGGTGTTCTTGGGGGTCATAGGACCTCCATGTATGATGGTGGGGGATGGTGTTCTTGGGGTCATAGGACCTCCATGTATGACGGTGGGGGGATGGTGTTCTTGGGGTCATAGGACCTCCATGTATGACGGTGGGGGATGGTGTTCTTGGGGTCATAGGTCCTCCATGTATGACGGTGGGGGATGGTGTTCTTGGGGTCATAGGACCTCCATGTATGACGGTGGGGGATGGTGTTCTTGGGGTCATAGGACCTCCATGTATGACGGTGGGGGATGGTGTTCTTGGGGTCATAGGCAGCATTCCTCCTCCTCCTCCGCCAAACACATTTGAGTTGAGTTGATGCCAAAGATCTGGATTTTGGTCTCCTCTGACCACAACACTTTCCCCCGGTTCTCCTCTGAATCATTCGATGTTCCTTAGTGATCTTCAGACGGACCTGTACATGTGATTTCCTGATCAGGGGGACCTTGCGGGGGCTGCAGGATTTCAGTCGATCGCGGTGTAGTGTGTTACCGATTGTTTTCTTGGTGACTATGGTCCCAGCTGAGATCAGTGACAAGATTCTCCCGTGTAGTTCTGGGCTGATTCCTCACCGTTCTCATCATCATTGAACCTCCACCAGGTGAGATCTTGTATGGAGCCCCAGACCGAGGGAGATCGATCGTTATTTTGTGTTTCTTCCATTTGTGAATAATCCACCAACTGTTGTCACCCCTCACCAAGCTGCTTGGCGATGGTCTTGTAGCCCATTCCAGCCTTGTGTAGGTCTCCAATCTTCTCCCCGACATCCTTGGACAGATCTTTGGTCTTCCCCATGGTGGAGAGATTGGAATCTGATTGATTCTGTGGACAGGAGTCTTTTATACAGGAAACAAGCTGAGATTAGGAGCACTCCATTTAAGAGAGAAGAGAAGAGTGCTCCTAATCTCAGCTTGTTACCTGTATAGAAGACACCTGGGAGCCAGAAATCTTGCTGATTGATCGGAGATCAAATACTTATTTCACTCATTAAAATACAAATTGATTTATAACTTTCTTGAAATGTGTTTTTCTGGATATTTTTGTTATTCCGTCTCTCACTGTTATAATAAACCGATCAATAAAATTATAGACGATCGTTTCTTTGTTAGTGGGCAAATGTACAAAATCAGCAGCAGATCAAATACCTTTTTTTCCTTCACTGAAGATATCAACCATAGGAGTTCCCTCCCACTTTAAAGCCCGCCCTCTTGCTGCTGCACATGTGTATTAGGTGGGTGGGAAGGGGTTAACTTTTTTTCACCTCATTCCAATATTATAAGCAGAAGCAAAACTGGAGTCCCAATCAACTCCTAACCCCCAGGATACGACCCCCCCCCCCCCCCCCCGGAGGTTCTGAGCGTTTTACAACCACCCCCAACCCCCCCCCCCCCCCGGGCTCCCATTACTCACATTGCTGGTTGTCTGTTTGATCATCAGCTGAAGTTCCAAAGCAGACTGTCTCATCGTCCACTGATCCAGGCTCTGCAGAGCAAAGAAAAGACAAATGGAGGAGCAAAACTAAAACACAACGTGACCCAAATCTTTACATCTCAACATTGGCTGGGAGAACTGGAGAGAACTTCGATCGGACCCGACATCAGAAATGTCTTTCCATGGAAAGTGCAAAAAATAAAAGACTAATTGCAGTTTAACACTGACCTGCAGAATGTGTTTGATGCGTTGTCTCTGCGGATTGTCGCCCTGCTCCGTGTCGCCCAGTCTGTGCGGGTAACAGATCAGCTGCATGAGACGCTGAGCCTGAGCGCTGCTGAGCACCGGATCCTGGAGATCAATGGAGTCCTCGCATAAGGAGCGCACGCAACGCTCGCCGACCCATTCCTGGGGGGAGGGGAGAGGAGGATGAAGGAGGTCTGCATCCAAATCAAGCCGGACTTCTACTTATCATAGAGACCGGAGAGACGGCCGGATCCACACACCTGTCATTCACATCGCCATCAACTGATCGGAACATGCGTTCACCACACAACCGAACCACACCCACAAGGAAAAGAACATAATGAGGTCTAGGATGCTGGGTATGGATCACAGGAGGATGAGGGTTACAAGTTCCAGTGTCTCCATATAGAATGCGCACCAGTGTGCCCTGTGACCCTAAAGTGTACCAGACAGAGCCGCACGCCCAGAGCGTCCCGCCACAAGACCCGCACGCCCCGCCACAAGACCCGCGCGCCCAGAGCGTCCCGCCACAGACCCGCACGCCCAGAGCGCCCCGCCACAGACCCGCACGCCCAGAGACTACAGTGACAGACCCGCACGCCCAGGAGACTCCCGCGACAGACCGCACACCCAGAGCGTCCCGCCACAGACTCACACGCCCAGTTCCCGTGCAACCCCGTGACCCCAAAAGCATCATGTGCAACCCCAAAAGCATTCTGTGCAACCCTGTGACCCCAAAAGCATCATGTGCAACCCTGTGACCCCAAAGCATCCTGTGTATTGTGACCCCAAAACACCCTGTGACCCCAAAGCATCCTGTGTAACCCTGTGACCCCAAAATATCCTGTGTAACCCTGTGACCCCAAAATATCCTGTGTAACCCTGTGACCCCAAAATATCCTGTGTAACCCTGTGATCCCAAAATATCCTGTGTAACCCTGTGACCCCAAAGCCTCCTGTGTAACCCTGTGACCCCAAAGCCTCCTGTGTAACCCTGTGACCCCAAAGCCTCCTGTGTAACCCTGTGACCCCAAAGCCTCCTGTGTAACCCTGTGACCCCAAAGCATCCTGTGTAACCCTGTGACCCCAAAGCATCCTGTGTAACCCTGTGACCCCAAAGCATCCTGTGTAACCCTGTGACCCCAAAGCATCCTGTGTAACCCTGTGACCCCAAAGCACCATGTGTAACCCTGTGACCCCAAAACATCCTGTGTAACCCTGTGACCCCAAAGCACCATGTGTACTGTGACCCCAAAGCATCCTGTGTAACCCTGTGACCCCAAAGCACCATGTGTAACCCTGTGACCCCAAAACATCCTGTGTAACCCTGTGACCCCAAAGCACCATGTGTACTGTGACCCCAAAGCACCATGTGTAACCCTGTGACCCCAAAGCATCCTGTGTAACCCTGTGACCCCAAAGCACCATGTGTAACCCTGTGACCCCAAAGCATCCTGTGTAACCCTGTGACCCCAAAGCACCATGTGTAACCCTGTGACCCCAAAACATCCTGTGTAACCCTGTGACCCCAAAGCACCATGTGTAACCCTGTGACCCCAAAGCACCATGTGTAACCCTGTGACCCCAAAACATCCTGTGTAACCCTGTGACCCCAAAACATCCTGTGTAACCCTGTGACCCCAAAGCATCCTGTGTAACCCTGTGACCCCAAAGCACCATGTGTACTGTGACCCCAAAGCACCATGTGTAACCCTGTGACCCCAAAGCATCCTGTGTAACCCTGTGACCCCAAAGCACCATGTGTAACCCTGTGACCCCAAAACATCCTGTGTAACCCTGTGACCCCAAAGCACCATGTGTAACCCTGTGACCCCAAAACATCCTGTGTAACCCTGTGACCCCAAAGCACCATGTGTAACCCTGTGACCTCAAAGCATCCTGCAACACCTCATGAGCCCAGGAGCATCCTGGGATGCTCCGCCAGTCCAGAGCACCCTGCGACACATGCATAGAGAGCCTTGTTTGTGACACTGGCCTAAAGCCATTATAGTTTTTCTCTACTGAACATAAAGAACAAATAGAAGACAACTACAAGAACCTCTGAATGTCTCGCTCTCCCTTTAGGGTGTTTGTATCTGGAATTGTGTTGCTCTAATCCTCAGTGTCTATGTGAAGGAATGTTACCTGCGTCCAGCTGATCTCACCTGCTGACAGATGCTGCGCAGCACATATTTGGCGTAGACATCCAAGCTGGCCGTCTCTATGGATACCAATCTACCGCCTGGCCTGTTCGCCATATCTTCATCCGTAATGTCTTCAGTCCCCGCTGGGAGAGGGAAGCCTGAGCCTTGTAGTTCTGCATCACCTGGATAAACCAAATACTAGTAAGAGGGGAAACCGGATTATGGAGGGTAACGGTGACATGGCAACGCCTAAGCATCCCGCCCAGATCACAGCTTCCAGAAGGCAGCATCTGCTGTGCCGTCTACTTGGCTATCCCACAGTGCTCTGGGAATCTAGGAGACACAGCAAGGGTAAAGGAATGGTACAAAAAACCTATCAATGCTCCATGTTTTCTGTCCCTTTCCCCCCCACAGTAGTGAACCCCCCTCCAACGCAGTGTCCTCTGCCCCCCAAGGACCGCCTAGCAACCAATCACCAAGGCAGATCCCGCCGCCACCACCATCCATCATTATGCTGCCTCCCACTATGCAGTGAAAGAGCGGCGGAGGCCGGGGGGGGGGGGGGGCAGAGCCATGGTCATGATCCACTTGTCGGCTCCCACAATCGAAGGCTTTCCAACCCCCCACTTCATAGGATTTCGAAATTTCGAATATCAGGACTAAATACTTCAACTGACAATGTATTACTTTATAATACCTAAACCACACTACCAGCAAATGAATAGTACAAGTAGCATATACAGGTCTGACACCCAATGCGGGTCCCTTACCATATACAGGCCTGACACCCAATGCGGGTCCCTTACCATATACAGGTCTGACACCCAATGCGGGTCCCTTACCATATACAGGCCTGACACCCAATGCGGGTCCCTTACTATATACAGGCCTGACAACCAATGCGGGGTCCCTTACCATATACAGGCCTGACACCCAATGCGGGTTCCTTACTATATACAGGCCTGACAACCAATGCGGGTCCCTTACCATATACAGGCCTGACACCCAATGCGGGGTCCCCAACCATATACAGGCCTGACACTCAATGCGGGTCCCTTACCATATACAGGCCTGACAACCAATGCGGGTCCCTTACCATATACAGGCCTGACACTCAATGCGGGTCCCTTACCATATACAGGCCTGACAACCAATGCGGGTCCCTTACCATATACAGGCCTAACACTCAATGCGGGGTCCCTTACTATATACAGGTCTGACAACCAATGCGGGTCCCTTACCATATACAGGCCTGACACTCAATGCGGGTCCCTTACCATATACAGGCCTGACACTCAATGCGGGGTCCCTTACCATATACAGGCCTGACAACCAATGCGGGTCCCTTACCATATACAGGCCTGACACCCAATGCGGGTCCCTTACCATATACAGGCCTGACACCCAATGCGGGTCCCTTACCATATACAGGCCTGACACTCAATGCGGGTCCCTTACCATATACAGGCCTGACACCCAATGCGGGTCCCTTACCGAGCATGAATACGGCTTTGAGAACAGCAAACAGCGCTCCGGGGACAATGCGGTTCTGTGCGGCTGCGAGAAGATGGCGGTCGCAGGAAGAGCGAATCCCAAACGTTGCTCTGTCTAATAAAGCAAAAAAAAAAATCCATAATAAATAATCACATTTGTAAATATTGACAGTAGATGTGGACAAGCCACGCCTCCATTATTTGTAAGTTCCAATCAGTGATGACTTACTGCCGTCCGGTTCATACGGGTTCAGCTGAGGCGTCTTGAAGAGATGCAGCAAAATGCGACAGGTGAGGCGCGCTCCGGGCTCCGAGTCCTGTTCACTGCAAGCTGGAAGAGCAATGAGAGGAGATTTATCTCCGGGGTGTATAATAGACACACACACACATACATATACATATACATATATATATATATATATCTCTTTTTTTTTTTTTTTTGGTTCCTCCACTTAGAAATATTGTTTTTAGATTTCCTTTTTATGCCGGGTGTTTGTTTTCGGCACAATGCATCTATTGAAGTGGAAGTAGACAATCTGCACTCTGTGATATAACAGAGGGAGGCGTTATTTATGAAGCTTCGCCGTCTCAATCTGCTGCTTCTAACACTTCCTACACAACGCACAACATGGCAATACTTTTTCTGTGGAAGAAGAAGGAAGAAAGACGCGCAGGCTCTGCCAATCCGGTGTAAGCGATCGTCGCCATTTGTAGATTTGCTATGATGTCTGCTGGAGTGAATTTGTTATTTCACGCAAAAGATAAAATGAGTTCTCTACTAAATGGTGATGGCTTCATTTACACTTTAAATGCGTTCTATGTATTATGGAACTTTAACGATAACAGAATACCATCCCTGAGCAGACAGAAGAAAAAAGATGAACCCCACAGGAGGTCAGTAGGAGAATCCGCAAAGAGCAACGGGGGACACAAGAGACACAGGGGGGACACAAGAGACACAAGAGACACAGGGGGATACAAGAGACACAGGGGGATACAAGAGACACAGGGGGATACAAGAGACACAGGGGGATACAAGAGACACAGGGGGACACAAGAGACACAGGGGGACACAAGAGACACAGGGGGACACAAGAGACACAGGGGGACACAAGAGACACAGGGGGACACAAGAGACACAGGGGGACACAAGAGACACAGGGGGACACAAGAGACACGGGGGGGACACAAGAGACACGGGGGGGACACAAGAGACACGGGGGGGACACAAGAGACACAGGGGGACACAAGAGACACAGGGGGACACAAGAGACACAGGGGGGACACAAGAGACACAGGGGGGACACAAGAGACACAGGGGGGACACAAGAGACACAGGGGGGACACAAGAGACACAGGGGGGACACAAGAGACACAGGGGGGACACAAGAGACACAGGGGGGACACAAGAGACACAGGGGGGACACAAGAGACACAGGGGGGATACAAGAGACACAGGGGGGAGACAAGAGACACAGGGGGGACACAAGAGACACAGGGGGGATACAAGAGACACAGGGGGGATACAAGAGACACAGGGGGGATACAAGAGACACAGGGGGGAAACAAGAGACACAGGGGGATACAAGAGACACAGGGGGATACAAGAGACACAGGGGATACAAGAGACACAGGGGATACAAGAGACACAGGGGGGATACAAGAGACACAGGGGGGATACAAGAGACACAGGGGATACAAGAGACACAGGGGATACAAGAGACACAGGGGAATACAAGAGACACAGGGGGGATACAAGAGACACAGGGGGGATACAAGAGACACAGGGGGGATACAAGAGACACAGGGGATACAAGAGACACAGGGGACACTCCTAGAAGTGTCAATTTCTAACAAGATGAGTCCTCTGGACTGAGGCAGTATTTGGGGACGCTGGGAGGAGAAATATTGTTTTTTGTCTTTGCAGGTAACTCTTAAAAGTCTTAAAATGGTTATAAATGCATAAAGAGAAAAAGAAAAGAAAAAAAAACACCTGTGTGCAGTAGCCCCCCCTCCCCCTAATACCTACCTGAGCCCCATCTTGACCCAGCGATGTGCATGTAAGCAGCGTCTTGGCCTCAATAAAGCAGCAGTGGACACCTTGTTACACCCAGCCCGAACTATATGGGCTGGGTGTAACAAGATGTCCACTGCTGGCACACTGTGGCCAAGTGCAGGGTGTACCAAGATGGGCGTCAGGATTTTCCAGCACTGACGGTGTAACAGCAACACGGAGTGCCACTTCCATTACTGAAAGCGGCGGCTCCAGACGCCGATCCCGATGGATGATGCAGCAGTGCCCTGCACCCGTGCCAGCTTACCTGCTTGAGGACTCGCTCTCCGCCCGCTGACTTCCTGTTGCACATCGCCTCCCTCCCCTCCCAGGTATCGGCAGCATTTGTGTGAATACAAGTACTGGCGCAAATTGCTCAGTATCGGTCCCGGTATCAGGACCACCCTACTGTAACCACCTTCTCCCCCCGGTGGAGTAGCACTTCCCCTACTTCCTCATGTAGTAATGAGGATTCCTCATAGGGAAGGTCCCGTTTTGTGGTTCTCAGCATACTGCCACTTTAAGGATAGAGAAATAAATAGAACGAGCAAAAGGAATAGTATACAGGATAATCCCCTCCCCCCCCACACACAGCAGATTTATTGCTGAACAAATAGAACTTACCGGCAGTGAGCAGGGATGGGATGGCGGCGCAGCGGATTAGATCCTCCAGTGAAAAGCATTGGCGAGCGACCAGGATAGCAACAAATATAGCGAGGGAGTCGTGAAACGAAAGATCGCTCACCTGAGGAGTTACAAAAAATAAATAGTAACCCCATTGGAGGAATATTCCCCGTTCACCTGTAATAGGAAATCCCGGGGGGGGGGGGGGGAATAAAACTCACATCTACGTTGCACAGAAGGTCGTTGAAGCCGCAGGTGCCGTTGTTGGATGAGCAGCAGAGAGCCTTGAGAACCCCCAACCATTCCGAGCTCAGATCCTTACAGGCCCCCGTCAGCTCCGCACACAGGATGGCGATGTCATTCACCCTGCGGGGTATAAACAGGACTACCATGTGACCTCTCATACTATGACATCACTCCCCCTTTATATATGACCTCTCATCCTATGACATCACTCCCTCCTTTATATATGACCTCTCATACTATGACATCACTCCTCCCCTCCTTTATATATGACCTCTCATCCTATGACATCACTCCCCCTTTATTTATGACCTCTCATACTATGACATCACTCCCTCCTTTATATATGACCGCTCATCCTGACATCACTCCTCCCTTTATATATGACCTCTCATCCTATGACATCACTCCTCCCCCTTTATATATGACCTCTCATAGTATGACATCACTTCTCCCCTCCTTTATATATGACCTCATCCTATGACATCACTCCTCCCTTTATATATGACCTCTCATCCTATGACATCACTCCTCCCTTTATATATGACCTCTCATCCTATGACATCACTCCTCCCCCTTTATATATGACCTCTCATCCTATGACATCACTCCTCCCCCTTTATATATGACCTTTCATCCTATGACATCACTCCTCCCCCTTTATATATGACCTCTCATCCTATGACATCACTCCTCCCTTTATATATGACCTCTCATCCTATGACATCACTCCTCCCTTTATATATGACCTCTCATCCTATGACATCACTCCTCCCTTTATATATGACCTCTCATCCTATGACATCACTCCTCCCTTTATATATGACCTCTCATCCTATGACATCACTCCTCCCTTTATATATGACCTCTCATCCTATGACATCACTCCCCCCTTTATATATGACCTCTCATCCTATGACATCACTCCTCCCTTTATATATGCCCTCTCATCCTATGACATCACTCCCTCCTTTATATATGACCTCTCATCCTATGACATCACTCCTCCCTTTATATATGACCTCTCATCCTATGACATCACTCCTCCCCCTTTATATATGACCTCTCATCCTATGACATCACTCCTCCCCCTTTATATATGACCTCTCATCCTATGACATCACTCCTCCCCCTTTATATATGACCTCTCATCCTATGACATCACTCCTCCCTTTATATAAAGACCTCTCATCCTATGACATCACTCCTCCCCCTTTATATATGACCTCTCATCCTATGACATCACTCCTCCCTTTATATAAAGACCTCTCATCCTATGACATCACTCCCCCCTTTATAACTGGCCGTGTTGCCTGTAATAGCCCCTCCCCCCCTCACCTGTCTATGTCGTGGTCTCCCACACACACGTGTACGAGGGCATTGCAGACAAAGCTGTAGCGGTTGGTGGGCGTGTCTCTCAGGAGTTTTCCCAGCATGCCGCAGTTATAGCTGTGAGCGGACGGGTTGATGATGGTGTCCAGCATGAATTCCTGTTCCCACAACATGTTGGAGTCGGACGGATCCACAATGCAGTATATGGTGTTCTTCACCTTGGAGCAGAAATCACTGAACGACAAAGGAGAAGGAGAACGATCGTCATATGGGAGCGATCGGAATATCGGAGCGATCGTCATATGGGAGCGATCGGAATATCGGAGCGATCGTCATATGGGAGCGATCCATAATATCGGAGCGATCGTCATATCTGAACGATCCATAATATCGGAACGATCGTCATATGGGAGCGATCCGTAATATCAGAACCATAATATCTGTACAATCGTCATATGGGAGCGATCCATAATATCTGAACGATCCATAATATCTGAACGATCGTCATATGGGAGCGATCCATAATACCTTTACAGAGCCCAAAGAAAGATTGTTCCTCATCACTCACCTGAAGAGTTCTCCATATTTGCTCTTCAGATGGCTGCAGTACATGTACAGATCATAGAGGTAAGCCAGAATACATCGCTCAGCGGAGGAGCCGTCCGACCGGTTCATGCCGTGCTTCACCACGCCACACAACCTGTAATAGGAGAAAAACATTTCTTAAAGCGGAACTCCGACCTCACCACCCAGTGCCCCATCATTGGTGTCAGTGGGGGGAATAGTGCCCCATCATTGGTGTCAGTGGGAGGAATAGTGCCCCATCATTGGTGTCAGTGGGAGGAATAGTGTCCCATCATTGGTGTCAGTGGGAGGAATAGTGTCCCATCATTGGTGTCAGGGGGAGGAATAGTGCCCCATCATTGGTGTCAGTGGGAGGAATAGTGTCCCATCATTGGTGTCAGTGGGAGGAATAGTGTCCCATCATTGGTGTCAGTGGGAGGAATAGTGTCCCATCATTGGTGTCAGTGGGAGGAATAGTGTCCCATCATTGGTGTCAGTGGGAGGAATAGTGTCCCATCATTGGTGTCAGTGGGAGGAATAGTGTCCCATCATTGGTGTCAGTGGGAGGAATAGTGTCCCATCATTGGTGTCAGTGGGAGGAATAGTGTCCCATCATTGGTGTCGGTGGGAGGAATAGTGTCCCATCATTGGCGTCAGTGGGAGGAATAGTGCCCCATCATTGGTGTCAGTGGGAGGAATAGTGTCCCATCATTGGTGTCAGTGGGAGGAATAGTGCCCCATCATTTGTATCAGTGGGAGGAATAGTGTCCCATCATTGGTGTCGGTGGGAGGAATAGTGTCCCATCATTGGCGTCAGTGGGAGGAATAGTGCCCCATCATTGGTGTCAGTGGGAGGAATAGTGTCCCATCATTGGTGTCAGTGGGAGGAATAGTGCCCCATCATTGGTGTCAGTGGGAGGAATAGTGTCCCATCATTGGTGTCAGTGGGAGGAATAGTGTCCCATCATTGGCGTCAGTGGGAGGAATAGTGTCCCATCATTGGTGTCGGTGGGAGGAATAGTGTCCCATCATTGGTGTCGGTGGGAGGAATAGTGTCCCATCATTGGTGTCAGTGGGAGGAATAGTCTCCCATCATTGGTGTCAGTGGGAGGAATAGTCTCCCATCATTGGTGTCAGTGGGGGGAATAGTGTCCCATCATTGGTGTCAGTGGGGGGAATAGTGTCCCATCATTGGTGTCAGTGGGGGGAATACTGTCCCATCATTGGTGTCAGTGGGAGGAATAGTGCCCCATCATTGGCGTCAGTGGGAGGAATAGTGTCCCATCATTGGTGTCGGTGGGAGGAATAGTGTCCCCATCATTGGTGTCGGTGGGAGGAATAGTGTCCCATCATTGGTGTCAGTGGGAGGAATAGTGCCCCATCATTGGTGTCAGTGGGAGGAATAGTGTCCCATCATTGGTGTCAGTGGGGGGAATAGTGTCCCATCATTGGTATCAGTGGGAGGAATAGTGCCCCATCATTGGTGTCAGTGGGAGGAATAGTGTCCCATCATTGGTGTCAGTGGGGGGAATAGTGTCCCATCATTGGTATCAGTGGGAGGAATAGTGCCCCATCATTGGTGTCAGTGGGAGGAATAGTGCCCTATCATTGGTGTCAGTGGGAGGAATAGTGCCCCCATCATTGGTATCAGTGGGAGGAATAGTGCCCCATCATTGGTGTCAGTGGGAGGAATAGTGTCCCATCATTGGTGTCAGTGGGAGGAATAGTGCCCTATCATTGGTGTCAGTGGGAGGAATAGTGTCCCATCATTGGTATCAGTGGGAGGAATAGTGCCCCATCATTGGTGTCAGTGGGAGGAATAGTGCCCTATCATTGGTGTCAGTGGGAGGAATAGTGCCCCCATCATTGGTATCAGTGGGAGGAATAGTGCCCCATCATTGGTGTCAGTGGGAGGAATAGTGTCCCATCATTGGTGTCAGTGGGAGGAATAGTGTCCCATCATTGGTGTCAGTGGGAGGAATAGTGCCCTATCATTGGTGTCAGTGGGAGGAATAGTGTCCCATCATTGGTGTCAGTGGGAGGAATAGTGCCCTATCATTGGTGTCAGTGGGAGGAATAGTGTCCCATCATTGGTGTCAGTGGGAGGAATAGTGTCCCATCATTGGTGTCAGTGGGAGGAATAGTGCCCCATCATTGGTGTCAGTGGGAGGAATAGTGCCCCATCGTTGGTGTCAGTGGGAGGAATAGTGCCCCATCATTGGTGTCAGTGGGAGGAATAGTGCCCCATCATTGGTGTCAGTAACAGGAATAGTGCCCCATAGTGTGAGCAAAGGACCCCCTGTGGCCCCGGTAGGTTGCAGTTTGGGGCCCCGTGTATAAAGCTTTCGGTCTTGTCTGTCGATCGGCGGTGAACGTTGCTCTCACCCCTCGAAGACCTGCGCCGTCTGCTCCTGGTTGAGGATCAGGCACGTGTTGTAATGTCTCAGGACGGCCACAATACACAGACACAGGCCCATCGTGTAACTGCCAACCAGGTTGGAGGACTTCAGCAGGAGCTCCGCTTCCACCACGCTCAGCTCATTTAACAGCTGGGGGGAGGGGGAGAAGGAAAATGAGAGATGGAGAACGACGTCAGAGAACTGAAACAAAAGCACGCTCGTCACACGGAGAATAAAATCAGGAGACGCAGGGGGGAGGGGGAAATAACAACGAGGATTCACACCTGGATGGCAAAGTCGATGAGGCCGCTGATATTCAGGGAATACTCCATCAGGTCGAAGATGAACTGCACGTGCTGCACCAGGGGGAGGTGGTAGGACAGGCCGAGGGCGAAACTCGTTATCTGCTCCAACACGTTCCGGGAAACCTGGAAGAAACACAATCAAAGTCCAATTCAGTTCCCAACTCGGCACACAATGGGACCTCCAACCATGGAACTTCTGTTACAGCTCAACTCCGACCACACAAGGCCTCCGCTCACACGGGGCCTCCGTCACACAGGGCCTCCCCTCACACGGGGCACACACAAGGCCTCCCTCCCACGGGGCCTCCCCTCACATGGGGCACACACACACACACACACACACACACACACACACACACACACGGCCTCCGCTCACACGGGGCACACACACACACACGGCCTCCGCTCACACGGGGCCTCCCCTCACACGGGGCACACACACACACACACACACACGGCCTCCGCTCACACGGGGCACACACACACACACACACGGCCTCCGCTCACACGGGGCACACACACACACACACACACACGGCCTCCGCTCACACGGGGCCTCCCCTCACACGGGGCACACACACGGCCTCCGCTCACACGGGGCACACACACACACACACGGCCTCCGCTCACACGGGGCCTCCCCTCACACACACACACACGGCCTCCGCTCACACGGGGCACACACACACACACACACGGCCTCCGCTCACACGGGGCACACACACACACACACACGGCCTCCGCTCACACGGGGCACACACACACACACACACACGGCCTCCGCTCACACGGGGCCTCCCCTCACACGGGGCACACACACACACACACACACACGGCCTCCGCTCACACGGGGCACACACACACACACACGGCCTCCGCTCACACGGGGCCTCCCCTCACACGGGGCACACACACACACGGCCTCCGCTCACACGGGGCCTCCCCTCACACGGGGCACACACACACACACACACACACACACACAAGG
This sequence comes from Lithobates sylvaticus, assembly GCA_028564925.1. Lineage (NCBI taxonomy): Eukaryota > Metazoa > Chordata > Amphibia > Anura > Ranidae > Lithobates > Lithobates sylvaticus. The sequence continues at coordinate 3,148,566 of CM053033.1, read as the reverse complement.
CCTCTGCTCACACGGGGCACACACACACAAGGCCTCCGCTCACACGGGGCCTCCCCTCACACGGGGCACACACACACACACACAAGGCCTCCGCTCACACGGGGCACACACACACACACACACACACACAAGGCCTCCGCTCACACGGGGCCTCCCCTCACACGGGGCACACACACACACACACAAGGCCTCCGCTCACACGGGGCACACACACACACACACACACACACACACACACACACACACAAGGCCTCCGCTCACACGGGGCACACACACACACACACACACACAAGGCCTCCGCTCACACGGGGCACACACACACACACACACACACACACAAGGCCTCCGCTCACACGGGGCACACACACACACAAGGCCTCCGCTCACACGGGGCACACACACACACAAGGCCTCCGCTCACACGGGGCACACACACACACACACACGGCCTCCGCTCACACGGGGCACACACACACACAAGGCCTCCGCTCACACGGGGCACACACACACACAAGGCCTCCGCTCACACGGGGCACACACACACACACACGGCCTCCGCTCACACGGGGCACACACACACACACACACAAGGCCTCCGCTCACACGGGGTACACACACACACACACACACACACAAGGCCTCCGCTCACACGGGGCACACACACACACACAAGGCCTCCGCTCACACGGGGCACACACACACACGGCCTCCGCTCACACGGGGCACACACACACACACACACACACACACACACACACACAAGGCCTCCGCTCACACAGGGAAACCCATAGAAAAAATGAAGGATGCCGCTTTAGACTCCGGTAGGTCCCCATCTGTCGCCACCTGCTGGGAGTGCAGGCAGGGAAGGACCTGCTGGGAGTGCAGGCAGGGAAGGACCTGCTGGGAGTGCAGGCAGGGAAGGGCCTGCTGGGAGTGCAGGCAGGGAAGGGCCTGCTGGGAGTGCAGGCAGGGAAGGGCCTGCTGGGAGTGCAGGCAGGGAAGGGCCTGCTGGGAGTGCAGGCAGGGAAGGGCCTGCTGGGAGTGCAGGCAGGGAAGGACCTGCTGGGAGTGCAGGCAGGGAAGGACCTGCTGGGAGTGCAGGCAGGGAAGGACCTGCTGGGAGTGCAGGCAGGGAAGGACCTGCTGGGAGTGCAGGCAGGGAAGGACCTGCTGGGAGTGCAGGCAGGGAAGGACCTGCTGGGAGTGCAGGCAGGGAAGGACCTGCTGGGAGTGCAGGCAGGGAAGGACCTGCTGGGAGTGCAGGCAGGGAAGGACCTGCTGGGAGTGCAGGCAGGGAAGGGCCTGCTGGGAGTGCAGGCAGGGAAGGGCCTGCTGGGAGTGCAGGCAGGGAAGGACCTGCTGGGAGTGCAGGCAGGGAAGGACCTGCTGGGAGTGCAGGCAGGGAAGGGCCTGCTGGGAGTGCAGGCAGGGAAGGGCCTGCTGGGAGTGCAGGCAGGGAAGGGCCTGCTGGGAGTGCAGGCAGGGAAGGGCCTGCTGGGAGTGCAGGCAGGGAAGGACCTGCTGGGAGTGCAGGCAGGGAAGGACCTGCTGGGAGTGCAGGCAGGGAAGGGCTCAGCTCCATACAAGTCAGTAAAGAAAGGAAGTCCCGAGATCCGCACATCACACACAACCCTCATGTAACGTGTAGAAGCTGCCCGCCACTGACGCATTTCGACTATGCCCTGTGGGTGGGACTAAACACGTAGGGGGAGTGACCTGGGCTGAGTCTGCTTCCACTCTTTACATGAAGGTTTTGTGTGATGTGCGTCTCTCGGAACCTCCTTCACACAAAAAAAAGGAAGCAACAACAAAAAAAACCTTTAACCCCTCCCCCTGGCAGAGTTACCTGAGCTGTGACTTGGTGCTGATCGAAATGTGAGAGCTGCTGAAAACGGCTGAAGATTTCCTCGGCTGTGGGGAATGCCTCCGGCTTGGCCCGGCGTTTGCGTTGCCCTTCGTTGGAACCTGTTCAGAGAGTCACTGTTCATTAATCTGCTCCTGTCACATCTCTGTGTGTTCCAAGCATTAAAGTGATTTGTAAACCTCAGACATGAAATCTAAACAAATCCCTCTATAGTGTGTACTGGTCTCACTCCAGAGCACTAAGTGACATTTCTGTCTGCTGCCTCCTTCCTCTGATATCTCCAGGAGTCAGTTCTGACAAGTTTTCCTGACACCAAGAGATAAAAAGGTGACAGGGGGGGGGGGGGGGGAGCTCCAGCACACAGCCTGTGATTGACAACCTCAGCTCTGTACCTGTGTGCTGTGTGAAGAGGAGTGTGTCCCTTCCCTCCAATCAGCTCTCAGAGCTCTCCTCACAGAGAAAACAGGTGAAAGCTCAGACAAGCTGTATAAACTGGACTTTGAATGGCTGTAGAGGGTTTCAGCAATAAAGGAAGCGGGGGGGGGGGGGGGGGGGGAGAATGAAGGAGGAAGCGAGAGGAAGAATAAAGGAAAAAAGCGAGAGGAAGAATGAAGGAAGCATGAGGAGGAACGAAGGAAAGAAGCAAGCGAGAGGAGGAACGAAGGAAAGAAGCAAGCGGGAGGAGGAAAGGGGAACGAAGGAAAGGGGAGGAGGAACGAAGGAAAGGGGAGGAGGAATGAAGGAAAGGGGAGGAGGAATGAAGGAAAGGGGAACGAAGGAGGGGGGAGGAGGAACGAAGGAAGGGGGGAGGAGGAACGAAGGAAGGGGGGAGGAGGAACGAAGGAAGGGGGGAGGAGGAACGAAGGAAGGGGGGAGGAGGAACGAAGGAAGGGGGGAGGAGGAACGAAGGAAGGGGGGAGGAGGAACGAAGGAAGGGGGGAGGAGGAACGAAGGAAGGGGGGAGGAGGAACGAAGGAAGGGGGGAGGAGGAACGAAGGAAGGGGGGAGGAGGAACGAAGGAAAGGGGGAGGAGGAACGAAGGAAAGGGGGAGGAGGAACGAAGGAAAGGGGGAGGAGGAACGAAGGAAAGGGGGGAGGAGGAACGAAGGAAAGGGGGGAGGAGGAACGAAGGAAAGGGGGGAGGAGGAACGAAGGAAAGGGGGGAGGAGGAACGAAGGAAAGGGGGGAGGAGGAACGAAGGAAAGGGGAGGAGGAACGAAGGAAAGGGAGGAGGAACGAAGGAAAAGGGAGGAGGAACGAAGGAAAAGGGAGGAGGAACGAAGGAAAAGGGAGGAGGAACAAAGGAAAAGGGAGGAGGAACAAAGGAAGGGGGAGGAGGAACGAAGGAAAGGGGAGGAGGCACGAAGGAAAGGGGAGGATGCACGAAGGAAAGGGGAGGAGGAAGCTAGGGACAGTGTGGGGGTACTGAGAGGGTAAGTACGACTTGCCACTATTTAGATATTCACAGTGGGTGGGGCTTATATACTTTATTTGTTATTTTAATCCCGGTGTTCGGCGCCGGTTCTCACCCGTCTCCGCCGTGCTCTTCCGGTTCAGCACCTTCAGGATGTCTCTTGTGATCTTCTTGATGACATGGCGAGCGTCATCTCTTTGCCGGCCCACCCCAAACAGAACTACCAATCGTTGGTTACATTCATGGCTGCACGACTCTTCCTAGAATGCAGAGCGGATGAACAAGAAAGTAGAAGAAGATCAGCAAATATATTAAAACAAAAAGTATTAAATAAAATAAAAAGAAGAATGTTTATGTATTAACATGGACGTCCCGCCATTTTTTTCCCCTTTTGAATGGAGTGGGGAGGGGTTAAAACGTTTGATTTTTCAGGGCTCAGTTAGAACGTTTTCTGGTGACAGGTGACGGCACAGTGACGGGAAGTGAGGGGAGGTCTGTAAACGCCATCATTCGGGAGGGGGAGGGGTCAATCCTATTGTCCATGTAGTACACCCCTTACCTGTGGAATGGGGAAATGTGTGGCATACTGGATGTGCCGCGGCTGATCATAGAGGGAAGCCAGAGGTCCATCGGATGCTGGAGGCTTCACTGTACGACGCGTTTCACAATCTCCTTCATCAGGTCCTGGGCTCCGCCCCTCGCAGCGCATTGCAGGAGAGAACATCTGCAGAATCATTACAGAGCACACCGTAAAATGTACTGACACACTGGGAGGGATTTACATACAGCCATAGGGATCAGTTACACTCGCTTCAAATTTAAAAAACACAATAAAGCGCCCACCACTTCACCATGATAACCCTGATGTGTTTTTTTATGCTTTGGTGAAGCTTTAATGAAGCTTGGCAAAATGCCCCGTGTGTGTTGATTTTCTATTTGTTTTAAAAGGGGCCCAGCAGATCCCCAGCTTATTGGTTCCCTCATTCAGCAGATCCCCAGCTCATTGGTTCCCTCATTCAGCAGATCCCCAGCTTCTTAGTTCCCTCATTCAGCAGATCCCCAGCTTCTTAGTTCCCTCATTCAGCAGATCCCCAGCTTCTTAGTTCCCTCATTCAGCAGATCCCCAGCTTCTTAGTTCCCTCATTCAGCAGATCCCCAGCTTCTTAGTTCCCTCGTTCAGCAGATCCCCAGCTTCTTAGTTCCCTCATTCAGCAGATCCCCAGCTTCTTAGTTCCCTCATTCAGCAGATCCCCAGCTTCTTAGTTCCCTCATTCAGCAGATCCCCAGCTTCTTAGTTCCCTCATTCAGCAGATCCCCAGCTTCTTAGTTCCCTCATTCAGCAGATCCCAGCTTCTTAGTTCCCTCATTCAGCAGATCCCCAGCTTCTTAGTTCCCTCATTCATCAGATCCCAGCTTCTTAGTTCCCTCATTCAGCAGATCCCTGCTTCTTAGTTCCCTCATTCAGCAGATCCCCAGCTTCTTAGTTCCCTCATTCAGCAGATCCCTGCTTCTTAGTTCCCTCATTCAGCAGATCCCCAGCTTCTTAGTTCCCTCATTCAGCAGATCCCAGCTTCTTAGTTCCCTCATTCACCAGATCCCAGCTTCTTAGTTCCCTCATTCATTAGATCCCCAGCTTCTTAGTTCCCTCATTCAGCAGATCCCCAGATTATTAGTTCCCTCATTCAGCAGATCCCCAGCTTCTTAGTTGCCTCATTCAGCAGATCCCCAGCTTCTTAGTTCCCTCATTCAGCAGATCCCCAGCTTCTTAGTTCCCTCATTCAGCAGATCCCCAGCTTCTTAGTTCCCTCATTCAGCAGATCCCCAGCTTCTTAGTTCCCTCATTCAGCAGATCCCAGCTTCTTAGTTCCCTCATTCAGCAGATCCCAGCTTCTTAGTTCTCTCATTCAGCAGATCCCCAGCTTCTTAGTTCCCTCATTCAGCAGATCCCCAGCTTCTTAGTTCCCTCATTCAGCAGATCCCCAGCTTCTTAGTTCCCTCATTCAGCAGATCCCTGCTTCTTAGTTCCCTCATTCAGCAGATCCCCAGCTTCTTAGTTCCCTCATTCAGCAGATCCCCAGCTTCTTAGTTCCCTCATTCATCAGATCCCCAGCTTCTTAGTTCCCTCATTCAGCAGATCCCGGCTTCTTAGTTCCCTCATTCAGCAGATCCCGGCTTCTTAGTTCCCTCATTCAGCAGATCCCCAGCTTCTTAGTTCCCTCATTCAGCAGATCCCCAGCTTCTTATTTCCCTCATTTATTAGATCCCCAGCTTCTTAGTTCCCTCATTCAGCAGATCCCCAGCTTCTTAGTTCCCTCATTCAGCAGATCCCCAGCTTCTTAGTTCCCTCATTCAGCAGATCCCCAGCTTCTTAGTTCCCTCATTCAGCAGATCCCCAGCTTCTTAGTTCCCTCGTTCAGCAGATCCCCAGCTTCTTAGTTCCCTCATTCAGCAGATCCCCAGCTTCTTAGTTCCCTCATTCAGCAGATCCCCAGCTTCTTAGTTCCCTCATTCAGCAGATCCCCAGCTTCTTAGTTCCCTCATTCAGCAGATCCCCAGCTTCTTAGTTCCCTCATTCAGCAGATCCCCAGCTTCTTAGTTCCCTCATTCAGCAGATCCCCAGCTTCTTAGTTCCCTCATTCATCAGATCCCAGCTTCTTAGTTCCCTCATTCAGCAGATCCCTGCTTCTTAGTTCCCTCATTCAGCAGATCCCCAGCTTCTTAGTTCCCTCATTCAGCAGATCCCTGCTTCTTAGTTCCCTCATTCAGCAGATCCCAGCTTCTTAGTTCCCTCATTCATCAGATCCCAGCTTCTTAGTTCCCTCATTCATTAGATCCCCAGCTTCTTAGTTCCCTCATTCAGCAGATCCCCAGATTATTAGTTCCCTCATTCAGCAGATCCCCAGCTTCTTAGTTCCCTCATTCAGCAGATCCCCAGCTTCTTAGTTCCCTCATTCAGCAGATCCCCAGCTTCTTAGTTCCCTCATTCAGCAGATCCCCAGCTTCTTAGTTCCCTCATTCAGCAGATCCCAGCTTCTTAGTTCCCTCATTCAGCAGATCCCAGCTTCTTAGTTCTCTCATTCAGCAGATCCCCAGCTTCTTAGTTCCCTCATTCAGCAGATCCCCAGCTTCTTAGTTCCCTCATTCAGCAGATCCCCAGCTTCTTAGTTCCCTCATTCAGCAGATCCCTGCTTCTTAGTTCCCTCATTCAGCAGATCCCCAGCTTCTTAGTTCCCTCATTCAGCAGATCCCCAGCTTCTTAGTTCCCTCATTCATCAGATCCCCAGCTTCTTAGTTCCCTCATTCAGCAGATCCCGGCTTCTTAGTTCCCTCATTCAGCAGATCCCGGCTTCTTAGTTCCCTCATTCAGCAGATCCCCAGCTTCTTAGTTCCCTCATTCAGCAGATCCCCAGCTTCTTATTTCCCTCATTTATTAGATCCCCAGCTTCTTAGTTCCCTCATTCAGCAGATCCCCAGCTTCTTAGTTCCCTCATTCAGCAGATCCCCAGCTTCTTAGTTCCCTCATTCAGCAGATCCCCAGCTTCTTAGTTCCCTCATTCAGCAGATCCCCAGCTTCTTAGTTCCCTCATTCAGCAGATCCCCAGCTTCTTAGTTCCCTCATTCAGCAGATCCCCAGCTTCTTAGTTCCCTCATTCAGCAGATCCCCAGCTTCTTAGTTCCCTCATTCATCAGATCCCAGCTTCTTAGTTCCCTCATTCATCAGATCCCAGCTTCTTAGTTCCCTCATTCAGCAGATCCCTGCTTCTTAGTTCCCTCATTCAGCAGATCCCCAGCTTCTTAGTTCCCTCATTCATCAGATCCCAGCTTCTTAGTTCCCTCATTCAGCAGATCCCCAGCTTCTTAGTTCCCTCATTCAGCAGATCCCCAGCTTCTTAGTTCCCTCATTCAGCAGATCCCCAGCTTCTTAGTTCCCTCATTCAGCAGATCCCCAGCTTCTTAGTTCCCTCATTCATCAGATCCCAGCTTCTTAGTTCCCTCATTCAGTAGATCCCCAGCTTCTTAGTTCCCTCATTCAGCAGATCCCCAGCTTCTTAGTTCCCTCATTCAGCAGATCCCTGCTTCTTAGTTCCCTCATTCAGCAGATCCCAGCTTCTTAGTTCCCTCATTCATTAGATCCCCAGCTTCTTAGTTCCCTCGTTCATCAGATCCCCAGCTTATTAGTTCCCTCATTCATCAGATCCCAGCTTCTTAGTTCCCTCATTCAGCAGATCCCTGCTTCTTAGTTCCCTCATTCAGCAGATCCCTGCTTCTTAGTTCCCTCATTCAGCAGATCCCAGCTTCTTAGTTCCCTCATTCAGCAGATCCCCAGCTTCTTAGTTCCCTCATTCAGCAGATCCCCAGCTTCTTAGTTCCCTCATTCAGCAGATCCCCAGCTTCTTAGTCGCCTCATTCAGCAGATCCCCAGCTTCTTAGTTCCCTCATTCAGAAGATCCCCAGCTTCTTAGTTCCCTCATTCAGCAGATCCCCAGCTTCTTAGTTCCCTCATTCAGCAGATCCCCAGCTTCTTAGTTCCCTCATTCAGCAGATCCCAGCTTCTTAGTTCCCTCATTCATCAGATCCCAGCTTCTTAGTTCCCTCATTCATTAGATCCCCAGCTTCTTAGTTCCCTCATTCAGCAGATCCCCAGATTATTAGTTCCCTCATTCAGCAGATCCCCAGCTTCTTAGTTCCCTCATTCAGCAGATCCCCAGCTTCTTAGTTCCCTCATTCAGCAGATCCCCAGCTTCTTAGTTCCCTCATTCAGCAGATCCCCAGCTTCTTAGTTCCCTCGTTCAGCAGATCCCCAGCTTCTTAGTTCCCTCATTCAGCAGATCCCCAGCTTCTTAGTTCCCTCATTCAGCAGATCCCAGCTTCTTAGTTCTCTCATTCAGCAGATCCCCAGCTTCTTAGTTCCCTCATTCAGCAGATCCCCAGCTTCTTAGTTCCCTCATTCAGCAGATCCCCAGCTTCTTAGTTCCCTCATTCAGCAGATCCCTGCTTCTTAGTTCCCTCATTCAGCAGATCCCCAGCTTCTTAGTTCCCTCATTCAGCAGATCCCCAGCTTCTTAGTTCCCTCATTCAGCAGATCCCCAGCTTCTTAGTTCCCTCATTCAGCAGATCCCGGCTTCTTAGTTCCCTCATTCAGCAGATCCCGGCTTCTTAGTTCCCTCATTCAGCAGATCCCGGCTTCTTAGTTCCCTCATTCAGCAGATCCCCAGCTTCTTAGTTCCCTCATTCAGCAGATCCCCAGCTTCTTAGTTCCCTCATTTATTAGATCCCCAGCTTCTTAGTTCCCTCATTCAGCAGATCCCCAGCTTCTTAGTTCCCTCATTCATCAGATCCCAGCTTCTTAGTTCCCTCATTCAGCAGATCCCGGCTTCTTAGTTCCCTCATTCATCAGATCCCAGCTTCTTAGTTTTCTCATTCAGCAGATCCCAGCTTCTTAGTTCCCTCATTCATCAGATCCCAGCTTCTTAGTTCCCTCGTTCAGCAGATCCCGAGCTTCTTAGTTCCCTCATTCAGCAGATCCCCAGCTTCTTAGTTCCCTCATTCAGCAGATCCCTGCTTCTTAGTTCCCTCATTCAGCAGATCCCCAGCTTCTTAGTTCCCTCATTCAGCAGATCCCCAGCTTCTTAGTTCCCTCATTCATCAGATCCCCAGCTTCTTAGTTCCCTCATTCAGCAGATCCCGGCTTCTTAGTTCCCTCATTCAGCAGATCCCGGCTTCTTAGTTCCCTCATTCAGCAGATCCCGGCTTCTTAGTTCCCTCATTCAGCAGATCCCCAGCTTCTTAGTTCCCTCATTCAGCAGATCCCCAGCTTCTTAGTTCCCTCATTTATTAGATCCCCAGCTTCTTAGTTCCCTCATTCAGCAGATCCCCAGCTTCTTAGTTCCCTCATTCATCAGATCCCAGCTTCTTAGTTCCCTCATTCAGCAGATCCCGGCTTCTTAGTTCCCTCATTCATCAGATCCCAGCTTCTTAGTTTTCTCATTCAGCAGATCCCAGCTTCTTAGTTCCCTCATTCATCAGATCCCAGCTTCTTAGTTCCCTCGTTCAGCAGATCCCGAGCTTCTTAGTTCCCTCATTCAGCAGATCCCCAGCTTCTTAGTTCCCTCATTCAGCAGATCCCCAGCTTCTTAGTTCCCTCATTCAGCAGATGCCCAGCTTCTTAGTTCCCTCATTCAGCAGATCCCCAGCTTCTTAGTTCCCTCATTCAGCAGATCCCCAGCTTTTTAGTTCCCTCATTCAGCAGATCCCCAGCTTCTTAGTTCCCTCATTCAGCAGATCCCTGCTTCTTAGTTCCCTCATTCATCAGATCCCTGCTTCTTAGTTCCCTCATTCATCAGATCCCCAGCTTCTTAGTTCCCTCATTCAGCAGATCCCCAGCTTCTTAGTTCCCTCATTCAGCAGATCCCTGCTTCTTAGTTCCCTCATTCAGCAGATCCCCAGCTTCTTAGTTCCCTCATTCAGCAGATCCCCAGCTTCTTAGTTCCCTCATTCAGCAGATCCCCAGCTTCTTAGTTCCCTCATTCAGCAGATCCCCAGCTTCTTAGTTCCCTCATTCATCAGATCCCAGCTTCTTAGTTCCTTCATTCAGCAGATCCCCAGCTTATAAGCACCCTTGTTCAGCAGATCCCCTGCTCAGTAGTACCCTCAGCTTTGCTGATCCTCCAGTTTGCTGATCATCCTCTTCACTCTCTGGTCTCCTCTCACCTCCCGCTATATTCCTCCCACACTGCTCACCACATGTGACATTCTGAGTTTCTCCTGCTCTGGTCCCCCCAGCTCTGCTGATCCTCTGCCGACCAGTCCTCTCTCTCCGGTCCCCGCTCACCTTCCGCTAGAGCATTCCCACTTTGCACATCACGTGTGTCGTCTGCTAGTTGGTCTACTCCAGTCTAAGCCCCGCTCACCTTCCCGCTGCTTCCCGCTACACACCAGATGTGATATCTGGCACCAGACACTCCCAGGAGATAGAGTATATATATATATATATATAGATAGATAGATAGATATATACACACACATATATACACACATATATACACACACACAACCGAACCGCAAGTGACTGCTGGTGACGCCTTTTCACTTGTTGGTTTCCCAGTGCATCCTGGGATATCTCATACCTGCAATACCTCCGAAAAAAATAGAAGCTAACTGAATAAAAGGTGCTCTTAGCAAGACAACGTGTGACCAGGACTGTAAGGTGACCATTTTATTTAGTGGGAGGAGCCTTGACGATCGGCATTCAGAGTGTCCAACGCCACATTCTGAAGTGAGTGTAAGGCTGCTTTCACACTGGGGCGGTGCGGGGCGGCGACGGTAAAGCAGCGCTATATTTAGCGCTGCTTTACCCTCGTTTTACCCGCGGTATGCGGCCGCTAGCGGGGTGGTTTTAACCCCCGCTAGCGGCCGCAAAAGGGTTAAAAACCTCCGCAAAGCGCCGCTGCAGCGGCGGTTTGCGGGCGGTATCCCCGCGGTTTCCCATTGATTTCAATGGGAAGGAGCGGTATAGGAGCGGTAAATACACGGCTCCTTCACCGCTCCAAAGATGCTGCTAGCAGGACCTTTGTTGCGGTCCTGCTAGCGCACCGCTCCAGTGTGAAAGCCCGCCGGCTTTCACACTGGAGTGAATGGGGCCGGTTTTTTCAGGCGGTGTACAGGCGCTATTTTTAGCGCTGTACCGCCTGAAAACCGCCCCAGTGTGAAAGCAGCCTTAGCGAGTCCTTAAAGGAATAGTGCAGGGTTAGACACACATGGGAACAGACCAAACCAGCACACTACAAGAAGGGACCTCTTACAGCTATGAGCACCTCAATATTCACCCTCTATTACCACCCCCCACAAGGAATATACAATATCTTACCGGGAATTCACTCTTCTCCATGTCATCAAATAGCGCCCCTGAGCTGTGCTCGATGTCCATGGTTTCCGATAGAGTCGTGTCCTAAGACAGAGAGAGAAAGGGGGAGGGGCAAAAGGGTCAGACCAATCCCAGGACCAATACAAGTCATTCATTCATTCAGGACAGGAACATTTATGCATGAAGATGGTGAATGAAAACTCATCCATATAAATGAGGAGGTCATGGAAGTTAATCACGAGCCTCTGAGGACAGATCGATGCCCCTCCACTGTACGGGTTCCTGTGTGCCCCTCCTCAGAGGACAGAGATCGATGCCCCTCCACTGTACGGGTTCCTGTGTGCCCCTCCTCAGAGGACAGAGATCGATGCCCCTCCACTGTACGGGTTCCTGTGTGCCCCTCAGAGGACGGAGATCAGATGCCCCTCCACTGTACGGGTTCCTGTGCGCCCCTCCTCATAGGACAGAGATCGATGCCCCTCCACTGTACAGGTTCCTGTGTACCCCTCCTCAGAGGACGGAGATCAGATGCCCCTCCACAGGTTCCTGTGTGCCCCCCCTCAGAGGACAGAGATCAGATGCCCCTCCACTGTACGGGTTCCTGTGTGCCCCCCCTCAGAGGACAGAGATCAGATGCCCCTCCACTGTACAGGTTCCTGTGTGCCCCTCCTCATAGGACGGAGATCAGATGCCCCTCCACTGTAGGGGTTCCTGTGTGCCCCTCAGAGGATGGAGATCAGATGCCCCTCCAGTGACAACCTGTGAAGCTCTGGTGACCTCCATGCCCAAGAGGGTTAAGGCAGTGCTGGAAAATAATGGCGGCCACACAAAATATTGACACTTTGGGAGATTTTCACTTAGGGGTGTACTGACTTTTGTTGCCAGCAGTTTAGACATTAATGGCTGTGTGTTGTGTTGAGTTATTTTGAGGGGACGGCAAATTTACACTGTTATACAAGCTGTACACTCACTACTTTACATTGTAGACAAGTGTCATTTCTTCAGTGTTGTCACATGAAAAGATGGAAGAAAAGATTTACACAAATGTCACTGAGGGGTGTACTTACTTTTGTGAGATACTGTATATGACCATTCTGGTTGTTTATGATCGGGATTTTGTGTTGTTTTTTTATAGTATATTTTGGTATTGTGTTGGTGTATTATTTTGTATTCGGTAGTTATTTTAATCTGTGTTATTTATTCTATGTTGTATTTTAATGGATGTTTTATTTGTAGTGTAGTTGTAATTTTGTTATTTGGTTTTAATGGCTGCTATTGGTAATTTTGTTGTGTTTTTGCATCTTGTTCAGTTTATTGTTGTGATCTTGTGTTGTCTTTGTGTCGTAACCATTTCCCTTTTGGGATTAATAAAAGTATTTATACATTCTCTTCAATAATACAGATTTTATTGGTACCCACCTCTAGCTTAATGCTGTTGTTGGTCTCCGCCTCCTTGCGGTCAGTGTCATCAGATGGGTCCTCGTATGGAGACCGAGGTCGCGCTGCGTGGGGGTCCAGGCCTAGGTCCCCCCTGGATATCAGCGTGCACATGTACATGTTGTGTGAGAAAACATCATGGCGGATCAGTTCGCAGAATAGCAGCACCAGGTTATAGAACTCGACGCGTTCCGATTCGTTTGATGGATCCGCTGCGAGAGGAAACAAAATGAAGGTGGTTGAGGGGAAAATGGACAAGATATGCAAAGTTATAGGGAACATCTAGGAGAGCTAATCATTCCTAAGCAGTACCCAGAGTCACCTTTTGTCTGGAATTTCCCCTAAAGTGCAAGGATCTCCCCCATTTCTGCTTCCTCCACCTCAGGGGGGCAGCACTGAGGAAGCAAAAATCCCGCTCCACTACCAAGATGGACACCGCCAACCTGTTTTGGTGGCATGTAAAGTGCGGCAGTGCTGCTTTCTTTCAAAGCCAACAGCAACACCCCCTTTGCTATAAGCCAGTCCAGAGAGTGTTTGGGGGCTCATGGGAGTTGTAGGATTTCAGAAGAGATGTAGTACACCCCCACAAATCCCCCCCCCCCCTCATGGATTCTGATGAATAATGAAGATTTAGCTGCCCTGTGATGACATCACATGAGAATAAAGAGAAGCAAATCTACCGAATGGAGACAAATAAAAACGATTTTTGTGGGGGGGCAAACTCTGCCCCGAGGGCAGGAGGAATGGGAAATATCTGGGGTTCCTCCACGGCTCAGCTTCAAAGGTATTTTCTTCATTCTGAAATGACTATGCAAGTATTCAAAAGGGGTAAGTATTTCTAAAGGGGTAAGTATTTATAAAGAGTAAGTATTTCTAAAGGGGTAAGTATTTCTAAAGGGGTAAGTATTTCTAAAGGGGTAAGTATTTCCAAAGGGGTAAGTATTTCCAAAGGGGTAAGTATTTCCAAAGGGGTAAGTATTTCCAAAGGGGTAAGTATTTCCAAAGGGGTAAGTATTCCAAAGGGGTAAGTATTTATAAAGGGGTAAGTATTTATAAAGGGGTAAGTATTTATAAAGGGGTAAGTATTTATAAAGGGGTAAGTATTTATAAAGGGGTAAGTATTTATAAAGGGTTAAGTATTCCAAAGGGTAAGTATACAAAGGGGTAAGTATTCCAAAGGGTAAGTATACAAAGGGGTAAGTATACAAAGGTGCAACTGAATCGGGTAATGTCGGTCTTCATAGGCCGCACGTACTTAATACTGGAGCCTGTGTGTCCAGAAACTGAAGGAGGACATCCTGGAAGACGGGAGGAGAGCTGAGGGCAGACAACGACCCAGAAGACACCGATCCTTTCTCATCGACCGCCTCCGACTCCCCACATCTCTGATAGAGGAAAAGGACAAAGATTAACAATGTGGCGACAGAAATATTGACAAAGGAGAAGATGGACATCATAGTCTAGATAGGACAATGATTCTCAACCACCGGGCCGAGGCTTCCCATCTACTCTGATAGATACTACTGTCATACCAGGCTCAGGGGTGGCCCAATGGAGCGCCCTTCACCCTCTGCCCTTCACCCAAAACACCAGGGAGGGAAACACTATTTTTTTTATGAATGAAAGATTCTAAATAGTTATGGTATTGAATCGGTCTTCATCTGAAGGTGCGCCTCTCCTAAGGTAACCACTACTATCAATGCCAACAATTTGGGGAATAATTTTCCCGAGGGCCATCATCCCACTGACACCAATGGTTGGGGGCTATTCTCCCAATGGGGCCACTGACACCAATGGTTGGGGGCTATTCTCCCAATGGGGCCACTGACACCAATGGTTGGGGGCTATTCTCCCAATGGTGCCACTGACACCAATGGTTGGGGGCTATTCTCCCAATGGTGCCACTGACACCAATGGTTGGGGGCTATTCTCCCAATGGTGCCACTGACACCAATGGTTGGGGGCTATTCTCCCAATGGGGCCACTATCCTACCGACACTTTCGGAAGAATTCACTAGCGTTGAGAACCGCTGGTGTGTAAAGACTGCACCCATAAAGCCTACCTCCGCTTCAATCTCCATTTGCCTCTTCTCCAATAACTTAGCGACCACCAATGCGCGATGGTGTCCGTAGCGCTTACAACTCACAGCCCACTCACACAGGAGAGCGACCACTGCGTCATCGTCTGGGGAGATCTAGGTGAAAAAGCACAAGAGGTGTAAAACGAAATAAGAAGAAGAAGGAAGAAGGAAAAAGAAGAAAGAAGGAAGAAGGAAAAAGAAGAAGAAGAAGAAGAAGGAAGAAGGAAAAAAGAAGAAGAAGAAGAAGGAAGAAGGAAAAAGAAGAAGAAGAAGAAGGAAGAAGGAAAAAAGAAGAAGAAGAAGAAGGAAGAAGGAAAAAGAAGAAGAAGAAGAAGGAAGAAGGAAAAAGAAGAAGAAGAAGGAAGAAGGAAAAAGAAGAAGAAGAAGGAAGAAGGAAAAAGAAGAAGAAGAAGAAGGAAGAAGGAAAAAGAAGAAGAAGAAGGAAGAAGGAAGAAGGAAAAAGAAGAAGAAGAAGGAAGAAGGAAGAAGGAAAAAGAAGAAGAAGAAGGAAGAAGGAAAAAGAAGAAGAAGAAGGAAGAAGGAAAAAGAAGAAGAAGAAGGAAGAAGGAAAAAGAAGAAGAAGAAGGAAGAAGGAAAAAGAAGAAGAAGAAGGAAGAAGGAAGAAGGAAAAAAAGAAGAAGAAGAAGAAGAAGGAAGAAGGAAAAAGAAGGAGAAAGAAGAAGGAAAAAAGAAGAAGGAAAAAGAAGAAGAAGAAGGAGAAAGAAGGAAGAAGGAGAAAGAAGGAGGAAGGAGAAAGAAGGAGGAAGGAGAAAGAAGGAAGAAGGAGAAAGAAGGAAGAAGGAGAAAGAAGGAAGAAGGAGAAAGAAGGAGGAAGGAGAAAGAAGGAAGAAGGAGAAAGAAGGAAGAAGGAGAAAGAAGGAGGAAGGAGAAAGAAGGAGGAAGGAGAAAGAAGGAGGAAGGAGAAAGAAGGAGGAAGGAGAAAGAAGGAGGAAGGAGAAAGAAGGAGGAAGGAGAAAGAAGGAGGAAGGAGAAAGAAGGAAGAAGGAGAAAGAAGGAAGAAGGAGAAAGAAGGAGGAAGGAGAAAGAAGGAGGAAGGAGAAAGAAGGAGGAAGGAGAAAGAAGGAGGAAGGAGAAAGAAGGAGGAAGGAGAAAGAAGGAGAAAGAAGGAGAAAGAAGGAGAAAGAAGGAGAAAGAAGGAGAAAGAAGGAGAAAGAAGGAAGAAAGAAGGAAGAAAGAGAAGAAGGAGAAAGAAGGAAGAAGGAGAAAGAAGGAGGAAGGAGAAAGAAGAAGCAAGAAGAAGAAGAAAGAAGGAGGAAGAAGCAAGAAAGAAGGAGGAAGAAGCAAGAAAGAAGGAGGAAGAAGCAAGAAAGAAGGAGGAAGAAGCAAGAAAGAAGGAGGAAGAAGCAAGAAAGAAGGAGGAAGAAGCAAGAAAGAAGGAGGAAGAAGCAAGAAAGAAGGAGGAAGAAGCAAGAAAGAAGGAGGAAGAAGCAAGAAAGAAGGAGGAAGAAGAAAGAAGAAGGAAAAAGAAGGATGAAGGAGAAAGAAAGAAAGAAAGAAAGAAAGAAAGAAAGAAAGATAGAAAGAAAGAAAGAAAGAAAGAAAGAAAGAAGGAAGAAGAAAGAAGACACAGAAATGTGAATTGGCTCACCTCGTGCCCATCTTTGCCGATACCCAGACCAAAGATCCGGTTATACAGAGAGTCCAAGTTATTACTGAAATCCGACTTCTCAAAGCTGTGACTGTCCAGAACCTCCAGAGTGTGAAGAACTCGTCCAATGGGAAAGCCTGGATGGGGACAGATGGAATACATTGAATAGCATAAAACCAGCAATGTGAGTGTAGACAAGGAACAGACCTCGGGACATATAAAGTGTGTGTGATTACCGGCTGTGGCTTCCTGACATTTATCGAAGGACCATCGGACCTCCACGGCGCGGCCTCGCTCCTTTATCTGCTGCTCCATCTCCCGCAGTTTCCTTCTCACCTGTGAAATGTGCGACCGCCGAGTCTGAGAGCAAATTCCACAGCAAGTTCCTCTAGCAGGTCACGTCAAAATCTGATATCCCTCTTATCGTTGATCATTATATTGCCCCCAAAACCACCATCACCACCCCTAGCAATAATATCCCCCCTTCTTTTATCCACCCTTTTCCTCATATCTCACCTGTAATACCCATCTGTCTGTTTTAGTGCTTGAAGCCAAGTCCCTCTTTCACCTACTAGGTTATACTTTATGGATACATTTTGTGGACACCTGACCACCACACCTATCTGTACGGCTGAAAATATAGGACCCCTGTCACAGACACTGGCTGCAGTGACTGGTTCGGTCCACATTCACCCTCTTATTGGTTAGAGTTCCCTTTTTGAAGGACCGCTTCCTTGGATTTGCCCTAAAACACTATTCCTGGTTTGTTTTATTTGGAACTATAAATGTTCACTGAAAGAGCTGCATGGAACAGAGACCAATGTAGGCGACAGACTGCCTGGGGTGGGCTCCTCCACCAATCAAAGCTCGTCTGGATGCCTGGCTGTTTATTAGCTTACTGTTAATTAAATTAAATCAGGTTACTGTTAGCTGTTCATTAGATGGACTGATGATATTACTGTTTAAAGTTTGCATTGTTTAGGATAACGTGATCAAGCTCTTATTTGATTTTGTGTGGTATACGTTCTGTGTGAATTTTCAATAAAAAGAGTTCCTTGCAAACTCATGGCAACCTCAATCACACCGTCTCCTGAGATAGTGCTGCTATCTATGCTTCCTGGACCGCTTAAAATCGGTCAAAAAAGACGCCCTGCGCCATTTACTGGCAGCAGCCAGAACAGTTCTTCCCAGACACTGGAAGTCGACGAACATGCCTTCCCTGGGGGAGTGGGCAACTGAAGTGGACCGAATCAACAGCTTAGAACGAATGTTGTCGCAGGAAATGGGTACAGAGGAGCAATTCTCTATGACCTGGACCTCATGGTCCTTGTTTCGTTATTCCTCAGAATTTATATCCTGGGCTGCAGAGGACCCCCACTACCGCAACTGTGTAACCTAAGTGGAATGTCTCCCTCTTACTATCTACTACCATACTGCCTTTATCTCCCTCTCCCTCCTCACCTTCATCCCTCGTTTCACCCTATATGGTAGTGATACACGACCACCCCTACCACAACCTTTAGTATCAACAGACAATTGCAACACGCAGAGTTTCACCCTAGAAGAAAACGTGACTAACGCAACAACAAAAGCCCTAGCATATATGTAATTGGTGGGCACCGCTCAAAGAGAGGATAGTGGTGCGCACTGACCCGTTAATAAGTCATGGTAGACATAGCTACATGGGCTTGTATATCAAATTATAGGAAACTAACATACTCCTTACTCTTTGTGATGCTGTGACACTGGTCTTAGAATGTTGATTATCTCGTTATTTGTATTAGGATTGCCATGTTTGTATTCTATGCACTTTTCCTTTCTCAATAAAATAAGATTGAATTAAAAAGAGTTCCTGTTTGAACCCAACCTAGTGTAGTCTAGTTCTTGGGTGCAATTCCTAGCTATATTACCTGGTTCCAGAGTGGAGGAAGCTGTATCTTGGCGGCCTGTAACAAACCCCCTCCAACGATGGAGTTCAGGTGTCTCCAGTGAAGGGTCCTTGTAATACGTCATTATACAAAAGATATTGTAGACTATTGTGCCCTTCCAACCTTGTGGTAACAGTTTGGTGAAGACCCTTTTCTGTTCCAGCATGACTGTCCGTCCCCCCCCCCCCCCCCTCCTTGTACAAAGTCAGCTCCATAAAGACATGGTGTGACCAGTTTGGTGTGGAGGAACTCCAGGGTCCAGTTCAGAACTCTGACCTTAACCCTACTTTTGGAAGACCTTTGGTATAAGGTCTTCTCATCCAACCATCGGTATCTGACCTTAATCCCCCAGAACACCTTTGGGGTGAGGCCTTGCCAAAAAGTGTTCAGTAGGTTTGAGGTCATGGAGGAACCTGAGTTTCCTGCACAGAGCCCTGACATCATTACTGAACACCTTTGAGATGAATTGGAACATCAATGGCCCAAGGTAAGGCCCAACTCATCCAACATCAGCACCTGACCTCACAAATGGTACACATTTCCTACAGACACCCTCCAAAATCTTGTAGGAAGGCTTCCCAGAAGAGTAGAGACAGCTCCATAGACATGGTGCCACCAGTTTAGTGTGGAGGAACTCCAGTGTCCTGTCCAGATCTCTGACCACATCCCTACTGATCACCTTTGGGATCAATTGGAATGCTGATGGTGAGCCAGGTCTACTCATCCAACATCAGTACCTGACGTCACAAATGGCCACAAATTCCCAGACACCCTCCAAAATTCTGTGGGAAGTCTTCCCAGAAAAATGGAGGATGTTGTAGCTACAAGGGGGGGGGGGGGAAACTTCATATTAAAGATCAAGTTTCTGGAACAGAATGTCCAATAAACTCATACAGGTGTGATGGTCAGGTCTTCACAGACTTGGTCCCAAAGTGTTAACATTAATCAGATTTTTTTTTATTTGTAATATATGGATGTATATTAAAACAATAGCGCCTAAATAGTACATCGATAGTCCATAAAGTTGAAGATGCAATAAAAGTGATAAAAAAAATAAAAATAAAAAGTCCATAAAAACCAAAAAGCAATGATCCCACATGATGGAAATAAGAGTCTTCAGGAAAGCCCGGTGACACCCTTCACTCTCATGCTCTGCTTACCAGAAAGAGTGTGACCCCCCCCCCCCCCCCCCCCCGATAAGAGTTATGCGCTCCTTTTAACAAAACCAATCCAGCGACTCACAGGTAGGAGGGTCCCTTTCAGAGCGACAACCAAAACAGCACCCAGGCAGCGGCAATAAAGGCTTACACACCCGTCCCAGAGCGGCACCAAGCCGAATATAAAATGAAAGCACTCCAATAGTGTGATATTGCTGAAACGGATATCACTTTACTAAATAATAAAAACTAGAGGTCGACCGATATGTGACCTTTTTTAGAAAATCGGCCGATTATTATGTAAATTAGGCCGATTAACACAGTGCCTGTTCCTCCTCCCTTCCCCACACTCCATTGGCAGAGCAGAGCCGCGCTTGACGCTTAGCAGAGCCGCTGAGAGTGTGAAACTGACATATGCAACTGAATGCAGAGAGAGACCAGCTGTCAAAATTCAGCGGTGATGTAGGGGAGGGGTGGGCAGCTATCAAACACCAGCCAATGGGATGGGATCTGGGTGGGCCGCTACGTGTATGTGACCCTGCCCCTTTTCTTAAGCAGCCCAATCATTGGCTGGTATTTGATAGCTGCTGGGACACGTCCACCCTGGGTCCTGCCCACCCCTGACATCACCGCTGAATTTTGACAGCTGGTCTCTCTCTGCATTCAGTTACATTACATGTCAGTTTCACACACAATTACACTATATTGGCTCAGTGTGAAACCTGACAGTGCCAATCAATGCCAACCTGACAGTGCCAATCAATGCCAACCAGTGCCACCTGCCAGTGCCAATCAGTGCCAGTGCTTCCAATCAGTGCCATCTGTCAGTGCCACCTGCCAGTGATTCCAATCAGTGCCACGTGCCAGTCAGTGTTTCCAATCAGTGCCTCCTAATATCAGTGCAAGCCAATTCCACCTATCAGTGCCAGTGTTTCTAATCAGTGCTTCCATTCAGTGTACTTTAGTGTACTCTATAGAGGACATCAAGTGTGTGGTAGAGTGACAGGAACAAGCATGGGGGAGTGGAGTGGGAGAGTTTACATGATGATCGTCATCATACATCGGCCGCCCCGATTTCTAAATATCGGCATCGGCCAGAGAAAAACCCATATCGGTCCACCTCTAAAAAAAATGCACTCAAGTCTTCAGGTAACAAAGCATAAGTACGGCGTAATGAACTCAGCAGATTGCGCTTGCCAACAGCAAAGATGGCAAACGTGCTGCACATGCGTGGTGGTGTATGTACGCCGCTCCCCCTATGCGTTTCGTCACATCTGACGTCATCAGGGGCACACACACCTCACCACGGTCCTTATAAAAGGACATCAACCCAGGAAGGATCCCCACGATTGGCTGGACACGTTTTCCAATGCAGACAGAGGAGTTCAACTCTCAACCCACCTTCCTTTAATTTGCTTCTTTCACTTTATGGACTATTGATGTACAATTGCATGTACTATTTAAGCACAAGAGAGCTGCACTGTTGTTTTTATTATATATTAAGCGTTTGGTCACTGTGCACAGCAGCTACATTTTATTTACCCTAGTGCAGGTTTACACCAATTTTTGCAATATATTGATATCACTGTATGCCTGCAATTTCACTATTACATAGTATAACTGGTGAGCGGCTGTCATATTTATTTTCGGAATGTGAATAGTACAGACTTGCTCGCTGTTCTCCTCGATTATAAATAAAGTAAAAAATAAATAAAAGAAAAGAAAAACTCTAGAACCTATATGGATAGCTCAAAACTCCAGCCAAGAAGTCTCTGCAAAATAACCCAATGTACATTCTGCGAATGGCACCGACCTGCTGTGTGAAGGTAGAATTACCCCCTGGCATAGGTAAACTAGAGGGAGCGATGGGTAGATGGTCCAGGGGGGATCCCGTCTTAATTCGGTTGTCTGTCAATGAGTAATGCCAGACGAGAGCGCTGGGACAGCACAGGACAATACTCTGCCAAAGAAAAGAAATAGATTAGAAGTATAAAGAATATCAAATACTCCGCACATTTCTTTCATTTATACAAGTTAATTGATGTAAATCTACAAAATTATATTCCTTTTTTTTTTTTTTCTTACATATCTATACACAGTGTATGTATCTAATTATATATATACACACACACAGGGCTCAAAATTTCAAGTCCTGAGCTTTATCATGCTCACCAATGCAGCCACACCCGGGTCCACCAATGCAGCCTCACCCGGGTCCACCAATGCAGCCTCACCCGGGTCCACCAATGCAGCCTCACACTTTAACACCAATGCACACCTACCTGTGTCCTGAATGAAGTGGAGCAGAGAAGAGCATTGCTGGCCGGATGATATGAGCGCCGAGGGACATGCTGGAACAGCTTTGATTTAAATCGCCGTGTGTTCCCGCCGCTCAGCGTCCCGTACAGCCCCGCCCCCTGGCCAGGGAACTTTGATACACATCACACGTCCCGGGTTGGAAAGGTGATCTGTCTATCAAATTCCCGGGACCAGGGGGCGGGGCTGTGTCTGAAAGCGAGCGCAGGGAACACACAGCGATTTAAATCAAAGCCGCTAGTTATGTTCCCTGCGCTCATATCATCCGGCCGGCTCTGTCCTCTCTCTTCCCCTTCATGAGCACTGGGAAAGGGACTCGCTGGCCGGCAGTGCTCGCCCCCCCTCGCTCCCAGACAGCCCTTCCTCGCCAGCCCTCAAAATTTACTCGCAAAATGCGAGCAGGCGAGTGTAAATTGAGGGCTGTGTATATATATATATGTGTATATATATATATGTGTGTATATATATATATATATATATATATATATATATATATATATATATATATATATATATATATATATATATATATATATATATATATATATATACATATATATACACACACACACACACACACACACACACACACACATACATACACACACACACACTTATCTGACAAAAGTAAGTACACACCTCAGTCACATATTTGTAAACACTGAAGAAATGACACTTGTCTACAATGTAAAGTAGTGAGTGTACAGCTTGTATAACTATAAGTGTAAATTTGCCGTCCCCTCAAAATAACTCAACACACAGCCATTAATGTCTAAACCGCTGGCAACAAAAGTCAGGACACCCCTAAGTGAAAATGTCCAAATTGGGCCCCAATTAGCCATTTTCCCTCCCCCGGTGTCATGTGACTCGTTAGTGTTACAAGGTCTCAGGTGTGAATGGGGAGCAGGTGTGTTACATTTGGTGTTATCGCTCTCACTCTCTCATACTGGTCACTGGAAGTTCAACATGGCACCTCATGGCAAAGAACTCTCTGAGGATCTGATAAAAAATGAATTGTTGCTCTACATAAAGATGGCCGAGGCTATAAGAAGATTGCCAAGACCCTGAAACTGATCTGCAGCACGGTGCCCAAGACCATCCAGCGGTATAACAGGACAGGTTCCACTCAGAACAGGCCTCACCATGGTCCACCAAAGAAGTTGAGGTCACGTGCTCAGCGTCATATCCAGAGGTTGTCTTTGGGAAATAGACGTATGAGTGCTGCCAGCATTGCTGCAGAGGTTGTAGGGGGGGGGGTCAGCCTGTCAGTGCTCAGACCATACGCCGCAC
Organism: Lithobates sylvaticus; assembly: GCA_028564925.1. NCBI lineage: Eukaryota > Metazoa > Chordata > Amphibia > Anura > Ranidae > Lithobates > Lithobates sylvaticus. Next base: position 3,125,606 of record CM053033.1, on the reverse strand, counting down.
ACTGCATCAAATTGGTCTGCATGGCTGTCGTCCCAGAAGGAAGCCTCTTCTAGAGATGATGCACAAGAAAGACCACAAACAGTTTGCTGAAGACAAGCAGACTAAGGACATGGATTACTGGAACCACGTCCTGTGGTCTGATGAGACAAAGATAAAGGTATTTGGTGTCAGATGGTGACAAGCGTGTGTGGGGGCAACCAGGTGAGGAGGACAAAGACAAGTGTGTCTTGTCTACAGTCAAGCATGGTGGGGGAGGGTCATTGTCTGGGAGTGTCATGGTGGTGGGAGTGTCATGGTGGTGGGAGTGTCATGGTGGGGGGCTGCATGAGTGCTGCCGGCACTGGGGGGCTACAGATCATTGAGGGAACCATGAATGCCAACATGTACTGTGACATACTGAAGCAGAGCATGATCCCCTCCCTTCAGAGACTGGACCGCAGGGCAGTATTCCAACATGATAACCACCCCAAACACACCTCCAAGACCACCACTGCCTTGCTAAAGAAGCTGAGGGTAAAGGTGATGGACTGGCCAAGCATGTCTCCAGACCTAAACTCCAACATCCACCAGCTCCGTGATGTCATCATGGGGGAGGGGAAGAGGACTCCAGTGACAACCTGTGAAGCTCTGGTGACCTCCATGCCTAAGAGGGTTAAGGCAGTGCTGGAAAATAATGGCGGCCACACAAAATATTGACACTTTGGGGTGTACTGACTTTTGTTGCCAGCGGTTTAGACATTAATGGCTGTGTGTTGAGTTATTTTGAGGGGACGGCAAATTTACACTGTTATACAAGCTGTACACTCACTACTTTACATTGTAGACAAGTGTCATTTCTTCAGTGTTGTCACATGAAAAGATTTACACAAATGTCACTGATGGGTGTACTTACTTTTGTCAGATACTGTAACTAAATCTAATAAATACAGTAATACTGAAATGGAAAAACTACACAACATAAAAATCCACTGACTAGTCAGACACACATTAGTTACCTGCAGCATACAGCTCAACCCATAGGCAAGCGGCCGGTGCTGAGGGCACTGCAGAAGATCACAGAAGGGTGAGGACGGGGCAGATCCTGAGGGAGTAGGAGGTGCGGGCGTAGGGGGCAGCGCTGTGCCGGTCTGCGCTGACAGGAGGTGACCCCCACTGCCCTCCAGTTGCTGCGCCAAGCGCCTCGTGCAGAAATAGGCCAGGCGACGGGACAGGTAAGCAGACTGGACCAAGGAGCTGGAATACTGTGCGGAAAAAAAAAAAGACCCAGAAAGAAATGAGAGACGTGCCTGACTCAGATATACCCCGGGGCTCAGACTTACCCCCCCCCCCCGGAGGCAGATTCCTCATTCTACTCACCCGGAGGAGGAGGGGGAACAGTAGCTTTAAAAGTTCATCTTCCCCGGGCCGAATCTTCTCGAAACATTCCAGAACCCAAGTCAGGAACTCGTGTCGCTCCAACATCCCATCCTGGAAGAGAAGAAGAGATATTGTTATCACCACACAACTCTCATCAGTTATGGGGCATTTCTGTGTATTGGGGTCGTCCCGATACCACTTTAACCACTTTCCGACCGGCGCACGGCGATGTACGTCCTGATTTTGAAGAGGGATATCTCGGTAACGGCAGCAGCTGCTGCCACAACCGAGATATCCATCTCTTCAGGCGCCGGTCGGCATTCCGATAATGGTGGTCATCGCGGCGGATTCGCCGCGAGATCACCGTTATCGGCGGCGGGAGAGGTGCCCCCCCTCCCGCCGCTCTCCCGCCGCTTACCGGAACCGTCGGCTGGGCATAGAGATGAGTGATGGTAAGATGGCCGCCACTCATCTCTATACCATAGGAGGGCGGAAGCGACGTCAAAAACGTCACTTCTGCCCATACCTCTTAAAGAGGAATTTTCAAATGTCATTTTTTTTAAATGACATTTTTTTTTTTTTTTTCCCCCATTGAAGTCCAAATATGAGATGTGAGGACTTTTTGACCCCCCGGATCTCATATTTAAGAGGACCTGTCATGCTTTTTTCTATTACAAGGAATGTTTACATTCCTTGTAATAGGAATAAAAGTGAGCCAATTAAATTTTTTTTAAAAAACTGTGTAAAAATAAATAAAATCAAGAAAAACAAAAATTTTTTTTTTAAAGCGCCCCGTCCCGACGAGCTCGTGCGCAGAAGCGAACGCATACGTGAGTAGCGCCCGCATATGAAAACGGTGGTCAAACCACACATGTGAGGTATCGCCGCGATCGGTAGAGCGAGAGCAATAATTATAGCTATAGACCTCCTCTGTAACGCACAATATGCAAGCTGTAGAATTTTTTAAACGTCGCCTATGGAGATTTTTGAGGGTAAAAGTTTGATGCCATTCCACGAGCGGGCGCAATTTTGAAGCGTGACATGTTAGGTATCAATTTACTCGGCGTAACATTATCTTTCACAATATATAAAAAAATTGGACTAACTTTACTGTTGTCTTATTTTTTTATTCAAAAAAGTGAATTTTTTCCAAAAAAAGTGTGCTTGCAAGACCGCTGCGCAAATACGGTGTGAAAAAAAGTATTGCAACGACCGCCATTTTATTCTCTAGGTGTTAGAAAAAAAACAATATATAATGTTTGGGGGTTCTAAGTTTTTTTCTAGCAAAAAAAACTGTTTTAAACATGTAAAATCCAAAACGAGGCTGGTCTTAAAGTGGTTAAGACCGAGCACAAGTACCGATACTTTTTTTCCAAGTACTCGCCGATACCGATTAGCGATACTTTTTTTTTTTTAATGTCAAGCAACAGTGTTTTATTTATTTTTTACAATGCTTTTTATATTATTTTTAGGGGGCTGGACAGTGTCTGTGTTTATTTAAATTTTTATTATTTTTTACAACAATTGTTTTTTTTTTTATTATTATTTATTGCAATACTTTGTGTTTTGTTTTTTTTTTTTAAATCAGCACTGTTGGGGGGCTTTGGTGAGATATTAGGGGTCTTCACAGACCCCCCGACATCTCCCCCTTGAGACAGGATAGAGATTTCCCAGTCCCTTTCTCTGCAGCCTCCGCTGCACTGAAAATGAATGGAGAGAAGACAGAGGCTCCTCTCCATTCATAAACTGAGACTTTGTAATCACAGGAGGTTACAAAGGGAAGGGACAGAGACAGCGATTACTGACTGTTCATACAGAAAAGGAAGGAGGACGACACGGAGGCAGCATTGAAGAAAATCAGCTTCCAGAGAGAGGAGGCAGGGATAAAAGGCATGGACTGGACTGGATAAAGGCTATGGACTGGACTGGATAAAGGCTATGGACTGGACTGGATAAAGGCTATGGACTGGACTGGATAAAGGCTATGGACTGGACTGGATAAGGGCTATGGACTGGACTGGATAAGGGCTATGGACTGGACTGGATAAGGGCTATGGACTGGACTGGATAAGGGCTATGGACTGGACTGGATAAGGCCTATGGACTGGACTGGATAAGGCCTATGGACTGGATAGGATAAGGGCTATGGACTGGATAGGACAAGGGCTATGGACTGGATAGGATAAGGGCTATGGACTGGATAGGATAAGGGCTATGGACTGGACTGGATAAGGGCTATGGACTGGATAGGATAAGGGCTATGGACTGGATAGGATAGGGCTATGGACTGGATAGGATAGGGCCATGGACTGGAAAGGATAAGGCCATGGACTGGATAGGATAAGGGCTATGGACTGGATAGGATAAGGATATGGACTGGATAGGATAAGGGCTATGGACTGGATAGGATAAGGGCTATGGACTGGACAGGATAAGGCTATGGACAGGATAAGGCTATGGACTGGATAAGGCTATGGACTGGATAAGGCTATGGACTGGATAAGGCTATGGACTGGATAAGGCTATGGACTGGATAAGGCTATGGACTGGATAGGATAAGGCTATGGACTGGATAGGATAAGGCTATGGACTGGATAGGATAAGGCTATGGACTGGATAGGATAAGGCTATGGACTGGATAGGATAAGGCTATGGACTGGATAGGATAAGGCTATGGACTGGATAGGATAAGGCTATGGACTGGATAGGATAAGGCTATGGACTGGTTAGGATAAGGCTATGGACTGGATAGGATAAGGCTATGGACTGGATAGGATAAGGCTATGGACTGGGTAGGATAAGGCTATGGACTGGACTGGATAAGGCTATGGACTGGACTGGATAAGGCTATGGACTGGACTGGATAAGGCTATGGACTGGACTGGATAAGGCTATGGACTGGACTGGATAAGGCTATGGACTGGACTGGATAAGGCTATGGACTGGACTGGATAAGGCTATGGACTGGACTGGATAAGGCTATGGACTGGACTGGATAAGGCTATGGACTGGACTGGATAAGGCTATGGACTGGACTGGATAAGGCTATGGACTGGATAGGATAAGGCTATGGACTGGATAGGATAAGGCTATGGACTGGATAGGATAAGCCTATGGACTGGATAGGATAAGGCTATGGACTGGACTGGATAAGGCTATGGACTGGACAAGGCTATGGACTGGACTGGATAAGGCTATGGACTGGACTGGATAAGGCTATGGACTGGACTGGATAAGGCTATGGACTGGATAGGATAAGGCTATGGACTGGACTGGATATCTGCTATGGACTTGATAGAATAGGGCTATGGACTGGACTGGATATCTGCTGTTTAGGTTTCTCCTGGACATAAAATGAAGCTGGTAACCCTTACATCGGGGGTAGGGCAACCTCGGCCAACTCCAGCTGTTTTGAAACTACAAATCCCATCATGCCCCTGCCCATCAGGGTCTTGCAATGTCTCATGGGACTTGTAGTTCCGCCCCCTCCCGCCTTTACATGGTGGGGGGAGGGACTTTCGATTTCATTCATTCATTTTTGGATCCTGCAGGTGTCGGGGGAGGGGGGGGGCTGCCAACCATGGAAATGCATGTAGAAGGAGGTACGGGAGCCCTCACCTGGAACATAAACATGGCCAGCTTCTCGTTGTACTCCCACTGCTTCAGTGCCACTTCCACTTCCGGGGGAGTCGGTCCGGGCGGGGGGCCGCAGCCCCCCGTGGCCTGCCGGTAATACTCTGCGATCTTCTGCAGCTGCTCCCACAGGTAGCGGGTGATGATCTGCGTCCACTCTGTAAGAGGCGGGAGGTGACGGGTAAGTGACGCCCCGGACATACACAGAGGAGACGGTACATCGATCGTCCATATTACCTATGATGGGGTCCATCACGTGCCTCTTCTTCATTTTGGTTTCTGTAATGGCAGCATAATAGGCACAAGTCATCTTCACCAGCCAGGCCGCCCGCATGACCGGAACACAATATCGGGCCAGGTAACCAAATACCTCCTCCTTCTTCCCGAAAATAGGGACCTGTCCATACAAGGAGCAAAAGAAAAAAAAATGCTTAGAAACAGGACACGCCCCTTAGTTACAGCTGAAGTTTAATTTTATAGCCAACATTTCTGTGTGTCAGATGTGCTTGTGCCCCCCTCTGGGCGCTGTGGTTCCATCCGCTGATCCCCCCCCCCCCCCATGTCACTACTGTGTTCTGTCCCCTGTAGTGATGGGGGGTGGAGAGAAGAAACCACTGAGCACAGCTGGGGGGGGGGGGGCTGTGTAAGAATCTGACACACCCAGATATGAAGATTCTTAGCCCCTCCCCCCCAAGGGTAAAACAAATGTTAACCACTTAACCGCTTCCCGGCCGCCCACTGCATATATACGTCAGCAGAATGGCACGGGCAGGCAAAACCACGTACCTGTACGTGGCCCTTTAAATGCCTGCTCGCGACCCGGTCGGGAGCTCCGTGACCCCGGCCGCGGGACCAGTGGACCCGATCGCCGCTGGTGTCCCGCGATCGGGTCACGGAGCTGAAGAACGGGAGAGGTCTGTGTAAACAAACCTCTCCCTGCGCTTCCTACTCTGCCTGTCATTGATAGGCTTTCCCGATGACCGGGAACAGCCAATCAATGACGTCAGCCCCGCCCCCTAATGTAAAAAAAACACACACACACACACACACACACACACACACACACACACACATCACAGCCCATAACCCCTCCCCCTAGTGGTTAACTCTTTCACTACAACTGTCATTTATACAGGAAACAATGCATTTAAATAGCACTGATTGCTGTATAAATGACAATGGTCCCAAAAATGTCCGATGTGTCCGCCATAATGTCGCAGTCACAATAAAAAATCGCTGATCGCCGCCATTACTAGTAAAAATAAAAATATTAATAAAAATGCTATAAAACAATCCCCTATTTTGTAAACGCTATAACTTTTGCGCAAACCAATCAATAATTGCTAATTGCGATTTTTTTTACCAAAAATATGTAGAAGAATACGTATCGGCCTAAACTGAGGAAAAAAAGTGTTTTTTTATATATTTTTGGGGGATATTTATTATAGCAAAAAGTAAAAAATATTGCATTTTTTTCAAAATTGTTGCTCTAATTTTGTTTATAGCACAAAAAATAAAAACCGCAGAGGCGATCAAATACCACCAAAAGAAAGCTCTATTTGTGGGAAAACAAGGACGCCAATTTTGTTTTGGAGCCACGTCGCACGACCGCGCAATTGTCAGTTAAAGCGACGCAGTGCCGAATCGCAAAAAGGGGCCTGGTCCTTTGGCTGCCAATTGGTCCGGGGCTGAAGTGGTTAACATGTTAAAAAACATTTTTTTTTGCTAGAAAATTACTAAGAACCCCCAAACATTATACATTTTTTTTTCTAACACCCTAGAGAATAAAATGGCGGTCGTTGCAATACTTTGTCACACCGTATTTGCGCAGCGGTCTTACAAGGCACTTTTTTTGGAAAAAATACACTTTTTTTAAATAAAAAAAATAAGACAACAGTAAAGTTAGCCCAATTTTATTTTTATATTGTGAAAGATAATGTCACGCCGAGTAAATCGACACCAAACATGTCACGCTTCAAAATTGCGCTCCGCTCGTGGAATGGCGACAAACTTTTATCTTTAACAATCTCCATAGGCGACGTTTAAAAATTTCTACAGGTTGCATGTTTAGAGGTACAGAGGTGGTCTAGGGATAGAATTATTGCTCTCACTCTACCGATCGCATCGATACCTCACATGTGGTTTGAACACCGTTTTCATATGCGGGGCGCTACTCATGTATGCGTTCGCTTCTGCGCGTGAGCTCGGCAGAACGGGGCGTGTTAAAAAAAAAAAAAATTATGTTTTTCTTATTTATTTTAACACTGTTTTAAAAAAAATAATAATTTGTGTCACTTTTATTCCTATTACAAGGAATGTAAACATCCCTTGTAATAGAAAAAGCATGACAGGACCTCTTATATATGAGATCTGGGGGTCAGAGAGACGTCACATCTCATATTTACACTAAAATGCAATAAAAAAAAAGAAAATAAAAAATTTGTAATTAAAAAAAAATAAATAAATAAATAAATGGCCCTTTAAGAGCTATGGGCGGAAGTAACGTTTTGACATCCCCCTCCGATGGGGACACAAATATGGAAGGGGGCTCCGATGGGGACACAACTACGGAAGGGGACTCCGATGGGGACACAAATATGGAAGGGGGCTCCGATGGGGACACAACTACGGAAGGGGACTCCGATGGGGACACAACTACGGAGGGGGACTCCGATGGGGACACAACTACGGAGGGGGACTCCGATGGGGACACAACTACGGAGGGGGACTCCGATGGGGACACAACTACGGAAGGGGGCTCCGATGGGGACACAACTACTGAAGGGGGCTCCGATGGGGACACAAGTACGGAAGGGGGCTCCGATGGGGACACAACTACGGAAGGGGGCTCCGATGGGGACACAACTACGGAAGGGGGCTCCGATGGGGACACAACTACGGAAGGGGGCTCCGATGGGGACACAACTACGGAAGGGGGCTCCGATGGGGACACAACTACGGAAAGGGGCTCCGATGGGGACACAACTACGGAAGGGGGCTCCGATGGGGACACAACTACGGAAGGGGGCTCCGATGGGGACACAACTATGGAAGGGGGCTCCGATGGGGGCACAAATATGGAAGGGGGCTCCGATGGGGACACAACTACGGAAGGGGGGCTCCGATGGGGACACAACTACGGAAAGGGGCTCCGATGGGGGCACAAATATGGAAAGGGGCTCCGATGGGGGCACAAATATGGAAAGGGGCTCCGATGGGGGCACAAATATGGAAAGGGGCTCCGATGGGGACACAAATATGGAAAGGGGCTCCGATGGGGGCACAAATATGGAAAGGGGCTCCGATGGGGACACAAATATGGAAAGGGGCTCCGATGGGGGCACAAATATGGACGAGGGCTCCGATGGGGGCACAAATATGGACGAGGGCTCCGATGGGGGCACAAATACGGAAGGGGGCTCCGATGGGGACACAACTATGGAAAGGGGCTCCGATGGGGGCACAAATATGGAAAGGGGCTCCGATGGGGGCACAAATATGGAAAGGGGCTCCGATGGGGGCACAAATATGGAAAGGGGCTCCGATGGGGGCACAAATATGGAAAGGGGCTCCGATGGGGGCACAAATATGGAAAGGGGCTCCGATGGGGGCACAAATATGGAAAGGGGCTCCGATGGGGGCACAAATATGGAAAGGGGCTCCGATGGGGGCACAAATATGGAAAGGGGCTCCGATGGGGGCACAAATATGGAAAGGGGCTCCGATGGGGGCACAAATATGGAAAGGGGCTCCGATGGGGGCACAAATATGGAAAGGGGCTCCGATGGGGGCACAAATATGGAAAGGGGCTCCGATGGGGACACAACTATGGAAAGGGGCTCCGATGGGGGCACAAATATGGAAAGGGGCTCCGATGGGGACACAAATATTCGGGGTGCACTCTGATGGGACACAAATATGCAGCGAGGGGTCTGATGAGGACCAAGTATATGGAGGTGTGTGTGTTGACGGCCCTGTGCACTGGAAGTTTAGCCCCTGTACACGAGTTTACGGCTTTAGGTGCGGGCGGAGGATACGGGTGCGCCAACAACCTCTACTGACGCCAGCCTGTCAAATTCTATTTATTTTATCATTTATATTTTTTTCGGCCAACGAATATGTGAAAAATGGCCCCCCTGAAGTGAAAATTTGGAGACCCCCTGGTTTAGATCAAAGCATATTCATGTGTTAGAACAGTCCAGACCTAAATCACATTGAGAATCTGTGGCAAGACTTGAAAATTGCTGATCACAGACGCTCTCCATCCAATCTGACAGAGCTTGAGATATTTTACAAAGAAGAATGGGCAGAAATGTCCTCTCTAGATGGGCAAAGCTGGTAGAGACACCCCCAAAAAGACTTGTAGAGAAAGGGGGTTCTACAAAGTATTGACTCCGGGGGGCGCCATACAAATGCCCCTCCCCCCCACACTTTTCACATATTTATTTGTATCATTTTCCTTCCACTTCACAATTATGTGACACTTTGTGTTGGTCCATCACATAAAATCCCAATAAAATACATTTATGTTTTTGGTTGTAACTTGAGAAAATGTGGGGAATGTCCAGGGGTATGAATACTTTTTCCAGACACTGTACCTATCACGGGTGATGCGCACTTACCTTCTTGGCGAGGTGTGTGAGAGGTTTGGTCCCCGCCAGGTCTGTGAACCAGTTGTGAATGGAGTTCTGGGAACGCGGTGTAACCAGCCAGAAGTTATCCTTCTGGTTGACCTGAGGTTTCCTGCGGCCGGTGTCCGGCAGGGTGTTGCACCGCAGCTTCTCCGCCATGATGTTACTGAAGTTGGAGCTGATCTACAAAAAGACAAAAAAAAGAACGTCGTCACAATTTCTGTACAGAGGAAAGGCGACAGCTCAGTCACGGGTCACATGGAGGAAGAGAGAGAAATCAAACACAAGAGGAGATAAAAATGGCAGATTAGGAAGACAAATACGAGAGCGGCTGCTGCAGGGGAGAGGAGGGAACGCAGAAAGGCACTGGGAGTCTAAAGGTGACATCACAGCTCCCGCCATCCGGGCCCTTCCAGCGCCTAGGCCCTCCCGCCAATCCGGGCCCTTCCTGCGCCTAGGCCCTCCCGCCAATCCGGGCCCTTCCTGCGCCTAGGCCCTCCCGCCAATCCGGGCCCTTCCTGCGCCTAGGCCCTCCCGCCAATCCGGGCCCTTCCTGCGCCTAGGCCCTCCCGCCAACCCGGGCCCTTCCTGCGCCTAGGCCCTCCCGCCACCCGGGCCCTTCCGGCGCCTAGGCCCTCCCGCCACCCGGGCCCTTCCGGCGCCTAGGCCCTCCCGCCACCCGGGCCCTTCCGGCGCCTAGGCCCTCCCGCCACCCGGGCCCTTCCGGCGCCTAGGCCCTCCCGCCACCCGGGCCCTTCCGGCGCCTAGGCCCTCCCGCCACCCGGGCCCTTCCTGCGCCTAGGCCCTCCCGCCACCTGGGCCCTTCCGGCGCCTAGGCCCTCCCGGGCCCTTCCGGCGCCTAGGCCCTCCCGCCAATCCAGGCCCTTCCGGCGCCTAGGCCCTTCCGGCGCCTAGGGCCACCCGGGCCCTTCCTGCGCCTAGGCCCTCCCGCCAATCCGGGCCCTTCCTGCGCCTAGGCCCTCCCGCCAATCCGGGCCCTTCCTGCGCCTAGGCCCTCCCGCCAATCCGGGCCCTTCCTGCGCCTAGGCCCTCCCGCCAATCCGGGCCCTTCCTGCGCCTAGGCCCTCCCGCCAATCCGGGCCCTTCCTGCGCCTAGGCCCTCCCGCCAATCCGGGCCCTTCCTGCGCCTAGGCCCTCCCGCCAATCCGGGCCCTTCCGGCGCCTAGGCCCTCCCGCCACCCGGGCCCTTCCGGCGCATAGGCCTTCCCGCAAGCAGTTTATGAACCAGTTGGGGGGAGGGGGAGGTGCTTTGGGGAGAAATCATTGGTTTAAACAGACCCCTGACATCTCCCCTTTGAGACTGGGAAAGGGACTGAGGGCACAGATTCCCCCCAGACTGAGGGCACGGATTCCCCCCAGACTGAGGGCACGGATTCCCCCCAGACTGAGGGCACGGATTCCCCCCAGACTGAGGGCACAGATTCCCCCCAGACTGAGGGCACAGATTCCCCCCAGACTGAGGGCACAGATTCCCCCCAGACTGAGGGCACAGATTCCCCCCAGACTGAGGGCACAGATTCCCCCCAGACTGAGGGCACAGATTCCCCCCAGACTGAGGGCACAGATTCCCCCCAGACTGAGGGCACAGATTCCCCCCAGACTGAGGGCACAGATTCCCCCCAGACTGAGGGCACAGATTCCCCCCAGACTGAGGGCACAGATTCCCCCCAGACTGAGGGCACAGATTCCCCCCAGACTGAGGGCACAGATTCCCCCCCGACTGAGGGCACAGATTCCCCCCCGACTGAGGGCACAGATTCCCCCCCGACTGAGGGCACAGATTCCCCCCCGACTGAGGGCACAGATTCCCCCCCGACTGAGGGCACAGATTCCCCCCCGACTGAGGGCACAGATTCCCCCCCGACTGAGGGCACAGATTCCCCCCCGACTGAGGGCACAGATTCCCCCCCGACTGAGGGCACAGATTCCCCCCCGACTGAGGGCACAGATTCCCCCCGACTGAGGGCACAGATTCCCCCCGACTGAGGGCACAGATTCCCCCCGACTGAGGGCACAGATTCCCCCCGACTGAGGGCACAGATTCCCCCCGACTGAGGGCACAGATTCCCCCCGACTGAGGGCACAGATTCCCCCCGACTGAGGGCACAGATTCCCCCCGACTGAGGGCACGGATTCCCCCCGACTGAGGGCACGGATTCCCCCCGACTGAGGGCACGGATTCCCCCAGACTGAGGGCACGGATTCCCCCAGACTGAGGGCACGGATTCCCCCAGACTGAGGGCACAGATTCCCCAGTCCCTTTCTCTGCAGCCTCAGCTGCACTGAAGATGAATGGAGAGAAGACAGCGGCTCCTCTCCATTCATAAACTGAAGCAGGGGAAACACAGGTTCACGATGCTCAGTTACGATTGGACAGTCAGTGAGTGATCACTCCGTCCCAGATCTGTCGGGATGGAGAGCGGAGGAAAGAGCTGGTAAATGTGTCATTTACTGGCTCCTTCCTTTTCTGACTGTGCATTCAGAAAAGGATGGAGCCGGTAAATTACACATTTACCGGCTTCTTCCTCCGCTTTTCATCCTGACAGATCTGGGACAGGGAGGGGGGGGGGGGTGGAGCCAGGAGGAGGACACAGAAGGGAGCCGGAGGAGTATACAGGGGACACTCAGGAACGATCGGCGGCGGGGGAAGTTATAATCATCGATCTCCCTGTGTGGCTTTCAATAAAGCAGCTGAAAGCAGCGGAGGGGAGGGGAGGAGAAGCGACTGTCAGCTGCTTTATGGAAAGCCACACAGGGAGATCGATGATAACTTCCCCCGCCGCCGATCGTTCCTGAGTGTCCCGGTATCGGGAGCATTCACAAGTACTCCTGCAAATACTCGGTACTGATACCAGTATCGGGGCAACCCCAATCAGAATCATTTTATTATTGCGATAGAAACGCACTATTCACACGACTTTCACCCAGGATACGATCGGAGAATTGTGCGACTCCGGGGGGAAAAATTATCGATTAAAGCGGCCACAGAATTTTTTTTGGAATCCCATCATAATACATTAATAACCCCAATACACTTTCCGGATGTTTTTTATCAATTTTTTTTTTTTTTTTATACTTACTATTTAGAAAATCCTCTTCTGGCGGCAGCCATGATGACTGTGGGCACATGAAGCCTAATCTCAACCTCTACCTGGGTTTGGGCTGGAGATGCATTCTGGGTAAGCAGCGCGCACCTCTCGATCTAGCACATGCACGATGCTCCGCCGATCGTTTAGAAAGATGCCACAGCAAAACGGGGGAGGAAGGTCCCGCCCCCGTTGATACGGCAACATAGAAGTGATCTGCCTTAAATCGCCCAAATGTTTAATACTATGAAAGGACTGCGAATATGACAGACCTCAGGATCAGCCAATCAGGAGGTCTGAGCCATAAGGGGGGGATGGGATCTGAACGCGGATAAAAGGAAGATTCTGACACAGAACCACAACCACACCCCCCCCCCCCCCGTACCTTCGCCGGATTGAAGTTGACATTCTTGGCGCTGCCATGTTCATCTCCGGACACCGCCGGCTGGTTATTGAATCCTTGCTTCACATTCAGAGCCGTCAACTCGTCCTGCAATCACAGAGCATACATGAGAATCACATGACACCATACCTCCCCTCCCCCCACGTCACCCCAATACCCCCCCCCACATCACCCCAATACCCCCCCCACATCACCCCAATACCTCCCCTCCCCCACTACCCCCCACGTCACCCCAATACCTCCCCTCCCCCAATACCCCCCCCCACGTCACCCCAATACCTCCCCTCCCCCCACGTCGCCCCAATACCTCCCCTCCCCCCACGTCGCCCCAATACCTCCCCTCCCCCCACGTCACCCCAATACCTCCCCTCCCCCCACGTCACCCCAATACCTCCCCTCATCATTGCCCACAGTGCCCCCCCCCAACCTTCCATCATTCCCATCGCCCCCATTATAGGCTTTTCTTGTTGGTAACTGGAAGGTTTCTGAAGAGCTTTCCAGACTCCGGTCTCAGTCAGGTCGAGGTCTGATGATTTATAGGGAGAGGTCTTGGAATGGCCTCATTGGTGCCCCGACCTTAACCCAACCGAAAAACTGTGACAGAACCCACTGACCCCACCCACCCATCCAACCCCACCTAACATATCCATCCAACCCAACCTCATCCGACCCATCCATCCCCACCTAACATGTCCATCCAACCCACCCATCCATCCATCCAACCCAACCCAACCAATTCAACCCAACCCCACCTAACATATCCATCCAACCCAACCTCATCCTCCGACCCATCCAATTCAACCCAACCTCACCCATCCATCCAACCTCACCTAACATATCCATCCAACCCAACCTCATCCTCCGACCCATCCAATTCAACCCAACCTCACCCATCCATCCAACCTCACCTAACATATCCATCCAACCCAACCTCATCCTCCGACCCATCCAATTCAACCCAACCCCACCTAACACATCCATCCTGACCCCACCCATCCATCCAACCCAACCCCACCTAACATATCCATCCAACCCAACCTCCTCCTCCGACCCATCCAATTCAACCCAACCCCACCCAACACATCCATCCTGACCCCACCCATCCATCCAACCCAACCCCACCTAACATATCCATCCAACCCAACCTCCTCCTCCGACCCATCCAATTCAACCCAACCCCACCCAACACATCCATCCTGACCCCACCTGACCCATCAATCCAACCCATCCATCCCAACACCAAACCCAACCTGACCCATCCATCCAACCCAACACCAAACCAACCTGACCCATCCAACCCAACCCATCCATCCATCCATCCAACACCAAACCCAACCTGACCCATCCAACCCAACCCATCCATCCAACACCAAACCCAACCTGACCCATCCATCCAACCCAACACCAACCTGACCCATCCAACTCAACCCAACCTGACCCATCCAACCCAACCCATCCATCCAACACCAAACCCAACCTGACCCATCCATCCAACCCAACACCAACCTGACCCATCCAACTCAACCCAACCTGACCCATCCAACCAACCCAACACAGCCATCCAACCTCACTCGACCCATCAATCCAACACCAAACCCAACCTGACCCATCCATCCAACCCAACACCAAACTCAACCAACTCAACAAATCCATCCAACCTCACTCAACCCATAAATCCAATCCAACACCAAACCCAACCTGACCCATCCAACACATCCATCCAACCCCACCATCCTCACCCGACCCATCCAACCAATCCCACCCATCCATCCAACCCCTCCAACCTCACCCGATCCAACCCCACCGACCCATCCAACCGTACCTCACCAACCCTATCCATCCAACCCAACCCCTCCAACCTCACCCGAACCAACCCCACCTGACCCATCCCTATCCATCCAATCCAAGTATCAATATTCATATCTTGGGGATCAGAATTTCCTCTACGCATTTCTCAAAAAGCCACGCCCCTTCAGGAGGAGGGGAGAACAATGAAGAGGAAATTACAATCATTCCAGGGGGCCAGGTCTGCACCCCACAATTCTCAGGGGGGAGGGGAGCACAGGGGCACAATGAGGGGGCGGCTGTCATCAGCCAATGATATGTTCTCCTCAGAGGGCGGGATTCCAGGTGGGAGGTTCACGTATCCTCAGATCTCTCCATGGTTCCCCTCCCCCCAGCCACTGTGTGCAGACCCTCATCTGGTATCTGAGGTCCCCACAGGGCAGTCAGGGGAAGACACTGAGGGTCCACTCAGAGGACACTAAAAGTCCCCTTTTATGTGTCATCATAGGGGGAGGGGAAGAAGTACTGGGGAACCTCCCTGTGTCACCCCTGAGAAATGTGGGGTGCAGATCCCGCCCATTGGGGTGATTGTAACTTCGCTCTTCACGGTTCTCCCCTCCTCCTGGGGGAGGGGCGGGGCTTCCTGTGAAACACGTAGAGGAAATCCTGATCCCTGAGATATGAAGATTGACACTAAAGGGGGGGTGGTGTCACCCTGTACATGGGGGGGGGGGATGGTGTCACCATGTACATTGGGGGGGGGGGGAGGTGTCACCATGTACATTGGGGGGGGGGGTGTCACCATGTACATTGGGGGGGGAGGTGTCACCCTGTACATTGGGGGGGGGGAGGTGTCACCCTGTACATGGGGGGGGGGGATGGTGTCACCCTGTACATTGGGGGGGGGGGTGTCACCATGTACATTGGGGGGGGAGGTGTCACCATGTACATTGGGGGGGGAGGTGTCACCATGTACATTGGGGGGGGAGGTGTCACCATGTACATTGGGGGGGGAGGTGTCACCCTGTACATGGGGGGGGGGGATGGTGTCACCCTGTACATTGGGGGGGGGGAGGTGTCACCATGTACATTGGGGGGGGGGGGGTGTCACCATGTACATTGGGGGGGTGTCACCATGTACATTGGGGGGGTGTCACCATGTACATTGGGGGGGGGGGGGGGTGTCACCCTGTACATTGGGGGGGGAGGGGGGGGGGGGAGGTGTCACCCTGTACATAGGGGGGGGAGGTGTCACCCTGTACATAAGGGGGGGGGGGAGGTGTCACCCTGTACATAGGGGGGGGGGGAGGTGTCACCCTGTACATAGGGGGGGGAGGTGTCACCCTGTACATAGGGGGGGAGGTGTCACCCTGTACATAGGGGGGGGGGAGGTGTCACCCTGTACATAGGGGGGGGAGGTGTCACCCTGTACATAGGGGGGGGAGGTGTCACCCTGTACATAGGGGGGGGGGGAGGTGTCACCCTGTACATAGGGGGGGGGAGGTGTCACCCTGTACATGGGGGGGGGGGGAGGTGTCACCCTGTACATAGGGGGGGGAGGTGTCACCCTGTACATGGGGGGGGGGGGGGAGGTGTCACCCTGTACATAGGGGGGGGAGGTGTCACCCTGTACATAGGGGGGGGGAGGTGTCACCCTGTACATAGGGGGGGGGGAGGTGTCACCCTGTACATAGGGGGGGGGGGAGGTGTCACCCTGTACATAGGGGGGGGGGAGGTGTCACCCTGTACATAGGGGGGGGGGGAGGTGTCACCCTGTACATAGGGGGGGGGAGGTGTCACCCTGTACATAGGGGGGGGGGAGGTGTCACCCTGTACATTGGGGGGGGGGGTGGTGTCACCATTTACATTGGGGGAGGAGGTGTCACCATGTACATAGGGGGGGGGGGTGTCACCCTGTACATAGGGGGGGGGGGGGGGAGGTGTCACCCTGTACATAGGGGGGGGGAGGTGTCACCCTGTACATAGGGGGGGGGGAGGTGTCACCCTGTACATAGGGGGGGGGGGGGAGGTGTCACCCTGTACATAGGGGGGGGGGAGGTGTCACCCTGTACATAGGGGGGGGGAGGTGTCACCCTGTACATAGGGGGGGGGGAGGTGTCACCCTGTACATTGGGGGGGGGGGGAGGTGTCACCCTGTACATAGGGGGGGGGGAGGTGTCACCCTGTACATAGGGGGGGGGGAGGTGTCACCCTGTACATAGGGGGGGGGGGGAGGTGTCACCCTGTACATAGGGGGGGGGGGGGGGAGGTGTCACCCTGTACATAGGGGGGGGGAGGTGTCACCCTGTACATTGGGGGGGGGGGGAGGTGTCACCCTGTACATTGGGGGGGGGGGGAGGTGTCACCCTGTACATTGGGGGGGGGAGGTGTCACCCTGTACATAGGGGGGGGGGAGGTGTCACCCTGTACATAGGGGGGGGGGAGGTGTCACCCTGTACATAGGGGGGGGGGGAGGTGTCACCCTGTACATAGGGGGGGGGGAGGTGTCACCCTGTACATAGGGGGGGGGGGTGTCACCCTGTACATAGGGGGGGGGAGGTGTCACCCTGTACATAGGGGGGGGGGAGGTGTCACCCTGTACATAGGGGGGGGGGGGAGGTGTCACCCTGTACAAGGGGGGAGGTGGGGGGGTGTCACCCTGGGGGGGGAGGTGTCACCCTGTACATAGGTGGGGGGGGGGTGTCACCCTGTACATAGGGGGGGGGTGTCACCCTGTACATAGGGGGGGGGAGGTGTCACCCTGTAACATAGGGGGGGGTGGGTGTCACCCTGTACATAGGGGGGGGAGGTGTCACCCTGTAACATAGGGGGGGGGAGGTGTCACCCTGTACATGGGGGGGGGAGGTGTCACCCTGTACATTAGGAGGGGGGGGGGGGGGTGTCACCCTGTACATTGGGGGGGGGAGTGTTGGGGTGTCACCCTGTACATTAGGGGGGGAGGTTGTCACCCTGTACATTGGGGGGGGGGGAGGTGTCACCCTGTACATAGGGGGGGGGGGGGGAGGTGTCACCTGTACATAGGGGGGGGAGGTGTCACCCTGTACATTGGGGGGGGAGGTGTCACCCTGTACATTGGGGGGGGAGGGTGTCAGGTGTCACCCTGTACATTGGGGGGGGGGGTGGTGTCACCATTTACATTGGGGGGGGGGGTGTCACCCTGTACATTGGGGGGGGGTGGTGTCACCCTGTACATTGGGGGGGGGGGTGTCACCATGTACATTGGGGGGGGGGTGTCACCATGTACATTGGGGGGGAGGAGGTGTCACCCTGTACATTGGGGGGGGGGGGAGGTGTCACCCTGTACATTGGGGGGGGAGGTGTCACCCTGTACATTGGGGGGGGGGTGTCACCCTGTACATTGGGGGGGGTGGGTGTCACCATGTACATTGGGGGGGGGGGGTGTCACCATGTACATTGGGGGGGGAGGAGGTGTCACCCTGTACATTGGGGGGGGAGGTGTCACCCTGTACATTGGGGGGGGGGGGGGGGAGGTGTCACCCTGTACATTGGGGGGGGGGTGGTGTCACCCTGTACATTGGGGGGGGGATGGTGTCACCCTGTACATTGGGGGGGGGGAGGTGTCACCCTGTACATTGGGGGGGGGGTGTCACCCTGTACATAGGGGGGGGGGTGTCACCATGTACATTTGGGGGGGGGGTGTCACCCTGTACATTGGGGGGGGGAGGTGTCACCCTGTACATAGGGGGGGGGGGGGGTGTCACCCTGTACATAGGGGGGGGGGGGGGGTAGGTGGGAAGGGGGGGGGAGGGGGGGGGGTAGGTGGGGGGGGGGGGGGTGTCACCCTGTACATAGGGGGGGGGTGTCACCCTGTACATTGGGGGGAGGTGTCACCCTGTACATAGGGGGGGAGGTGTCACCCTGTACATAGGGGGGGGGGTGTCACCCTGTACATAGGGGGGGGGGGGTGTCACCATGTACATAGGGGGGGGGGGGGGTGTCACCATGTACATAGGGGGGGGGGGGGAGGTGTCACCCTGTACATTGGGGGGGGGGGGGTGTCGGAACATATATCCTTCTTTACCTAGAAAGTCCCTCTACACCCCACACACAGCGCCATCCGGGGGTCCCCTGTCCCCCCTCCCCCAGTATTCCTCTCCTATAGGACGGCACCAGCTTTGTTGAGGCATCATCCAGCTGATCACTGAGGGGAGACTGAGGCAATGCTTCCTCCTGCCTGCAGCAGACAGATGACGTCACCTGAGCCTAGGCACAGCCAGGGAGGGGTGGCCCCGTTCTCCTGGGGTTCGGATGACAGGTCCCCCTCACTCCATGGCCCCCCTCCCCCCCCTCTATAATAATCTGGGGGTCCCCCCTCCCCCCATTCTCCTGACTCGCCTCCTTCTGTTTGGCGTCCTGCGGGTAGACATCGGGGGGCCCCAGGCGGGGTTTCTTCAGGGGCCTCTGCTCGTAGCTCAGTACACCGAAGGCCGCCATCTTTCCTGCTCCTCCGGGGGGCGCGCACCCGATGACGTCAGGAGGAGAAGCCAAGAGCGCGCCAGTGAGGTCACGGGGAGGGCGGGAGGCCGCCGGCGCCATATTATGTGCGGGCAGAATTCTGTGTACCCGGATAATGGGGGTCATGTGAGGACTTCCTATAGAACCCCCATAGGTCACCTGACAACCTACCCCCGACACCGGTCAGTATTCACCGAGAGGGGTGACACCCGGACTATGGGGAGCAATGACCCCCCCAATCTTCTACTGTACACCACCTCACATTCCCCACCACTTCCTGTCCCTGTGACCCCCAACACTGGGATTTCCCCTACTTCCTGTCCCTGTGACCCCCAACACTGGGATTCCCCCCCCACTTCATGTCCCTGTGACCCCCATTACTGACATTTCCCCCACTTCCTGTCCCCCATTACTGACATTTTCCTCACTTCCTTTCCGCCATTACTGACATTTTTCTCACTTCCTGACCCTGTGACCCCCATTACTGAAATTTTCCCTCACTTCCTGTCCCTCTGACCCCCATTGCTGACATTTCCCCTCACTTCCTGTCCCTCTGACCCCCATTGCTGACATTTCCCCTCACTTCCTGTCCCTCATTACTGACATTTCCCCTCACTTCCTGTCCCTCATTATTGACATTTCCCCTCACTTCCTGTCCATGTGACCCCCATCACTGACATTTCCCCCTACTTCCTGACCCTGTGACCCCATTACTGACATTTTCCCTCACTTCCTGTCCCTCTGACCCCCATTGCTGACATTTCCCCTCACTTCCTGTCCCTGTGACCCCAATACTGAAATTTTCTCTCACTTCCTGTCCCTCGTTACTGACATTTCCCCTCACTTCCTGTCCCTATGACCCCCATTACTGACATTTCCCCTCACTTCCTGTCCATGTGACCCCCCCATTACTGACATTTCCCGCACTTCCTGACCATGTGACCCCCATTACTGAAATTTCCCCTCACTTCCTGTTCCTGTGACCCCCATTACTGACATTTTCCCTCACTTCCTGTCCCTGGGACCCCCCATTACTGACATTTCCCCCACTTCCTGTCCCCCATTACTGACATTTCCCCTCACGCCCTGTCCCTGTGACCCCCGTTACTGACATTTTCCCTCACTTCCTGTCCCTGGGACCCCCATTACTGACATTTCCCCCACTTCCTGTCCCCCATTACTGACATTTGCCTCACTTCCTGTCCCTCATTATTGACATTTCCCCTCACTTCCTGTTCCTATGACCCCCATTACTGACATTTCCCCTCACTTCCTGTCCATGTGACCCCCTCATTACTGACATTTCCCCCCACTTCCTGTCCCTGTGACCCCCGTTACTGAAATTTCCCCTCACTTCCTGTTCCTGTGACCCCCATTACTGACATTTCCCCTCACTTCCTGTCCATGTGACCCCCATCAATGACATTTCCCCCTACTTCCTGACCCTGTGACCCCATTACTGACATTTTCCCTCACTTCCTGTCCCTCTGACCCCCATTGCTGACATTTCCCCTCACTTCCTGTCCCTGTGACCCCAATACTGACATTTTCTCTCACTTCCTGTCCCTCGTTACTGACATTTCCCCTCACTTCCTGTCCCTATGACCCCCATTACTGACATTTCCCCTCACTTCCTGTCCATGTGACCCCCCCATTACTGACATTTCCCGCACTTCCTGACCATGTGACCCCCATTACTGAAATTTCCCCTCACTTCCTGTTCCTGTGACCCCCATTACTGACATTTTCCCTCACTTCCTGTCCCTGGGACCCCCCATTACTGACATTTCCCCCACTTCCTGTCCCCCATTACTGACATTTCCCCTCACGCCCTGTCCCTGTGACCCCCGTTACTGACATTTTCCCTCACTTCCTGTCCCTGGGACCCCCATTACTGACATTTCCCCCACTTCCTGTCCCCCATTACTGACATTTGCCTCACTTCCTGTCCCTCATTATTGACATTTCCCCTCACTTCCTGTTCCTATGACCCCCATTACTGACATTTCCCCTCACTTCCTGTCGCACTTCCTGTCCCTGTGACCCCCCCATTACTGACATTTCCCCCCACTTCCTGTCCCTGTGACCCCCATTACTGACATTTCCCCTTACTTCCTGTCCCTGTGACCCCCATTACTGACATTTCCCCTCACTTCCTGTCCCTGTGACCCCCATTACTGACATTTCCCCCCACTTCCTGGCCCTGTGACCCCCATTACTGACATTTCCCCCACTTCCTGTCCCTGTGACCCCCATTATTGACATTTCCCCCCACTTCCTGTCCCTGTGACCCCCATTATTGACATTTCCCCCACTTCCTGTCCCTGTGACCCCCATTATTGACATTTCCCCCCCACTTCTTGTCCCTTTGACCCCCATTATTGACATTTCCCCTCACTTCCTGTCCCTATGACCCCCATTACTGACATTATGTCCCCCACTTCCTGCAACTCAATGCATTTAGGCACCAAGACGTGGTGAAGACGACTTGCTGAAGATCACACTGAGGATCAGGATGGGGAATGAAGGGGATCTCAGTGACTTTGGACGGGGGATGGTGGTTGGTGACAGACGGGCGGGTCTGAGGATTTCTGGGATTTTCACACACAACCATCTCTCGGGTCCTGCGGGAACGCCGTTCCTGTACTTCCTCCACAGCAGGAAGACCGTTCCCGATATCAGCGAGTCCTGCAGGAGGGATGAAATCAGTGCCACACATTGCGGGGGGTCCTTCACCCGCCCGCCTATTCCGAAATGACCCGACAAGGGGAATCCCTGACCCGCCGCATGCCGGACCGGGAAAAAGGACCTCCCTGTGTGCCGGGATAGGAGGAGCCGCATGGAGAGCAATTCATCTTTCCATGTTCCTCCTGCAGCCTCTGAATGCCCGCGGGAGGTAGAGGAGGAGGAGAAGCGGGAGGTAGAAGCAGGAGGTAGAGGAGGAGGAGAAGCGGGAGGAGGAGGAGGAGCAGCGGGTGGTAGAGGAGGAGCAGCGGGTGGTAGAGGAGGAGAAGCGAGAGGTAGAGGAGGAGCAGCGGGAGGCAGAGGAGGAGAAGAAGCGGGAGGTAGAGGAGGAGAAGAAGCGGGAGGTAGAGGAGGAGAAGCGGGAGGTAGAGGAGGAGCAGCGGGAGGCAGAGGAGGAGAAGCGGGAGGTAGAGGAGGAGGAGAAGCGGGAGGTAGAGGAGGAGAAGAAGCGGGAGGTAGAGGAGGAGAAGCGGGAGGTAGAGGAGGAGAAGCGGGAGGTAGAGGAGGAGAAGCGAGAGGTGGAGGAGGAGAAGCGGGAGGTAGAGGAGGAGAAGCGAGAGGTGGAGGAGGAGAAGCGGGAGGTAGAGGAGGAGCAGCGGGTGGTAGAGGAGGAGAAGCGAGAGGTAGAGGAGGAGCAGCGGGAGGCAGAGGAGGAGAAGAAGCGGGAGGTAGAGGAGGAGAAGAAGCGGGAGGTAGAGGAGGAGAAGCGGGAGGTAGAGGAGGAGCAGCGGGAGGTAGAGGAGGAGAAGCGGGAGGAGGAGAAGCGGGAGGTAGAGGAGGAGAAGCGAGAGGTGGAGGAGGAGAAGCGGGTGGTAGAGGAGGAGAAGCGAGAGGTGGAGGAGGAGAAGCGGGAGGTAGAGGAGGAGAAGCGGGAGGTAGAGGAGGAGCAGCGGGTGGTAGAGGAGGAGAAGCGAGAGGTAGAGGAGGAGCAGCGGGAGGTAGAGGAGGAGAAGCGGGAGGTAGAGGAGGAGCAGCGGGTGGTAGAGGAGGAGAAGCGAGAGGTAGACGAGGAGCAGCGGGAGGCAGAGGAGGAGAAGGAGAAGCGGGAGGTAGAGGAGGAGCAGCGGGAGGAAGAGGAGGAGGAGAAGCGGGAGGCAGAGGAGGAGAAGAAGCGGGAGGTAGAGGAGGAGGAGAAGCGGGAGGTAGAGGAGGAGAAGAAGCGGGAGGTAGAGGAGGAGAAGCGGGAGGTAGAGGAGGAGCAGCGGGAGGTAGAGGAGGAGAAGCGGGAGGAGGAGAAGCGGGAGGTAGAGGAGGAGAAGCGAGAGGTGGAGGAGGAGAAGCGGGAGGCAGAGGAGGAGAAGCGGGAGGCAGAGGAGGAGAAGCGGGAGGTAGAGGAGAAGCGGGAGGTAGAGGAGGAGAAGCAGGAGGTAGAGGAGGAGGAGAAGCGGGAGGTAGAGGAGGAAAAGCGGGAGGCGGAGGAGGAGAAGCGAGAAGTAGAGGAGGAGAAGCGAGACGTAGAGGAGGAGAAGCGGGAGGCAGAGGAGGAGAAGCGAGAAGTAGTGGAGGAGCAGCGGGAGGTAGAGGAGGAGCAGCGGGAGGTGGAGGAGGAGAAGCGAGAGGTAGAGGAGGAGAAGCGGGAGGTAGAGAAACGGGAGGTAGAGGAGGAGAAGGGGGAGGTAGAGGAGGAGAAGCGGGAGTTAGAGGAGGAGCAGCGGGAGGTAGAGGAGGAGAAGCGGGAGGTAGAGGAGGAGAAGCGAGAAGTAGTGGAGGAGCAGCGGGAGGTAGAGGATGAGCAGCAGGAGGTAGAGGAGGAGCAGCGGGAGGTGGAGGAGGAGAAGCGAGAGGTGGAGGAGGAGAAGCGAGAGGTAGAGGAGAAGCGAGAGGTAGAGGAGGAGAAGCGGGAGGTAGAGAAGCGGGAGGTAGAGGAGGAGCAGCGGGAGGCAGAGGAGGAGAAGCGGGCGGTAGAGGAGGAGAAGGGGGCGGTAGAGGAGGAGAAGCAGGAGGTGGAGGAGGAGAAGCGAGGAGAAGCGAGAGGGGAGGAGAAGCGAGAGGTAGAGGAGGAGCAGCGGGAGGTAGAGGAGGAGCAGCGGGAGGTAGAGGAGGAGAAGCGGGCGGTAGAGGAGGAGAAGCAGGAGGTGGAGGAGGAGAAGCAGGAGGTGGAGGAGGAGAAGCGAGAGGAAGAAGCGAGAGGTAGAGGAAGAAGCGGGAGGTAGAGGAGGAGAAGTGGCATTCAGAGGCTGCAGGAGGAACATGACAAATTCCTCTCTATGCCGCTGCCCCGCCACTCCTATCCAGCTTCTTTTTCTGCCCCCAACCACATGCTCTTTGGCCCAGTTCCCCCCCCAGTGCTCTCCAGTTTACTCCCACCCCCCCGTGCTCTCCGCCCCCCCACCAGTGCTTTCCAGTCCCCTCCCCAGGGCTCTCCAGTCCCCTCCCCAGGGCTCTCCAGCCCCCTCCCCAGTGCTCTCCAGTCTCCTCCCCAGTGCTCTCCAGTCTCCTCCCCAGTGCTCTCCAGTCTCCTCCCCAGTGCTCTCCAGTCCTCCCAGTGCTCTCCAGTCCACTCCCCAGTGCTCTCGGCCCCCCCCCCCCCACCAGTGCTCTCCGGTTCTTTGCAGTTCCCCCCAGTGCTCTCAAGTTTCCTCCCCCCATCAGTGCTCTCCAGTTTTCTTCTCCCCAGTGCTCTCCAGTCCCCCCCCCCCCAGTGCTCTCCAGTCCCCCCCCCCAGTGCTCTCCAGTCCCCCCCAGTGCTCTCCAGTTTCCTCCCCCCCAGTGCTCTCCAGTCCCCCCCCCCCAGTGCTCTCCAGTCCTCCCTAGTGCTCTCCAGTCCTCCTCAGTGCTCTCCACCCCCCACCAGTGCTCTCCAGTTCTTTGCAGTTCCCCCCCAGTGCTCTCCAGTTTCCTCCCCCCAGTGCTCTCCAGTTTCCCCCCCCCCAGTGCTCTCCAGTTTCCTCCCCCCCCCAGTGCTCTCCTCCCCCCCAGTGCTCTCCTCCCCCCCCCCAGTGCTCCTCCCCCCCCCCAGTGCTCTCCTCCCCCCCCCAGTGCTCTCCAGTCCCCCCCCCCCAGTGCTCTCCAGTCCTCCCTAGTGCTCTCCAGTCTTCCTCAGTGCTCTCCAGTCCCCCCCCCCAGTGCTCTCCAGTCCTCCCTAGTGCTCTCCAGTTCCCCCCCCCCCCAGTGCTCTCCGCCCCCCACCAGTGCTCTCCAGTTCTTTGCAGTTCCCCCCCCCCAATGCTCTCCAGTTTCCTCCCCCCCACCAGTGCTCTCCGCCCCCCCAACAGTGCTCTCCAGTTTCCTCCCCCCAGTACTCTCCAGTCCTCCCCAGTGCTCTCCAGTTTTTTGCAGTTCCCCCACAGTACTCTCCAGTTCCCCCCCCCCAGTGCTCTACGCCCCCCCCCCACCAGTGCTCTCCATTTTTATTCTCTCCCAGTGTTCTCCAGTCCCCCCCTCCAGTGTTCTCCAGTCCCCCCCCCCCCCCAGTGCTCTCCAGTCCTCCTCAGTGCTCTCCAGTCCTCCCCACCAGTGCTCTCCAGTTCTTTGCAGTTCTCCCCCAGTGCTCTCCAGTTTCCTCCCCCCCCCCCAGTGCTCTCCAGTCCCCCCCCCCCCCAGTGCTCTCCAGTCTCCCCCCCCAGTGCTCTCCACTCCCCCCAGTGCTCTCCTGTCCCCCCCCCCCCCCAATAGACGGGATGTTACATTGTGTCAGGGGGTGACTTCCAGAACATTGTATCGGATGTCGGTGATTGGAGGATCAGAGGAACATTGTATCGGATGTCGGTGATTGGGAGATCAGAGGAACATTGTATCGGATGTCGGTGATTGGAGGATCAGAGGAACATTGTATCGGATGTCGGTGATTGGGGGATCAGAGGAACATTGTATCGGATGTCGGTGATTGGGGGATCAGAGGAACATTGTATCGGATGTCGGTGATTGGAGGATCAGAGGAACATTGTATCGGATGTCGGTGATTGGAGGATCAGAGGAACATTGTATCGGATGTCAGTGATTGGAGGATTAGAGGAACATTGTATCGGATGTCGGTGATTGGAGGATCAGAGGAACATTGTATCGGATGTCGGTGATTGGAGGATCAGAGGAACATTGTATCGGATGTCGGTGATTGGAGGAACATTGTATCGGATGTCGGTGATTGGAGGATCAGAGGAACATTGTATCGGATGTCGGTGATTGGGGGATCAGAGGAACATTGTATCGGATGTCGGTGATTGGAGGATCAGAGGAACATTGTATCGGATGTCAGTGATTGGAGGATTAGAGGAACATTGTATCGGATGTCGGTGATTGGGGGATCAGAGGAACATTGTATCGGATGTCGGTGATTGGAGGATCAGAGGAACATTGTATCGGATGTCGGTGATTGGAGGATCAGAGGAACATTGTATCGGATGTCAGTGATTGGAGGATTAGAGGAACATTGTATCGGATGTCAGTGATTGGAGGATTAGAGGAACATTGTATCGGATGTCGGTGATTGGAGGATCAGAGGAACATTGTATCGGATGTCGGTGATTGGAGGATCAGAGGAACATTGTATCGGATGTCGGTGATTGGAGGATCAGAGGAACATTGTATTGGATGTCGGTGATTGGAGGATCAGAGGAACATTGTATCAGATGTCGGTGATTGGGGGATCAGAGGAACATTGCATCGGATGTCGGTGATTGGAGGGTCAGAGGAACATTGTATCAGATGTCGGTGATTGGGGGATCAGAGGAACATTGTATCGGATGTCGGTGATTGGAGGATCAGAGGAACATTGTATCGGATGTCGGTGATTGGAGGATCAGGAGGAACATTGTATCGGATGTCGGTGATTGGAGGATCAGAGGAACATTGTATCGGATGTCGGTGATTGGAGGATCAGAGGAACATTGTATCAGATGTCTGTAATTGGAGGATGAGAGGAACATTGTATCGGATGTCGGTGATTGGAGATCAGAGGAACATTGTATCGGATGTCGGTGATTGGAGGATCAGAGGAACATTGTATCGGATGTCGGTGATTGGAGGATCAGAGGAACATTGTATCGGATGTCGGTGATTGGAGGATCAGAGGAACATTGTATCGGATGTCGGTGATTGGAGGATCAGAGGAACATTGTATCGGATGTCGGTGATTGGAGGATCAGAGGAACATTGTATCAGATGTCTGTAATTGGAGGATGAGAGGAACATTGTATCGGATGTCGGTGATTGGGGGATCAGAGGAACATTGTATCGGATGTCGGTGATTGGAGGATCAGAGGAACATTGTATCGGATGTCGGTGATTGGAGGATCAGAGGAACATTGTATCGGATGTCGGTGATTGGAGGATCAGAGGAACATTGTATCGGATGTCGGTGATTGGAGGATCAGAGGAACATTGTATCAGATGTCTGTAATTGGAGGATCAGAGGAACATTGTATCGGATGTCGGTGATTGGGAGATCAGAGGAACATTGTATTGGATGTCGGTGATTGGAGGATCAGAGGAACATTGTATCGGATGTCGGTGATTGGGGGATCAGAGGAACATTGTATCGGATGTCGGTGATTGGGGGATCAGAGGAACATTGTATCGGATGTCGGTGATTGGAGGATCAGAGGAACATTGTATCGGATGTCGGTGATTGGAGGATCAGAGGAACATTGTATCGGATGTCAGTGATTGGAGGATTAGAGGAACATTGTATCGGATGTCGGTGATTGGAGGATCAGAGGAACATTGTATCGGATGTCGGTGATTGGAGGATCAGAGGAACATTGTATCGGATGTCGGTGATTGGAGGAACATTGTATCGGATGTCGGTGATTGGAGGATCAGAGGAACATTGTATCGGATGTCGGTGATTGGAGGATCAGAGGAACATTGTATCGGATGTCGGTGATTGGAGGATCAGAGGAACATTGTATCGGATGTCAGTGATTGGAGGATCAGAGGAACATTGTATCGGATGTCGGTGATTGGGGGATCAGAGGAACATTGTATCGGATGTCGGTGATTGGAGGATCAGAGGAACATTGTATCGGATGTCGGTGATTGGAGGATCAGAGGAACATTGTATCGGATGTCAGTGATTGGAGGATTAGAGGAACATTGTATCGGATGTCAGTGATTGGAGGATTAGAGGAACATTGTATCGGATGTCGGTGATTGGAGGATCAGAGGAACATTGTATCGGATGTCGGTGATTGGAGGATCAGAGGAACATTGTATCGGATGTCGGTGATTGGAGGATCAGAGGAACATTGTATTGGATGTCGGTGATTGGAGGATCAGAGGAACATTGTATCAGATGTCGGTGATTGGGGGATCAGAGGAACATTGCATCGGATGTCGGTGATTGGAGGGTCAGAGGAACATTGTATCAGATGTCGGTGATTGGGGGATCAGAGGAACATTGTATCGGATGTCGGTGATTGGAGGATCAGAGGAACATTGTATCGGATGTCGGTGATTGGAGGATCAGAGGAACATTGTATCGGATGTCAGTGATTGGAGGATTAGAGGAACATTGTATCGGATGTCGGTGATTGGAGGATCAGAGGAACATTGTATCGGATGTCGGTGATTGGAGGATCAGAGGAACATTGTATCGGATGTCGGTGATTGGAGGATGAGAGGAACATTGTATCGGATGTCGGTGATTGGGGGATCAGAGGAACATTGTATCGGATGTCGGTGATTGGAGGATCAGAGGAACATTGTATCGGATGTCGGTGATTGGAGGATCAGAGGAACATTGTATCGGATGTCGGTGATTGGAGGATCAGAGGAACATTGTATCGGATGTCGGTGATTGGAGGATCAGAGGAACATTGTATCAGATGTCTGTAATTGGAGGATGAGAGGAACATTGTATCGGATGTCGGTGATTGGAGATCAGAGGAACATTGTATCGGATGTCGGTGATTGGAGGATCAGAGGAACATTGTATCGGATGTCGGTGATTGGAGGATCAGAGGAACATTGTATCGGATGTCGGTGATTGGAGGATCAGAGGAACATTGTATCGGATGTCGGTGATTGGAGGATCAGAGGAACATTGTATCGGATGTCGGTGATTGGAGGATCAGAGGAACATTGTATCAGATGTCTGTAATTGGAGGATGAGAGGAACATTGTATCGGATGTCGGTGATTGGGGGATCAGAGGAACATTGTATCGGATGTCGGTGATTGGAGGATCAGAGGAACATTGTATCGGATGTCGGTGATTGGAGGATCAGAGGAACATTGTATCGGATGTCGGTGATTGGAGGATCAGAGGAACATTGTATCGGATGTCGGTGATTGGAGGATCAGAGGAACATTGTATCAGATGTCTGTAATTGGAGGATGAGAGGAACATTGTATCGGATGTCAGTGATTGGAGGGTCAGAGGAACATTGTATCGGATGTCGGTGATTGGAGGGTCAGAGGAACATTGTATCGGATGTCGGTGATTGGGGGATCAGATGAACATTGTATCGGATGTCGGTGATTGGGGGATCAGAGGAACATTGTATCGGATGTCGGTGATTGGAGGATTAGAGGAACATTGTATCGGATGTCGGTGATTGGGGGATCAGATGAACATTGTATCGGATGTCGGTGATTGGGGGATCAGAGGAACATTGTATCGGATGTCAGTGATTGGAGGATCAGAGGAACATTGTATCGGATGTCGGTGATTGGAGGATCAGAGGAACATTGTATCGGATGTCGGTGATTGGGGGATCAGAGGAACATTGTATCGGATGTCGGTGATTGGAGGATCAGAGGAACATTGTATCGGATGTCGGTGATTGGAGGATCAGAGGAACATTGTATCGGATGTCGGTGATTGGAGGATCAGAGGAACATTGTATCGGATGTCGGTGATTGGAGGATCAGAGGAACATTGTATCGGATGTCGGTGATTGGAGGATCAGATGAACATTGTATCGGATGTCGGTGATTGGGGGATCAGAGGAACATTGTATCGGATGTCGGTGATTGGGGGATCAGAGGAACATTGTATCGGATGTCGGTGATTGGGGGATCAGAGGAACATTGTATCGGATGTCGGTGATTGGAGGATCAGAGGAACATTGTATCGGATGTCGGTGATTGGGGGATCAGAGGAACATTGTATCGGATGTCGGTGATTGGGGGATCAGAGGAACATTGTATCGGATGTCGGTGATTGGGGGATCAGAGGAACATTGTATCGGATGTCGGTGATTGGAGCATCAGAGGAACATTGCCAGTGATTGGAGGATGGAAGGATGGTCCAGAGAGAGGATTGGTGGAGGAGCGTTGTCATCCATTCAATGAGCGGAAAGCTTTATTGCATGGTGTGTGATGACAGACACGGCGGGGCCCGGAGCCCTCAGTGTAGGAAATGCTGATCAGGTGATGACAGGAAGTGAAGACACCTGAGTGATTTCCTCCTGATCTCTGCGGATTGTTCTGATCTCTTCGGATCCTCCATCGTTCGGTGTATGGCATCCCTAAGATTACCGCGGCTGTGCTGTGCGTCCAGAGATGGCGGTACAGACCTCGTCCTCCCCTCCCCCACCTATCACATGGTATGTGGGTGCAGCGCTGTCCTGGGGCTCCTGGGTCTGGCCCTCTCCTACCATCCAACCAACTTCCAGGGTCAGAGGACGGCGAGGAGAGGACTTCTGGCCGGCGGTCTGCTCAGCACAGGTGCGATCGATATCGGTATTGGTATCATTTTATCCGATGTGATTGGACAGAAATCTCTCTGAGCGATCCTGATTTTATGAAGACCCAAAATCTATGTCACGCATTCCCCCCATAGGGCCAAGCAACTGTAGGCGCCTCATTCAGCAATAACTTTATTTATAATAACACAGGAACACAGAGTGTGGTTTTGTGTGATCCAGTAGTGATTACACACGGGGGAGATTTACACAGAATGTGGTGCAGCCCTTCATAGCAGCCAATCCGCTTCTTCAATTAAAGTGTAAGTAAAGGCAAAACTTTTTATTCAATGTTGGATGGAGTGGAGAGGGATTAGAGCCCCTGTCTGTGTCCCCGGTAGGGGGATTCCCCCCTCTCTGTGTCCTGGTGAACGTTCTCATTGAAAGTGAATGTAGATCCCAAGTTTTGGGTTGTCCCCAAAAAAGTAATATTAAAAGTCCCCCAAGGAATTCCCTTCATTTGTAGGGATTTTCTCTCACTTCCTGTTTGGCTGCGGGACAGGAAGTGAAGATAAATCTCCGCAATGGGACAAAAAAATCTGACAGGGGTTATAACCCTCCCTCACTCTATCCAAAATGAAAACAAAAGTTTTTTTCTAGAGTTCCATTTTAACTTGCAGGGACTTGCTCTCTCTTCCTGTTGTGGATATGGGACAGGAAGTGAAGATAAATCTCCCCAATGGACACCCGACAGGGGTTATAATCCCCCTCCCCCCCCTCCTATAGTTCTACTTTAAAGAGGAGTAACGAATCCTGTATCTGCTGACTTTTACTATGATGCACCTACCTGTCCGGGCATCCAGCGGTGTTCCCATCCCGAGTTGGATCTTGGGTGCTGCTGCCGCCATATTGGCTAAGGGAAGCTGGCAGTGAAGCATGGTGCGCTTTGTCTATGGGCCAGCTGCAGGGGGAAGGAGGGGGCTCAGGTACCCGCCCCAAAAGGCAGCGGAGGGGGCCCAGGTACCCGCCCCAAAAGTACCCGCCCTAAAAGGCAGCGGAGGGGGTCCAGGTACCCGCCCCAAAAGGCAGCGGAGGGGGCCCAGGTACCCGCCCCAAAAGGCAGCGGAGGGGGCCCAGGTACCCGCCCCAAAAGGCAGCGGAGGGGGCCCAGGTACCCGCCCCAAAAAGGCAGCGGAGGGGGCCCAGGTACCCGCCCCAAAAGGCAGCGGAGGGGGCCCAGGTACCCGCCCCAAAAGGCAGCGGAGGGGGCCCAGGTACCCGCCCCAAAAGGCAGCGGAGGGGGCCCAGGTACCCGCCCCAAAAGGCAGCGGAGGGGGCCCAGGTACCCGCCCCAAAAGGCAGCGGAGGGGGTCCTGGTACCCGCCCCAAAAGGCAGCGGAGGGGGCCCAGGTACCCGCCCCAAAAGGCAGCGGAGGGGGCCCAGGTACCCGCCCCAAAAGGCAGCGGAGGGGGCCCAGGTACCGCCCCAAAAAGGCAGCGGATGGGGCCCAGGTACCCGCCCCAAAAAGGCAGCGGAGGGGGCCCAGGTACCCGCCCCAAAAAGGCAGCGGAGGGGGCCCAGGTACCCGCCCCAAAAGGCAGCGGAGGGGGCCCAGGTACCCGCCCCAAAAGGCAGCGGAGGGGCCCAGGTAACCTCTCATCTCTGGATACATTGTTTATCTCAAAGATTTCTATACAGATCTCATTATCACCAATACACCAGATAGTATGACTACTACTCCCATCCCCTCCATAGTACACAGATCTGGGAGAAGATGGGGGACTACTACTCCCATCCCCCCCATAGTACACAGATCTGGGAGAAGATGGGGGACTACTACTCCCATCCCCCCCATAGTACACAGATCTGGGAGATGATGGGGGACTACTACTCCCACCCCCCCATAGTACACAGATCTGGGAGAAGATGGGGGACTACTACTCCCATCCCCCCATAGTACACAGATCTGGGAGAAGATGGGGGACTACTACTCCCATCCCCCCCATAGTACACAGATCTGGGAGATGATGGGGGACTACTACTCCCATCCCCCCATAGTACACAGATCTGGGAGATGATGGGGGACTACTACTCCCATCCCCCCATAGTACACAGATCTGGGAGAAGATGGGGGACTACTACTCCCATCCCCCCCATAGTACACAGATCTGGGAGATGATGGGGGACTACTACTCCCATCCCCCCCATAGTACACAGATCTGGGAGATGATGGGGGACTACTACTCCCATCCCCCCCATAGTACACAGATCTGGGAGATGATGGGGGACTACTACTCCCATCCCCCCCATAGTACACGGATCTGGGAGATGATGGGGACTACTACTCCCACCCCCCCCATAGTACACGGATCTGGGAGATGATGGGGACTACTACTCCCACCCCCCCCATAGTACACAGATCTGGGAGAAGATGGGGGACTACTACTCCCATCCCTTCATAGTACACAGATCTGGGAGAAGATGGGGGACTACTACTCCCATCCCCCATAGTACACAGATCTGGGAGAAGATGGGGGACTACTACTCACATCCCCCCCATAGTACACAGATCTGGGAGATGATGGGGGACTACTACTCCCATCCCCCCCATAGTACACAGATCTGGGAGAAGATGGGGGGGGGACTACTACTCCCATCCCCCCCATAGTACACAGATCTGGGAGAAGATGGGGGGGGGACTACTACTCCCATCCCCCCATAGTACACAGATCTGGGAGAAGATGGGGGGGGGGGACTACTACTCCCATCCCCCCCATAGTACACAGATCTGGGAGAAGATGGGGTGGGGGGACTACTACTCCCATCCCCCCATAGTACACAGACCTGGGAGAAGATGGGGGGGGGGGACTACTACTCCCACCCCTCCATAGTACACAGATCTGGGAGAAGATGGGGGGGGGACTACTACTCCCATCCCCCCATAGTACACAGACCTGGGAGAAGATGGGGGGGGGGGGACTACTACTCCCACCCCTCCATAGTACACAGATCTGGAAGATGATGGGTGACTACGGAATAAGGCGGCACTCCGGGCCCTGAGAGCTGATCAGTTTTATTGTGTGTTGTAGGGCAGGACAGGCTTTTCTTTGGGACTTGTTCACTCTAGAAGTTGAGGGGCGGTAAAACCCTGGGGTTGAGCTGCATTTTTACTGCTCCCCCAGCCAGGGTGTGCTGGCTGCAATGCTGTGCTCCACGTCCGGAATTCTGCCCCCTGTCACTTTCAATGGACAGGGGCACGACCTGTTCATGTGACTGAGGCCACTCTGCAAGCTCCCCGCAACCAAGTGCAATGCAGGCAGTGGTGGGGATTGAAGGGTTTAAAGGTGACCCCCCCCCCCCATCACCTGTGTAATGTTCTCTGATGTTCTGTATAATCTGATCTCTCTTCTCCTCCCCCCAGGATTATTGGTACATTCCGTCCTCTGGCTGAGTCTTCCCGACTTCTTCTCCAATCAGAACTCCTGGCCGCCCCACATCCTCTGCATCCTCATCACTGTGAGTTCCCACCAATCATTACAATGTATGTATTGTGTGCAACCAATCAGAGCGCCCGCCTCACATCCTCTGCAGTTCCCACCAATCATTACAATGTATGTATTGTGTGCAACCAATCAGAGCGCCCGCCTCGCATCCTCTGCAGTTCCCACCAATCATTACAATGTATGTATTGTGGGCAACCAATCAGAGCGCCCGCCTCGCATCCTCTGCAGTTCCCACCAATCATTACAATGTATGTATTGTGTGCAACCAATCAGAGCGCCCGCCTCACATCCTCTGCAGTTCCCACCAATCATTACAATGTATGTATTGTGTGCAACCAATCAGAGCGCCCGCCTCACATCCTCTGCAGTTCCCACCAATCATTACAATGTATGTATTGTGTGCAACCAATCAGAGCGCCCGCCTCACATCCTCTGCAGTTCCCACCAATCATTACAATGTATGTATTGTGTGAAACATGTTGCTCATCCCTTGTAATAGCCATAAATAAAAAATGTCTAAAAATAAATTTAAAAAGTTTTTGTTTAAATAAAAATAATAAACAAAAAACCTTGTGACAGCATGCACCGTGACAGGTCCTCTTTGTGGAGAGATCAGGGGAGTCTATTAGACCCCCAAATCCCTCCTCCTGGCCTCCAATGCATCCAATCACACACCGATCAGTCTGATTGGCTGCTTTCCTGGCCACTAACAGCCAGGTAAACAAAGAGGCGGAGCCAGAAGTGATGACATTTTTGGCGCTTCCTGCTTTCCAGGGGTCACAGAGAGATGGAGAGGAGCAACGTCATTTCCTCTGTGCAGCCGTCGCCCAGTGATCTGCCGAGAAAGTTCCCCCTCGGCGGATAAGGTCCCCCCTGTACTGCGCAGGCGCAGCGCTTGCGCAGTACGAAGCACAATGAAGCCGCCGGAAATAGCCGAAGCAGAAGACTCAGCTGTACACGGCGCCTGTAACAGGACCCTCGTGGGCTCGCCACGCTTCGGGCACGTCCTCGCTGCGCTCGGCATATTTTTATTCTAACTCTTTGCCCACTCGGATGGTGGGGCTGAACCTGGACATAGGCAGAGGTGGCTCTAGGCTTTGTGAGGCCTTAGGCAAATCTTAGACATGAGGCCCCACTCATGCCCAAAATGGGAAAAAATTATTAAAGCAATAGAAATGAACTGTATAAATTGCATGATATTCCCTTCAACTGTAACACACGCACACATCAGGCGAATTAGGCTGCCGCGAGGCCCCTAGGAGTGCGAGGCCTTAGGCGACCGCCTAATTTGCCTAATTAGAGAGCCGCCTCTGGACATAGGTTAGAATGCAGTGCGCAGGCGCCGCGTACAGCTGACTGACTTCGGCTATTTTCGGAAACTCCGTTGCGCTTCATTGTGCTTCGTACTGTGCAGTACAGCGGGGTCCTTATCCGCCGGGGGAACTTTCTCGGCAAGACACCGGCAGCTGCATCCCTCCTGGGCGCCGCCATCAGATGGCAGAGCCCAGGAAAGGCGGCGGCGTTGGGGGCGGGGGACCCTCCACCCCCAGAAGTGATCGAGTGGCCGGAATCACTTCTGCTAGAAAAGGGGAATCGCCGGCTGAATATTTTCATCTACAATCCCGGTATAACCGCTGCGACCCGAGGATATCCTACCGGCGGGAAGTAGTTAATAATATTATTAAATAAAACTATATAAATATTGTGAAATAATAAATATATATATATATATAAAATAAAAATAATAATATATATATATATATATATATATATATATATATATATATAAATATATATATATATATATATATATATATATATATATATATATATATATATATATATATATATATATATATATTTTTTTATTATATTTTTAAATTTTTTTTTTTTTTTTTTTTTTTTTATATATATATATATATATATATATATATATAAATATATTATATAATATATATATATATATATATATATATATAACACTTTTTTTTTTTTTCCAAGTCCAATGCAATTTCAAAGCCACGTGTCAGTGCGACTTCGGGGGCGACTTGGAAGACCTCCGATCGGGTTCAATGCACCTATGTCTATCCGAGTCTCACCTGAAATCGCCGAACGTTAGTGCAGGAACTACGACTCAGGGGTCTCAAACTGGTGGCCCTCCAGCTGTTGCAGAACTACAATTCCCATGAGGCATTGCAAGGCTGACCATTGCAAGCGTAAATCCCATAGACAGAGGCATGATGGAACTTGTAGTTCTGCAACAGCTGGAGGGCCACCAGTTTGAGACCCCTGAACTACGTTTTTCCGATCGGCGCGGGCAAAGTTGGTGTCGCGCCCATTTGAACAGAGTGCTTGCCGGCAATAGGCTGCGACTCGTGATTTTTCACCGGTCACAATGTGAACGGGGGTGGGGGGGGATGGTCGCTGGTGAATGTCTGTGGTGTCGGCACGTTCTATAAATCGTTTGTTTAATTTTCCTCCTCTGATCTCTAATTCTCTCTGTCCCCCCCCCCCCCCCCCCAGACGTGGATCCATTACTTCTGCTGCCTGTTATTTTGGGCTTTTTTCTGTTACTCTCTGGAGGTCACTCAGCTGCTCAGTCCCAACCCCTCGGAGAGGTGAGGAGCCGATCGATCGGGTGAAACGCAGAGCTGTGCATTTTTTTTCTTTGTTCTCTGAATACAATTTATGATTGTGCTTTCCATGTATTACACTTTATGGGGGAGATATGCTGAATAGATTTTGTGTAATTAAAATTGACGATCGTTTTCTTTTTTTAGCATGCCCCTCCCCCAATTGTTCTTTCTCTGGAGGTCTTCAGGGAATGTGACTAAGCCCAGGTTCACACACAGGCGGTGCAGGAAACGCAGCGACCCCTGCAGGTTGCCCGCAATTGCACCGTTGGCGATTCACGCTGCTGGTGTCAATACAAAGTGGACAACGCCCCAAACACATTGTAAGTGCGGTTTGCCCGCACAGGATGAGCCCCCCCTCACCCACGTTATACCCAAAAGACGGCGGCCACAGCGTGGGCTTACTTTGCCAGGAGGACGTTTCCCCCGTGGTCCCGCTGCCCCCTGTGGTGCACGGTCGGTGCCCTCTGTGATCGCTGAATTCTTCAGATACAGCTGATCACAGATCGGGATAAAGGGCCAATCACAGCGACCCTTTACCACGTGATCAGCTGTGTCCAATGACAGCTGATCACGATGTAAACACAAGCCGGTTATCAGCATTCCTTTCCTCACACTGACAGCTTGAGGAGGGGAGAGGAGCGCTTATAACTGGCTTCTGTTAAAGGAACATCTACACTGATTATCAGTGCAGTCCCATCTGTGGCTATCAGTGCCGCCTCATTAGTGCCCATCAGTCCTGCCTCATTAATGCCCATCAGTGCAGCCTATCAGTGCCCATAAATGCTGCCTCATCAATGCTCACCAGTGCCGCCTCATCAGGGCCGCCTCATCAGTGCCACCTCATTAATGCCCATCAGTGCCACCTCATCAGTGCTGCCTCATTAATGCCCATCAGTGCCACCTCATCAATGCCCATCCATGCCGTCTCATCAGTGCCACCTTATCAATACCCATCAGTGCAGCCTCATCATTGCCAATAAGTTTCGCCTCATCAGTACCACCTCATTAATGCCCATCAGTGCAGCCTATCAGTGCCCATCAATGCTGCCTCATCAATGCTTACCAGTGCCGCATCATCAATGCCCATCTGTGCCGTCTCATCAGTGCCACCTTATTAATACCCATCAGTTCAGCCTCATCAGTGCCACCTCATTAATGCCCAACAGTGCAGCCCATCAGTGCCACCTCATTAATGCCCAACAGTGCAGCCCATCAGTGCCGCCTCATTAATGCCCATCAGTGCAGCCTATCGGTGCCCATCAATGCTCACCAGTGCCGCTTCACCAGTGCCCATCAGTGCTGCCTCATCAATGCCAATCTGTGCCGTCTCATCAGTGCTGCCTTATTAATACCCATCAGTTCAGCCTCATCATTGCCAATAAGTTTCGCCTCATCAGTGCCGCCTCATTAATGCCCAACAGTGCAGCCTATCAGTGCCCATCAATGCTTACCAGTGCCACCTCATCAATGCCCATACATGCCATCTCATTAATGCCCATCAGTGTAGCCCCATCATTGCCAATAAGTGCCGCCTCATCAATGAAGGAGAAAAATTACCTGTTTGCAAAATTTTATAACAAACTATGAAAAAACATATTTTATTTATTATTTTTCTTTGAAAATGTTTTGTTTAGCAAAAAAAAAAACAACCCCCCCCCCCCCCCCCCCAGTGGTGATTAAATGGCATCAAAATAAAGCTTTATTTGTCTCAAAAATGCATGACCACATAATTGTCATTCAAAGTGTGAGAGCACTGGAAGGTAAAAAGTTGCCCTCTGGGGGGAAGCAACCGCCCCCCCCCCCCCTCAATGCTAGCATGTGTTTTTTTTTTTTTTTTAATCCCAAAAATTCGGGCAAAATATAAGATCACCTTGTGGGGTGTCTTCTTTCCAAAATGAGGCCATTCTGGGGGTGTTCCTACTGTCCTAGAATTTTTATTGGATAGGTAAAAGAAATGATCTTTTCCCAAATATTTAGTTTTTTCTCAGCGATTGTCACTCATCTCAAATAACAATAAAAATAATTCTGGGTCCAGTGTTGACAAAGTAATTGTCGGCCAAACGATCACAGCACTGAGAAAAGGCCTGGACAGAAAGGGGGTGTACCTTTGTTGGTACTGAAGTGGTTAAAGCAGGACTCTGGGCAGATTTAAAAGCCCGGGGCCTTTGTTAGAGGAATGTTACTCACTAAGGGTATAGGGTGAGCCTTGGGATAGTCGGGGACTAGTGCAGACTATACTAGGGGTCCCTCTCTAGTAGTAGTAGTTATCCTCTTCGAGGTAGGTAGGCCTCCTAGTGTATGAGGATGTGGGGACCCCCACACTGCAAACTGCCCTGAGGCAGCAAATCTGGAACAGTCTCTATAAAAAGAGGTCAAGCGGCAACAGTCACCCTGGGATCTCTCTCGGGCCCCTAATCACTGTGTACATGGATGCCTCCTTCCAGTACCGTGAGCCTCCAGGCCAGGACCTCTCTCAACTGATCTTTGGCAATAGAGCTGGCACCTCAATTAACCTCCTAGAGTAACCCAGGAGGGCAGACAGCCCCTCCAGGCGGGGTCCCTCTCTGCCAGCACAAGGGCCCTGCTGTTCTAGGCTACCAGACTATTTATGCACCCCTCAGCCCCCTGCTGGTCATCCTCTCCACCAGGGATTGGCTGAAGCTGCATACAAATTCAATGCAGGGTCTGCCCCTCCCTACCCACTAATATTGAAGAATTGACTGGAATGCAGGGGAAAGTAGGGGAAAGTAGTTGAACGTGTAGACAGCAGGACCCAGAACAGGCAGAAGTAATCAAATCCTGCGCCACCAGCTACAGGGGAGCCAAAAATGAAATGTACCTATTCTAACCAGGAGGGGGCTACAGGAACAACCCATATGTGACTGGCTGCCTGTGTTATACGACATACGTCCAAGGAGGGGGAAGAAGGCTGAAGGAGGTTCTGACCACGTCTGTCATACTGTCCTCCGACTCTCCTATAACGAGATGTTATCAGCATATTTATAGCTGAATATTATCTTATGTCCGCTATTCCCATGTTGTGTGTGTAGATGTTGATGTGTCTTCTCTGCTCAGGTGTGGAAAGCTGTTCACGTTCCTGTGTTGGGGAGCTTCCAGCCTCGTGTTCCTCCATGGTCTTCTCATGATGATTCCTTCTGAACAAAGGTAAGCAGGATCCCTAGAGCAGCCTTTCTCAGCCAGGGCTCCATGAAATGCTAGGGTTCCTCCAGAGGTTACTAGGGGGTTCCTCCAGGGGTTACTAGGGGGTTCCTCCAGGGGTTACTAGGGGGTTCCACCAGGGGTTACTAGGGGGTTCCACCAGGGGTTACTAGGGGGTTCCACCAGGGGTTACTAGGGGGTTCCACCAGGGGTTACTAGGGGGTTCCTCCAGGGGTTACTAGGGGTTCCTCCAGAGGTTACTAGGGGGTTCCTCCAGAGGTTTACTAGGGGGTTCCTCCAGAGGTTACTAGGGGGTTCCTCCCCGGGGTTACTAGGGGGTTCCTCCCAGAGGTTACTAGGGGGTTCCACCAGGGGTTACTAGGGGGTTCCACCAGGGGTTACTAGGGGGTTCCTCCAGGGGTTACTAGGGGGTTCCTCCAGAGGTTACTAGGGGGTTCCTCCGGGGGTTACTAGGGGTTCCTCCAGAGGTTACTAGGGGGTTCCTCCGGGGGTTTCTAGGGGGTTCCTCCGGGGGTTACTAGGGGGTTCCTCCAGGGGTTACTAGGGGGTTCCTCCAGGGGTTACTAGGGGGTTCCTCCGGGGGTTACTAGGGGGTTCCTCCGGGGGTTACTAGGGGGTTCCTCCGGGGGTTATTAGGGGGTTACTAGGGGGTTACTAGGGGTTCCTCCAGAAGTTTCTAGGGGGGTCCTCCGGGGGTTACTAGGGGGTTCCTCCGGGGGTTACTAGGGGTTCCTCCAGAGGTTACTAGGGGGTTCCTCCGGGGGTTACTAGGGGGTTCCTCCGGGGGTTTCTAGGGGGTTCCTCCAGGGGTTACTAGGGGGTTCCTCCAGGGGTTACTAGGGGGTTCCTCCGGGGGTTACTAGGGGGTTCCTCCGGGGGTTACTAGGGGGTTCCTCCGGGGGTTATTAGGGGGTTACTAGGGGGTTACTAGGGGTTCCTCCAGAAGTTTCTAGGGGGGTCCTCCAGAGGTTACTAGGGGGTTCCTCCAGGGGTTACTAGGGGGTTCCTCCAGGGGGTACTAGGGGTTCCTCCAGAAGTTTCTAGGGGTTCCTCCAGAGGTTGCTAGGGGGTTACTAGGGGGTTCCTCCAGAGGTTACTAGGGGGTTCCTCCAGAGGTTACTAGGGGTTCCTCCAGAGGTTACTAGGGGGTTCCTCCAGAGGTTGCTAGGGGGTTGCTAGGGGGTTCCTCCAGAGGTTGCTAGGGGTTCCTCCAGAGGTTGCTAGGGGGTTCCTCCAGAGGTTGCTAGGGATTCCTGGAGCAATCTTAGCCAATCAGATAAGTAACCACTGACACCAATGATATGTGTAGGTTGGGGGGGGGGGCAAGGGCAATGACCATCACAGCAATGAGGTAGTTATAGTAAATATTATTAGGGGTTCCCCAGGATCGGAAGGTTATTTCAAGTGTTCCTCCATGTTGGAAAGGTTGGGGAGGCTGATCTAGTCATGAATACACAGTGATGATTTTATGTTGGCACCAAATCGAAGGTTCTTTCTAGAATAGAATGGAATAGATGCCAATATTGGACTAATATCCCGGTTTTTGGAAAGCAACCTAAAGCATATCTAAAGGTAAAACTTTGGGCTGTCACCAGAATGGGAATACAGGGGAAATCTTCCAATAGGAACACTAATCAGGGATTGCCTATCACTTCCTGTTTTGGTTATGGGACAGGAAATAAAGGGAAATCTCCTCTATGGGACTTCTGACCGATGTTATGACCCTCCCTTCCTCAAACATTTTCCAAATTTTACTTTATTGGACCCTTAATATGCATTTGATAAAGGGACAAAGAGTGTCATCTCTTCCCCAGGTGACACACCCGGCCATCCCCATGATTCATCAGACCGGGCCACCTTCTTCCATTGCTCCAGTTCTGATGGTCACATGACCTTTGTAGGCTCTTTTGGCTGTGGACACGGGTCAGCATGGACACCCTGACCGATCTGCCGATACACATCCCCCCCCATACACAGCAAACTGCAATGACCAACAACTTCAGGGACAACATGTTCACTTGCTGCCTCATATATCCCACCCACTTCCAGGTGCCACCCCCCCCCCCAATTAGGGGTGTATATACATATATTGGGGGATATATATACATTGTATACAGTCAGTGGTCACAATGTTCTGGGTGATCGGTGTTTGATGCCTTTGGAGTGGTTAAGTGATGGAGCCATCGGCCGTAACCCCAGTATTTTTTGGCGGCTCCTTTCTCATGAAAACGGTCCAATCGGCTTATTAGGGCCCACCACCCCGCCGTATTTTTTTCGGGCTTACCATTTTTACAGACGTGCCTGCAGAACGATCCAAGGGTTAGCCTGACTGGCCATAGAGGTTCCCAGAGACCAGATCGTCTCTATGATCTTGGAGGACCAGAGAGAAGTCATGACATCACTTCCAGTCTAGGGTGGAAGTAAACTTTTATTTTTTTAAGCAAAAGATCCAATTTTCTTTTCTTTTGCTTTTAAAGGTAGAGGAGAGATTTGGAGTCTTATGGAACCCCCCCAGATCTCTCCAAAAAGAGGACCTGTCATCCCTTATTCCTATTACAAGAGGACCTGTCATCCCTCATTCCTATTACAAGAGATGGAGGACCTGTCATCCTCATTCCTATTACAAGAGATAAAGGACCTGTCATCCCTCATTCCTATTACAAGAGATAAAGGACCTGTCATCCCTCATTCCTATTGCAAGAGATAGAGGACCTGTCATCCCTCATTCCTGTTACTAGACATAGAGGACCTGTCATCCCTCATTCCTATTACAAGAGATAGAGGACCCGTCATTCCTCATTCCTATTACAAGAGATAGAGGACCTGTCATCCCTCATTCCTATTGCAAGACATAGAGGACCCGTCATCCCTCATTCCTATTACAAGAGATAGAGAACCTGTCATCCCTCATTCCTATTACAAGAGATGGAGGACCTGTCATCCCTCATTCCTATTACAAGAGATAGAGGACCTGTCATCCCTCATTCCTATTACAAGAGATAGAGGACCTGTCATCCCTCATTCCTATTACAAGAGATAGAGGACCTGTCATCCCTCATTCCTATTACAAGAGATAGAGGACCTGTCATCCCTCATTCCTATTACAAGAGATAGAGGACCTGTCATCCCTCATTCCTATTACTAGAGATAGAGAACCTGCCATCCCTCATTCCTATTACAAGAGATGGAGGACCTGTCATCCCTCATTCCTATTACATAAGATAGAGGACCTGTCATCCCTCATTCCTATTACAAGAGATAGAGGACCTGTCATCCCTCATTCCTATTACACGAGATAGAGGACCTGTCATCCCTCATTCCTATTACAAGAGATAGAGGACCTGTCATCCCTCATTCCTATTACAAGAGATAGAGGACCTGTCATCCATCATTCCTATTACAAGAGATGGTTACATTTCTTGTAATATTAATAAGTGATAAAAAAACAAATACGTGAGTAGCGCCCGCATATGAAAACGGTGTTCAAACCACACATGTGAGGTATCGCCGCGATCGGTAGAACGAGACCAATAATTCTATCCCTAGACCTCCTCTGCAACTCTAAACATGCAACCTGTAGAA
Source organism: Lithobates sylvaticus (assembly GCA_028564925.1). Taxonomy (NCBI): domain Eukaryota; kingdom Metazoa; phylum Chordata; class Amphibia; order Anura; family Ranidae; genus Lithobates; species Lithobates sylvaticus. The sequence continues at coordinate 3,081,981 of CM053033.1, read as the reverse complement.
TTTGTTTTATACGTCGCCTATGGAGATTTTTAAGGGTGAAAGTTTGTCGCCATTCCACGAGCGGAGCGCAATTTTTGAAGCGTGACGTGTTGGGTATCAATTTACTCGGTGTAACATCATCTTTCACAATATAAAAAAAAAAAAAAAAATGGGCTAACTTTACTGATGTCTTATTTTTTTAAATTCAAAAAAGTGTATTTTTTTTTTCCAAAAAAAGTGCGCTTGTAAGACCCGCTGCACGAATACGGTGTGATAGAAAGTATTGCAACGACCGCTATTTTATTCTCTGGGGTGTTAGAAAAAATAAATGTATAATGTTTGGGGGTTCCAAGTAATTTTCTAGCAAAAAAAAAACGTTTTTAACTTGTAAACAACAAATCTAAAAAAAAAAAGAGGCTTGGTCCTTAAATTAAAGAATGACTGTCAGTGATTAGGAAATATCAATTGTAACGTCCGAGACTTTACTGATGTTTAGTTTTTGTATTGATAAGACGAGTGTGAGATAAATATAATGTATGGATCGGTGATATGGAGTGTTCCGGCGGTCAGAGAGAGGAATTCACCTCTGTCGGTCAGTAGAGGGCAGTATAGGAGTGGAGGAAATGGATCCCGGAGAACACAGGAAGGATCATATAGTACAATGTATACTTTGTATCTTCCAACTGTCCTTCATCTGCATCCCAGTCCCTCTGTCCCTACAAGTGTAAGTGTAACTATAAAAGCTAAACTTTTATTTTTAGTTTTGCATAAAGATGAGAGGGATTAGAACCCCGGTCAGGTGTTAAAATTAATTGAATAATTTTTTCAATTTGTTTTCTTTATTACGTTTTTTTTATTTTATTTTTTTATTTTTTTTTTTTTTACGACCTCTTCTTTTTTTTGTTTTTTGTTTTTTAAACACACTGTGACCAGAGCAACACAGTGTTACCATAATAACAGTGTAGTACTCCGGGAAATGATCAGGATTTTTTTTTTTTTTTTTTTTTTTTTTTACACATTATGGTGGCTTATTGCAGTGAATGTCATTGGTATAAGCAACCGTTTTTACTGAGTAGTATTGTGATTAGCTGTGATTTTGGCCCTGCCTGTACCATGTGATCACTGTGACCAATCACAGCTAGCATGGAAGACATTCATTGTTTACAATTGTCATGATCTGCTGTGATTGGTCACAGTGATCACATGGTACAGTGATCAGTCATCGGACACAAATGAATGTCCCACCCAGATTTCATCTGACAATAGGCCGGGCGGGAACTGGTTAATGAGCTGTATTATGTATTGATGAGCTGTATTGTATTATATATTGATGAGCTTTGGTATGTATTGATGAGCTGTTTCTCTGTGAGATGTGTACTAAGCCTGTCTCTTGTACTCAGGTGTGACTCTAAACAAGGCCTGGTGTTGTTCCATGATGTCATCCTGTACATCCCATTGCTCCTTGCGCTCCTCGGGAGCCCCTTCCTGCTGAGAAGAGCCATTGTGAGCGGTAAGATTATTCCTCCTCCTCCTCCTTTATTGTGAATTGTACATGCCTGTCTGAAGCAAATTTAGAGTGAAGCCCCTCTCCCAGTCTGAGTGCTGCTGTACAGGAGGCCAAGTCATAAGCAGGTACACCAGCTGCATTGGAAAATACATTGATCATTGATGGAGTACATTGTTACATAATGATTCAATGTATATTTTTTTATTTTACTGCATCATTTTATGTACTTTCTTGGATTTGTTTTTCTATTTATAAGGGGTATTGTATTCCTTATAAGATCCCCCAACTCACACCAACTATCTGGCCGTCCATCACGGTGTAGTCTTGGGGAATTATCAAAATTTACCAATACCAAGCGTGTGACAATCTGTGCCCCCCCCCCCCCCCCGGCACAGATCAGCTTTTTGATGGGAATGGGTGGGGTTTATTCTGGTGGGCGTGGCTCGCCCTAAGTTTGGTAAGGAATTGTAATAACTATTACACTATGTGGAGATGATTTGATTATTTCTCCCCCCTCCCCCCCAGTGCCCGCCGTCCTGAAGATGCATTGTGGGGTATATACCAGTAGCGAGCGATTCAGAAAGCGCAACCTGTGCAAACGGCTTCTGGGGATTTATGGGGCCTTCATTGCTTGGTAAGTTCAGTATTCCCTGTAGAGTTCTTTTATCACCGCAGTGAATGATTTTCTTTTCTGGCAATTACATTTTATCCATCGATCTCCATCATTGGAGCTGCCAGACCTGATATGCGGCCCGACAGCCAACTGAAGGAGCCTCCAACAGGAAGTGCTGTTACTGGCAGGATCTCCAGGCAAGAAATAGATTCACAAAAAGATGATTTTCTGAAGAGAACTGTATACAGTGAGACATGATATGGACTTTGGGTTAATGGTGCTTTTGGTGGAGGTTTGGAAGGAGAAGGTGTTTTTTAAAAAATTTTTAATTGACTTTTTTAAATGGCTCCTGAAGGGTGGAGACATAAACCGTTCTCCTAATGGTGGCCCTGAGTCTTCACCCAATGCTATCTCCGGGCCTTCATTGAGTGGTGGCCCTGAGCCTTCCTTCAACACCAATCCTCTGGCCTTCATCCAATGATGGGCCGAGCCTTCGCCCAACGGTATCCCAGGGCCTTTGTCTCAATGGTATCCCAATGTCTTCGCCCAACGGTATCCCTGGGCCTTCACCCAACTGTATCCCCTGGCCTTCACCCAACGGTATCCCCTGGCCTTCACCCAACGGTATCCCCTGGCCTTCACCCAACTGTATCCCCTGGCCTTCTCCCAACGGTATCCCCCTGGCCTTCTCCCAACGGTATCCCCCGGTCCTTCTCCCAACGGTATCCCCCGGGCCTTCTCCCAACGGTATCCCCCGGGCCTTCTCCCAACGGTATCCCCCGGGCCTTCTCCCAACGGTATCCCCCGGGCCTTCTCCCAACGGTATCCCCCGGGCCTTCTCCCAACGGTATCCCCCGGGCCTTCTCCCAACGGTATCCCCCGGGCCTTCTCCCAACGGTACGGTATCCCCGGCCTTCTCCCAACGGTATCCCCCGGGCCTTCTCCCAACGGTACGGTATCCCCCGGGCCTTCTCCCAACGGTACGGTATCCCCGGGGCCTTCTCCCAACGGTACGGTATCCCCCGGGCCTTCTCCCAACGGTACGGTATCCCCCGGGCCTTCTCCCAACGGTACGGTATCCCCGGGGCCTTCTCCCAACGGTACGGTATCCCCGGGCCTTCTCCCAACGGTACGGTATCCCCCGGGCCTTCTCCCAACGGTACGGTATCCCCGGGGCCTTCTCCCAACGGTACGGTATCCCCGGGGCCTTCTCCCAACGGTACGGTATCCCCGGGCCTTCTCCCAACGGTACGGTATCCCCCGGGCCTTCTCCCAACGGTACGGTATCCCCCGGGCCTTCTCCCAACGGTACGGTATCCCCGGGGCCTTCTCCCAACGGTACGGTATCCCCCGGGCCTTCTCCCAACGGTACGGTATCCCCGGGGCCTTCTCCCAACGGTACGGTATCCCCGGGGCCTTCTCCCAACGGTACGGTATCCCCCGGGCCTTCTCCCAACGGTACGGTATCCCCGGGGCCTTCTCCCAACGGTACGGTATCCCCCGGGCCTTCTCCCAACGGTACGGTATCCCCCGGGCCTTCTCCCAACGGTACGGTATCCCCGGGGCCTTCTCCCAACGGTACGGTATCCCCGGGGCCTTCTCCCAACGGTACGGTATCCCCGGGCCTTCTCCCAACGGTACGGTATCCCCCGGGCCTTCTCCCAACGGTACGGTATCCCCCGGGCCTTCTCCCAACGGTACGGTATCCCCCGGGCCTTCTCCCAACGGTACGGTATCCCCGGGCCTTCTCCCAACGGTACGGTATCCCCCGGGCCTTCTCCCAACGGTACGGTATCCCCCGGGCCTTCTCCCAACGGTACGGTATCCCCCGGGCCTTCTCCCAACGGTACGGTATCCCCCGGGCCTTCTCCCAACGGTACGGTATCCCCCGGGCCTTCTCCCAACGGTACGGTATCCCCCGGGCCTTCTCCCAACGGTACGGTATCCCCGGGGCCTTCTCCCAACGGTACGGTATCCCCCGGGCCTTCTCCCAACGGTATCCCCCGGGCCTTCACCCAACGGTATCCCCCTGGCCTTCACCCAACGGTATCCCCCGGGCCTTCACCCAACGGTATCCCCCGGGCCTTCACCCAACGGTATCCCCCGGGCCTTCACCCAACGGTATCCCCCGGGCCTTCACCCAACGGTATCCCCCGGGCCTTCACCCAACGGTATCCCCCTGGCCTTCACCCAACGGTATCCCCCGGGCCTTCACCCAACGGTATCCCCCGGGCCTTCACCCAACGGTATCCCCCTGGCCTTCACCCAACGGTATCCCCCTGGCCTTCACCCAACGGTATCCCCCTGGCCTTCACCCAACGGTATCCCCTGGCCTTCACCCAACGGTATCCCCCGGGCCTTCACCCAACGGTATCCCCCGGGCCTTCACCCAACGGTATCCCCGGGCCTTCACCCAACGGTTTCCCCCGGGCCTTCACCCAACGGTATCCCCTGGCCTTCACCCAACGGTATCCCCTGGCCTTCACCCCCCCCCCCGCCCTCCATCCCCCCCCCACCCCCCAGTGCTAGCCTAACCCTAAAAACAGAATCCTTCTACACTAATCAAATGATATTTTACCTGCAGCTGGCTTGGAAATGTCCTGTGTGACTTAATGCTGCTCCTGGTGGAGGTGTTGGGGACCCCGCAGGCACCTCGGCAGATACAAGTTGCGGCACAAACACTCTTTGTCATTACGGTAAGAAAAAATCAAAATCAAATGAGTGTGTGACCCGTCCCCCGATGGCTTTAATAGAACCAGATTGAAGCCGGCCATACATGGATAGAAATTCGGCCAGTTCAGCCGGGACCGGTTGAATTTCCATCCATGTGTGGGTTCGCTGGTTGTACACAAGCTGACTTGTTTAACTTCTGTACAACCAGCCTGGCGGGTTTTTCCTGAACAATCAGTGCTGCAGGCTATACCCATCAACACTGATCATTGTATTCTGCGTGTGGGGGGGACTCCCCTCTGTCAGAGTACAATATCATAGCGGGAAGGATTCTCCCATCCACATCCAATGGGAGTGAATGGGGGAATCGGGTCATTTTTATTTATTTTTTCTTATATTTTATTTTATATATTATATTTTATTATATTTTTTATTTATTTATTTATTTCTTATCTTTTTTCCTTCATATATGGGCTCCCTTATCTGTGCAGTCATGGAACATATCCCAGTCTGGGCAAAAAACTCTGCACATCCCTGCAGAACGTACACATCCCCCCCCCCCCCCCCCCAAACCCCCTGGGTTTTATCCCTGCAATTACAGAAAAATACCTGTCCAATCACATTATTGGAATAACAACGCTGCCTTAAAATCCCAACAGTTCTCTTCTGCTGGACTACAGAACACCTCCATGTTATGGAGCTGAGGAAAGAACTGACAACACTATTTGGGATTTCATGGCAGCAGACCGGCGCATTGTCCGATCCCTACAGGAGGTCAGGAGGTCGCTAGATTTTCGGGATTAATGGGATAAAGCACGGGTCCTGTACATATAATGCAGAGATGTTCTGCATATAGTTTTGTATATCTGTATATGTATGAATATACTCCTCAGTAGCCATAAAGGATATAAATCAGCTTTGTGAGCACCAAATGCCTTTTGAAAACACAGATCTTACCTTGTAAAAGTAGCTGTGACGTCATTACTGTGCTGTACATAGCCTGTGTGGAGCTGTGGGAGGGGCCCAGCAGACTCCATCCACCGCAGGAGGGGCGGAAGACTAGACCAGTCCCCCTGCACAAGGGGAGTGAGCAGAGCTATGGGAGGGGCCCAGCAGGTTCCACCTACTACTGGAGGGGGTGGAGACCAGACCAGTCCCCCCTGCACAAGGGGAGTGAGCAGAGCTGTGGGAGGGGCCCAACAGGTTCCACCCACTAGAGAAGGAGGCGGAGACCAGATCAGTCCCCCTGCACAAGGGGAGTAAGCGGAGCTGTGGGAGGGGCCCAGCAGGTTCCACCCACTACTGGAGGGGGTGGAGACCAGGCCAGTCCCCATGCACAAGGGGAGTGAGCAGAGCTGTGGGAGGGGCCCAACAGGTTCCACCCACTACAGGAGCAGGCGGAGACAAGACCAGTCCCCATGCACAAGGGGAGTGAGCGGAACGGTGGGAGGGGCCAAATAGGTTCCACCCACTACTGGAGGAGGGCGGAGACAAGACCAGTCTCCCTGTACAAGGAGAGATCAGCAGTGGGCGGTCTTTATTACAGGAAGTCTCACATTGGATGACTGCACAGATCTGGGAGAAGATTCCAGAAGAAGTCACATGACCGATGGATTTATTATCCGGAGTTCAGATTTAGGCCTCATTCACACGGGTGTAGCAATCCATACCCCCCTGGGATGGGCCATCTCCAGTTGCCCGGGATGCACAGGTGTTCCATGCGGGGCGTGCAGGCAGCCTGTTGAACGTAATGACAGGTCGCCAGCTGCATGGACCTCCCATTGCGGAGTCCCATCCATACGGCTCCGATGCATGGATCTGGATGCAAGCAGACTCGGTTCTGATCCGCACTCAGGGACGCCCATGGAGGTCCATGCGGCCGGTGATCTGTCATTCATCAGGCTGCCTACCTGCCCCTGCATGGAACACCTGTGCATCCTGGGAGGTGAAGACGGCTTTTCCCACAGGTGGAACGATCGTTACACCTGAGTGAATGAGGCCTTGGAGTGAAATAAAGAGGTCTCAGTGGTTGATTGTTGGATTTGGTGTCAGATCCCGGTGTGTGTGGAGATCCCTCAGGCTGGATCTATGAAGGTTCCTCTTTACTAACGTCCACTTTTTTGTCTTTCGCTGTCCTGCAATGGGAGGCGCTGTGTGTTGGTGGATAGGAGATAAGCTACAATGGCCGCTTTGTCTTCTCAGGGTATTCTGAATCCCGTATTTTGCTGCGTGCATTCTCTGGCTTTTTTTGGCTGGAGGAGTTCTTCTCCTCTCAGTGTGAAGCAGTGCGGCGGCGAGGCAACGGAAACGCCACCTGTGACCGGTGAGAAGGAGGGCGGCGCCGCCGAAGAGGAATATCTGCTGCAAGGAAGAACGTCTGCACACACCTCAGGGAAACTCTCCATCCCCCATATATTACAGCTGATGGACTCCTATTCTTCCATGGGTAAGACCATACTGGGGGGGGAGACCATACAGGGGGGGGGGGGTAAGACCATACTGGTGGGGGGGTGAGACCATACTGGGGGGGGGGGGGGGGGGGGGGGGGGGGGGGGGGGGGGGGGGGGTAAGACCATACTGGGGGGGGGGGTAAGACCATACTGGGGGGGGGGGGTAAGACCATACGGGGGGGTAAGACCATACTGGTGGGGGGGGGGGATATGTACAGAGATCTGTATCGGTATTCTATCAGTAAAATGCTGCAAGACTCAATGCCGCTGTACAAGGTGATTACCTTACATGTATGACTATATCATGTAAAGGTATTGCAGTTGCATCACTAGGGTTGGTGTCATCCGGTGCGGTAAAACATGGTGTCACCGCCCCACAGTAGGGCACTGAGCAGGCTAGCGCATCGGCGAGGCTCTCCCACTTTTTTATCCTCCGTTACCCAATCACTGTCCTCAGTGACCCAATTACTGTCCCCCATCCAATAATGTCCCCAGTCTCCCCCCCCAATAATGTCCTCCCCCCCCCCCCCCCTCAATCCCCCCCCAATAATGTCCTCAGTCCCCCCCCCCCAATAATGTCCTCAGTCCTCCCCCCCCCCCCCCCAATAATGTCCTTAGTCTCCCCCCCCCCAATAATGTCCTCAGTCTCCCCCCCCCAATAATGTCCTCAGTCTCCCCCCCCCAATAATGTCCTCAGTCTCCCCCCCCCAATAATGTCCTCAGTCCCCCCCCTCCCCCCAATAACTGTCCTCCACCCACCCCCCACCATAATCCTCCTCCCCCCCCCCCAGTCCTCCCCCCCCCCCCAATAATCCTCCCCCCCCCCCCCCCTCACCCTGACCCCCCCCCCCCCCCCACATAATGTCCTCACCCCCCCCCCCCCCAATAATGTCCTCAGTCTCCCCCCCCAATAATGTCCTCAGTCCCCCCCCCAATAATGTCCTCAGTCTCCCCCCTCCATCTCTCTCCCCCCCCCCTCCACCCCCCCCCCCCCCCAATAATGTCCCCTCCCCCCCCAGTCTCCCCCCCCCAATAATGTCCTCAGTCTCCCCCCCCCAATAATGTCCTCAGTCCCCCCCCCCAATAATGTCCTTAGTCTCCCCCCCCAATAATGTCCTCAGTCTCCCCCCCCAATAATGTCCTCAGTCCCCCCCCCCCCAATAATGTCCTCAGTCTCCCCCCCCCCCCCCCCCAATAATGTCCTTAGTCTCCCCCCCCCCCAATAATGTCCTTAGTCTCCCCCCCCAATAATGTCCCCCTCAGTCTCCCCCCTCCCAATAATGTCCTCAGTCTCCCCCCCCAATAATGTCCCCAGTCTCCCCCCCCCCAATAATGTCCTTAGTCTTCCCCCCCCCCCAATAATGTCCCCAGTCCCCCCCCCCCAATAATGTCTAAAGGCCCTCCTTACTATCCTCAATGACCCAATTCCTGTCCTTAGGCCCCTAATGCCTGATTTCAAGGCCCTTTAATTCCTGTCCTCAGCCCCCCCTCCCCCCCCCACAGTGCCCCATTACTGTGCTGAGCCCCCACCCACACAGCGCCCTATTACTGTCCTCGGCTCCCACCCAGCACACCATTACTGTCCTCAGCTCCCCTCCTCCCAAAACAACCAATCACCAGCTGTTAACTCGGGCAGCACCGCCCTCTATCCTGAGTTGTCCGGCCTCCCGCACACGGCTCCCGCCTAAGAGAATGACAGTGGTGCCGTGGTTTGTACACCCTCTGGCGGGTGTCACCCGGATGCGGTCTGTACTCCCCTCACCCCCATAGCTACGTCCTTGGCCAGTTCAACGTTTTGCAAAATAAAATAATAAATGCATTCATATTTAATTAGCAATGAAAAATTTGCTATTTTTTTTTTTTTGCATTGGGGCCTGAAAAACACCCAGGATCACCAATACAATGCACAGGATCCTGCAGACTATTACTCCAGTCGCAGCTCCATACAGAGGTGTGTTGGGGTTCTGGAGGAAGTATCAATACATAAGGGGGGGGGGGGGCAGTTTGTGTCATATGTAATTTTGTTAAAAAACATTTTATTTTTTATTTTATTTTTTTTATGTGAAATGATGGGAGTTGTGGAGCACTCTGGGATAAAGGTGTGGGTCGCAGCAACCAGATACCGTCTGTCATTTTTGAAGCTCGGGTGAGAAAATAAAAATGGCGGCATCTGGTTTCTCCGTATAACCCCTCCAGTCTTCCTTTCCTCCACCTTCATAGAATAACATCATTCATTTATCTTCTTGTCTTCTTCTCTGCACCATATGACGGGTCCTCTTCTTCTGTCCACAGAATTCAGATGTTCTGCTTTGGAAATCAACGCGGTGCGTCTCCTGGGGACGAGGGATACGATGGCGGCGGCTCCTACTGGATCTGAGCTCAAACCGCGGCACTCCAATATCTGAACCCCCGGTGCCTAGCCTGCCACATGAGGACCACGTGTGGCACTTTTGGTACTTGAAGTACAACCCTTCAACCCCTTAATTAATGTGCGGGCATAAATCTGTAGAGGGACAATAGCAGTGATCTCTACCAGCCTCATGTATCATATCCCCCATAGACTACCAACCTCAATACCAAATCCCCCATAGACTACCAACCTCAATACCAAATCCCCCATAGACTACCAACCTCAATACCATATCCACCATAGCCTACCAACCTCAATACCAAATCCCCCATAGACTACCAACCTCAATACTATCAGATCCCCCATAGACTACCAACCTCAATACTATCATATCCCCCATAGACTACCAACCTCAATACTATCATATCCCCCATAGACTACCAACCTCAATATCAGATCCCCCATAGACTACCAACCTCAATACCATATCCCCCATAGACTACCAACCTCAATATCATATCCCCCATAGACTACCAACCTCAATACTATCATATCCCCCATAGACTACCAACCTCAATATCATATCCCCCATAGACTACCAACCTCAATATCATATCCCTCATAGACTACCAACCTCAATACCAAATCCCCCATAGCCTACCAACCTCAATACCAAATCCCCCATAGCCTACCAACCTCAATACCAAATCCCCCATAGCCTACCAACCTCAATACCAAATCCCCCATAGCCTACCAACCTCAATACCAAATCCCCCATAGCCAACCTCAATACCATATCCCACATAGACTACCAACCTCAATACCATATCCCCCATAGACTACCAACCTCAATACTATCATATCCCCCATAGACTACCAACCTCAATACCATATCCCCCATAGACTACCAACCTCAATACCATATCCCCCATAGACTACCAACCTCAATACCATATCCCCCATAGACTACCAACCTCAATACTATCAGATCCCCCATAGACTACCAACCTCAATACCATATCCCCCATAGACTACCAACCTCAATATCATATCCCTCATAGCCTACCAACCTCAATACCAAATCCCCCATAGCCTACCAACCTCAATACCAAATCCCCCATAGCCTACCAACCTCAATACCAAATCCCCCATAGCCAACCTCAATACCATATCCCCCATAGACTACCAACCTCAATACCATATCCCCCATAGACTACCAACCTCAATACTATCATATCACCCATAGACTACCAACCTCAATATCACATCCCTCATAGACTACCAACCTCAATACCATATCCCTCATAGACTACTAACCTCAATACCAAATCCCCCATAGACTACCAACCTCAATATCAGATCCCCCGTAGCCAACCTCAATACCATATCCCTCATCGACCTACCAACCTCTTGTACCATATCCTCCATAGCCTACTAGCCTCATATACTATACCCCCCCCCCCATGGCTCACCAGCCTCAAGTACCATATCTCCCATAGAATACCAGCCTCAAGTACCATATGCCCCCTAGCTTGCCTATCTCATGTACCATATCCTCCATAGCCTACTAACCTCTATACTGTCTCTCCCATAGACTACCAACCTCAATATCCAATCCCCCATAGCCTACTAACCTCAATATCATATCCCTCATTGACTACCAACCTCATGTACCATATCCTCCATAGCCTCCTACACCATACCCCCCATAGCTCACCAGCCTCAAGTACCATATCTCCCATAGACTACCAGACTCAAGTATATCCCCCCTAGCATACCTACCTCATGTACCACATCCTCCATAGCCTACTAACCTCAAGCACCATGTCCCTCACAGCTCACCAACCTCAAGTACCATGTCCCCATTCATTCACTTTCTAGAGCGGCATGTCCCTAATTTCTGACCATCATTTCCTCATTTCCCATTGGCAGTCTCTGACAATCCTCTAACATATTATAAAATATATATAAATATAGCACTTTGGTGTTGTCAGGGGCCATGGTTAAGGCCACCTATCACTGGTCTGAACCAACATAATTAGAGTGGGACTCCAGGGGCACAGCTGTGTATATACATCAGTTCTCTTACTGCCAAGGACTTTGTAATTATGTGTAGATTTAAACACCTCTGCCACACTGCCCAGACAGCCCCTCTGTTTACTGGTTCCCCTTCCTGCTCATTGGACAGAGGTGATGAGACCCCATTCGTTGTCTGGTGACTGGACATTGGACAGAGGTGATGAGACCCCATTCGTTGCCTGATGACAGGACATTGGTCAGAGGTGATGAGACCCCATTCATTGTCTGGTGACTGGACATTGGAAAGAGGTGATGAGACCCCATTCGTTGTCTGGTGACTGGACATTGGACAGAGGTGATGAGACCCCATTCCTTGTCTGGTGACTGGACATTGGACAGAGGTGATGAGACCCCATTCGTTGTCTGGTGACTGGACATTGGACAGAGGTGATGAGACCCCATTCGTTGTCTGGTGACTGGACATTGGACAGAGGTGATGAGACCCCATTCGTTGTCTGGTGACTGGACATTGGACAGAGGTGATGAGACCCCATTTGTTGTCTGGTGACTGGACATTGGACAGAGGTGATGAGACCCCATTCGTTGTCTGGTGACTGGACATTGGACAGAGGTGATGAGACCCCATTCGTTGTCTGGTGACTGGACATTGGACAGAGGTGATGAGACCCCATTCGTTGTCTGGTGACTGGACATTGGACAGAGGTGATGAGACCCCATTCATTGTCTGGTGACTGGACATTGGACAGAGGTGATGAGACCCCATTCGTTGTCTGGTGACTGGACATTGGACAGAGGTGATGAGACCCCATTCGTTGTCTGGTGACTGGACATTGGACAGAGGTGATGAGACCCCATTCGTTGTCTGGTGACTGGACATTGGACAGAGGTGATGAGACCCCATTCGTTGTCTGGTGACAGGACATTGGACAGAGGTGATGAGACCCCATTCGTTGTCTGGTGACTGGACATTGGACAGAGGTGATGAGACCCCATTCGTTGTCTGGTGACTGGACATTGGACAGAGGTGATGAGACCCCATTCATTGTCTGGTGACTGGACATTGGACAGAGGTGATGAGGCCCCATTCGTTGTCTGGTGACTGGACATTGGACAGAGGTGATGAGGCCCCATTCGTTGTCTGGTTACCAGGCTGAAGAAGAAGTAACATACGAAAGTTTCATTGCTGGTCCAAGAAATAAGTGTCACCTGCCTGGATGTACATATGAAAGAGATTTCAACAAGTTTCAAATGGAGCCAATGCAGACGGTGAAATGAAGAGGATTTTGCTGGAGGATACCAGCTGGGGTGTAGATATGTAGGAGGAGAAGAAAGTCCAAACCCCTCCTCCACTGGAGTTCTGCTTTACAGTGATCCTTGCACCTAAATGGCAAGTTAAGCTTCTATAGTGTTTCTCAGGGAGATTGCAGATGAAATCTAAAACATAAATAACTCTGATGCAAAGTCTTATTAAACACTGTTATTTGAAGCAGGAACAGAAATGTTGGTCTTTATTGAGTTTTGCACTATATACACTTTTTTTTTTTCCAGCTTCTCTTAAATTAGGCCTGTGGATTGTCCATTCAAGGTCATCGCCATCCCACCCGTCCCTAGCATTGTATACATATTCATTTCCCCGCCACTCTGTTCAGTGCTGGGATCTAAGGAACTATACCGTACTTCCAGGTATGGTGGGCTATGTGACAGCATTATGCCAATGGGAGTCTGTAGACCACGTGCCAGTGGGAGTCTGTAGACCACGTGCCAGTGGGAGTCTGTAGACCACGTGCCAGTGGGAGTCTGTAGACCACGTGCCAGTGGGAGTCTGTAGACCACGTGCCAGTGGGAGTCTGTAGACCACGTGCCAGTGGGAGTCTGTAGACCACGTGCCAGGGGGAGTCTGTAGACCACGTGCCAGGGGGAGTCTGTAGACCAGGTGCCAGGGGGAGTCTGTAGACCAGGTGCCAGTGGGAGTCTGTAGACCAGGTGCCAGTGGGAGTCTGTAGACCAGGTGCCAATAAGAGTCTGTAGACTGTGTAGGCCACGTACCAAGGGAGTCTGTAGACTGTGTAGGCCACGTACCAAGGGAGTCTGTAGACTGTGTAGGCCACGTACCAAGGGAGTCTGTAGACTGTGTAGGCCACGTACCAAGGGAGTCTGTAGACTGTGTAGGCCACGTACCAAGGGAGTCTGTAGACTGTGTAGGCCACGTACCAAGGGAGTCTGTAGACTGTGTAGGCCACGTACCAAGGGAGTCTGTAGACTGTGTAGGTCATGTACCAAGGGAGTCTGTAGACTGTGTGTAGGTCATGTGCCAATGGGGAGTGTGTAGGCCACGTACCAAGGGAGTCTGTAGACTGTGTAGGTCATGTACCAAGGGAGTCTGTAGACTGTGTAGGTCATGTACCAATAGGGAGTGTGTAGGCCACGTACCAAGGGAGTCTGTAGACTGTGTAGGCCACGTACCAAGGGAGTCTGTAGACTGTGTAGGCCACGTACCAAGGGAGTCTGTAGACTGTGTAGGCTACGTACCAAGGGAGTCTGTAGACTGTGTAGGCCACGTACCAAGGGAGTCTGTAGACTGTGTAGGCCACGTACCAAGGGAGTCTGTAGACTGTGTAGGCCACGTACCAAGGGAGTCTGTAGACTGTGTAGGCCACGTACCAAGGGAGTCTGTAGACTGTGTAGGCCACATACCAAGGGAGTCTGTAGACTGTGTAGGCCACGTACCAAGGGAGTCTGTAAACCAGGGATATGCAATTAGCTGACCTCCAGCTGTTGCAGAACTACAAGTCCCATGAGACATAGCAAGACCCTGACAGCGACAAACATGACACCCAGAGGCAGAGGCATGATGGGTAATTTTGCAACAGCTGGAGGTTTGCGAATTGCATATCCCTGCTGTAGACTGTGTAGGCCACGTACCAAGGGAGTCTGTAGACTGTGTAGGCCACGTGCCGAGGGAGTCTGTAGACTGTGTAGGCCACGTGCCGAGGGAGTCTGTAGACTGTGTAGGCCACGTGCCGAGGGAGTCTGTAGACTGTGTAGGCCACGTGCCGAGGGAGTCTGTAGTGTGTAGTGTCTGGAGTCCAACTGTGTAGGACACAACTTCAGCAATTTGAGCTTTTACAGGATTTTCCTTCCACTCCCAATAGCTGGAGTGGAGGACAGTGGGTAAAGCATCGCTCCCAGCTGTCCCTGATTTGGAACAAAGTCCCTCTGTCCCTCCATTATCCTCATGTTGGTCTGATCTATATAGATGTATATAAAATGCACTATTTATCCATCAAAAAGTGTTTCAGTGCTAAACCTTTCATTCAATTTCTGCATTTCTGCATTTCTGCATTTCTGCATTTGTAAATTTGAAACGCCAATATAAAGAAATAGTAGTGGTAAAAAAACAAAACAAAAAAAAAACACGTTTAGGTTTAACTATTTCCCCCCCACCCCCCACAATCCTCCTTTTAAAGGGGCGTGGCAGGGGGTGTGTCCTATGCCTACATACTTTTGCTAGTCGGTGTCCCTCGTTCCCATCTCAAAAAGTTAGGAGGTGTGAGTAAAGGAAAGGTAAGTGTATGCTGTGGGGGAGGGGGCATTAATGTAAACCTGATGGATGGCCCTACGTAGGCCAAGTACAGGTTCACCCTGAATACTGGTATTGCTCTGATTGGATTTCCTGCCGGTCCATGTCATGGAAGCCTGAGCTGGCCCCGCCTATGCGGTCTTCCGGGTGGGCAGGCGTTACCTCCCAATGACTCTCGCCCTACCTGGATATTAGACCTGGAGAACTATAAAGGATGCCTCCGACTACTCCCCTGCCCAAGATATGAGCATTTCCCAGGAAGAGCCCAGAACCTCCCCCGCCCATAGCTGGAGTAAATAAGGCTCTATAATGGGCCTCTAGTGGTTCTCCATAAACACCATCTCAAGGAGTCTCCATCGTCTGGTGAATACACAACGCCCCACCTGCACTTTGCACCTCTGCTGACGGCACAACGATCGAATCCACTCATTTCCACAACAGAGTGTAATCTTTTATCTCTGGCCCGCTCCCTTTCACCTTCTCCCCGGCCTCGTTATCACCGGTATGTGGTTGGGTCTATCCGCCCTCGCCAATAGATGTCCAATTAATGAACTAATTGTGTTTTCAAACACGGCCATTTAATACCGATTTTTTTTTTTTTTTTCCCCTGCATGATACTCGTGTGTGCGTCCAACCAGCTGACCTATCAGATGATCGGTAACAGTCTGACTCAGCCCAGGTGGTGGTTCCAGACGTAGAGCTGGTGTGACAGAAATCCTCCATATAAAACATTGGAGGAGATATAAAACATACGACTGTAAAGCACGGAGCCTTTAAAGCCGGACTCCAACCTAAACCTAACTAATCTGAAAACGCTCCCCTCCCCCCACCTATCTCTGTAAAAAAAAAAGATGCATAGACTTACCTACCTTCAGCCCGGTCTGGTTCTGTATTCCCATATGTGAGCCAGCGCCGGCTGCAGGGGAGAGGAGGGAACATCTGAGCAAGGCCCTGGTAATGTTCTCCACATTAGCCGGCAACTGCCAAGGGCCGGAGTGATGGCGCCCCCTACTGAAATTCGAATGGGATTTTACATTGAACTCCAGTCGAAATTTTAACTACGCGTGAAATCAAAGGCCGCGTGTTACTAGAAGGACCATTTGGAAGTAATTGCTGTTTTTCGATGAGCCAAAAGGTGATTTTTTTTTTTAACCACTGCAGCCCCGGACCATTTGGCTGGCCAAAGACCAGAGCGCTTTTTGCGATTCGGCACTGTGTCGCTTTAACTGACAATTGCGCGGTCGTGCGACGTGGCTCCCAAACAAAACTGACGTCCTTTTTTCCCACAAATAGAGCTTTCTTTTGGTGGTATTTGATCGCCTCTGCGGTTTTTATTTTTTGCGCTATAAACAAAAAAAGACCGACAATTTAAAAAAAAAAAATCATTATTTTTTTACTTTTTGCTATAATAAATATCCCCCAAAAAATATATTAAAAAAAAAAAAAAAAAAAAGTATTTTTTTCCCTGTTTAGGCCGATACATATTCTTCTACATATTTTTGGTAAAAACAAATCGCAATAAGCGTTTATTGATGGTTTGCGCAAAAGTTATAGCCTCTACAAAATACGAGATAGTTTTATGGGATTTTTAATAATATTTTTTTTTTTTTTTACTAGTAATGGCGGCGATCAGCAATTTTTATCGTGACTGCGACATTACGGGCGGACACATCGGACAATCTTCACACATTTTTGGGACCATTGGCATTAATACAGCAATCAATGCTATAAAAATGCATTGATTACTATAAAAATGTCACTGGCAGGGAAGGGGTTAACCACTAGGGGGAGGGGGTTAAGTGTCCTAGGGAGTGATTCTAACTGTGGGTGGGATGGGCTAGCAGTGACACGACATTCCCGATGACAGGGAGCAGACGATCCGTGTCCTGTCACTAGGCAGAACGGAGAGATGCTGTGTTTACATCGGCATCTCCTCGTTCTTCAGCTCCGTGACGCGATCGCGGGCCAACCGGCGGACATCGTGTCCCGCGGGCAAGGTTATGAAGCTCGCGGCAGGCGCGCGCACACACGGCAGGAAATTCAACAAAAGCAACGGGTACGTTACTTTGCCCAGCCGTACCATTTTGCCGACGTATATCTACAGGAGCCGGTCGGCAAGCGGTTAACCACTTTCCGACCGGCGCACGGCGATGTACGTCCCTTTTTTGAAGAGGGATATCTCGGTAACGGCAGCTGCTGCCACAACCGAGATATTCATCTCTTCAGGCGCCGGTCGGCATTACGATAATGGTGGTCATCGCGGCGGATTCGCCGCGAGATCACCGTTATCGGCGGCGAGAGAGGTGTCCCCCCCCCCCATCCCGCCGCTCTTCTGCCGCTTACCGGAGCCGTTGGCAGCGGCGGAAGCGATCGGGTCCTCCTCCGTGCTGGGTATAGAGGTGAGTGAGGCTAAAGCCTCATACACACGATCGGACCGTGGACCAACTTTCCCGTGGATTTTTGTCCAAAGGGCGTTGGCCCCAAGTTGGTATTGCGTACACACTTGGTGTTTTTCTGCTCTTTACCGCCACCTTTGGTCAACTTCTGTATTGTTGTCTGATCTTTTGCATTGGTTCTGCATTGGTTTGTACAAAAGTCCGATGGTTTTCTGTACACACGGTCGGACTTTGGTCCATCGGACTTTTGTTGGCAGAAAGTTGGTCCGTTCGCACAGCCAACAAAAGTCCGATGAAACCTGGAAAAAGTTGGTCCGATGGAGCGTACACACGGTCGGATGTTGGTCCAAAACAGCTAATTTGCATGTTGGTTGTCAAAAAGTCCGATCGTGTGTATGGGCCTTTTAGATGGCCGCCACCCGTCTCTATACCATAGCAGGGCGGAAGCGACGTCAAAACGTCCGCCCATACCTCTTAAAGGAACATTTTCCAAATTACATATTTTTTATTTTTTTTTTATTTTTTTTTGCATTTAAGTCCAAATATGAGATTTGAGGACTTTTTGACCCCCCAGATCTCATATTTAAGAGGACCTGTCATGCTTTTTTTCTACTACAAGGGATGTTTACATATAAATAAAACCAAGAAAAATAAATAATAATAATAATAAAGCGCCCCGTCCCGACGAGCTTGCGCGCAGAAGCGAACGCATACGTGAGTAGCGCCCGCATATGAAAACTGTGGTCAAACCACACACGTGAGGTATCGCCGCGATCGGTAGAGCGAGAGCAATAATTATAGCCGTAGACCTCCTCTGTAACGCAAAATATGCAACCTGTAGAATTTTTTTTAAACGTCGCCTATGGAGATTTTTGAGGGTAAAAGTTTGATGCCATTCCACGAGCGGGCGCAATTTTGAAGCGTGACATGTTAGGTATCAATTTACTCGGCGTAACATTATCTTTCACAATATATAAAAAAATTGGACTAACTTTACTGTTGTCTTATTTTTTTATTCAAAAAAGTGAATTTTTTCCAAAAAAAGTGCGCTTGCAAGACCGCTGCGCAAATACGGTGTGAAAAAAAAGTATTGCAACGACCGCCATTTTATTTTCTAGGGTGTTAGAGAAAGAACAATATATAATGTTTGGGGGTTCTAAGTTTTTTTTTTTTTCGAGCAAAAAAAAAACTGGTTTAAACATGTAAACACCTAAAATCCAAAACGAGGCTGGTCTTAGGCTGCTTTCACACCTGAGCGGTGCGGGGCGGCGACGGTAAAGCAGCGCTATATTTAGCGCTGCTTACCATCGCTTTACCCGCGGTATGCGGCCGCTAGCGGGGTGGTTTTAACCCCCGCTAGCGGCCGCAAAAGGGTTTAAAAACCTCCGCAAACCGCCGCTGCAGCGGCGGTTTGCGGGCGGTATCCCCGCGGTTTCCCATTGATTTCAATGGGAACGAGCGGTATAGGAGCGGTAAATACACCGCTCCTACACCGCTCCAAAGATGCAGCTAGCAGGACTTTTTTTTTTACCGTCCTGCTAGCGCACCGCTCCAGTGTGAAAGCCCGCCGGCTTTCACACTGGAGTGAATGGGGCCGGTTTTTTCAGGCGGTGTACAGGCGCTATTTTTAGCGCTGTACCGCCTGAAAACCGCCCCAGTGTGAAAGGGGCCTTAAAGTGGTTAAAGAGTCACTGTAATCATTTGATGAAGATTTTTCTTTTGTTCGCTTTGCTACATTTGAATCGAAAACGATAAAACATTTTCGCTTCGACCGATTGGAAAATGTATTGATTTGATCGTTTCGAATCGAAAATAAAAACATTTGAAGAAAATTAGAAAATTCCGAATAGGAATTGAACAAATCAACCAAATTTAACTAAATGAAACAACAAGATTAACCACTTCACTACCGGGTACTTAAAGAGGTGTGTCCCTTTAAAAAAAAAAAATAAAAAAATGAAAAGTCAGCAGCTACAAATACTGCAGCTGCTACTGACTTCTAATAATCATGCGCAAGCGGCGCCGCGCGCCGTGATTGGCCGCACAGTCACCTGGGACACGTGACAGGTCCCAGATGACTGGGGAGCCCTTCCTGCACCGAGGGGAAGTGATGTCATCAGCCTAGGCTAGGCAGAAGGCAGACTACGAGGGACCCCATAGCAACAAGCATTTAGAGGTATGTAAAAAAAACACCTTCCTGCCCAGACGAATTTTCAGCTTTCCGCCTTGTCGCACTTTGAATGACAATTGCGCGGTCATACAACACTGTACCCAATCTAAATTTTTATCATTTTGTTCCCACAAATAGAGATTTCTTTTGGTGCTATTTGATCCTCTCTGGGGGATTTTTATTTTCTGCTAAACAAATAAAGACTGAAAATTTTGAAAAAAAAAAAGTTTTTTTTTGTTTCAGTTTCAAAACTTTGTCAATAAGTACATTTTCTCCTTCACTGACGGGCACTGCTAAGGCGACACTGATGGGCACCAAGGAAGTGGCACTGATGAGGTAGCATTGATGGGCACTGATATGTGGCACTGATAGGCGGTACTGATAGGCACTGATAGGTGGCACTGATGGGTGACACGGATGGGCACTGATGGTTGGCACTGATAGGTGGCACGGATTGGCATGGATAGGCGGCATGGATAGGCAGCACGGATGAGCATGGATGGGCACTGATAGGCGGCACGGATGGGCATTGATAGGCTGCATTACAGTGTAATGTATTGTACTAATGGATGCCAATCAGTGCCAAATAATAATGCATGCCAATCAGTGATGCCCATTGTGGGAACTGATTGGCATCCATTGTGGGCACTGTGTGTCATCCCTGGTGGTCTAGGGTGGCATACCTGTTGCTGGGCATCCCTGGTGGTCTGGCGGCGTCCCTGGTGGTCCGGTGGCATCCCTGGTGGGCACCAAGGAAGTGGCACTGATGAGGTAGCATTGATGGGCACTGATATGTGGCACTGATAGGCAGTACTGATGGGCACTGATAGGTGGCACTGATGGGTGACACGGATGGGCACTGATGGTTGGCACTGATAGGTGGCACGGATTGGCATGGATAGGCGGCATGGATGGGCATGGATAGACAGCACGGATGAGCATGGATGGGCACTGATAGGCGGCACGGATGGGCATTGATAGGCGGCATTGCAGTGTAATGTATTGTACTAATGGATGCCAATCAGTGCCAAATAATAATGCATGCCAATCAGTGATGCCCATTGTGGGAACTGATTGGCATCCATTGATCCATTGTGGGCACTGTGTGTCATCCCTGGTGGTCTAGGGTGGCATACCTGTTGCTGGGCATCCCTGGTGGTCTGGCGGCGTCCCTGGTGGTCCGGTGGCATCCCTGGTGGGCACCAAGGAAGTGGCACTGATGAGGTAGCATTGATGGGCACTGATATGTGGCACTGATAGGCAGTACTGATGGGCACTGATAGGTGGCACTGATGGGTGACACGGATGGGCACTGATGGTTGGCACTGATAGGTGGCATGGATAGGCGGCATGGATGGGCATGGATAGACAGCACGGATGAGCATGTATGGGCACTGATAGGCGGCACGGATGGGCATTGATAGGCGGCATTGCAGTGTAATGTATTGTACTAATGGATGCCAATCAGTGCCAAACAATAATGCATGCCAATCAGTGATGCCCATTGTGGGCACTGATTGGCATCCATTGTGGGCACTGTGTGTCATCCCTGGTGGTCTAGGGGGGCATACCTGTTGCTGGGCATCCCTGGTGGTCTGGCGGCGTCCCTGGTGGTCCGGTGGCATCCCTGGTGGTCCAGTGTGGACATCCTCCGGGGGGGGGGGGGGGGCGATGGTTTGCGCTGATAATCGATCAGCACAGACCCCCCCCTGGCAGCGGACCAGCCGATCGGTTCTCCTCTACTCGTGTCTGACAGACGCGAGTGAGTAAAAGCCGATCAACGGCATTTCCTATTTACACTGTGATCAGCCGTGATTGGACACGGCTGCTCACGTGGTAAAGAGTCTCCATCGGTCACTCTTTACCGAGATCGTAGTTGCGGGGTGTCAGACTGACACCCCGCAACAACGATCGCCGCGGTGCGCGCCCCCGGGGGCGTGCATCGGCTCAAAATCCTGAGGACGTCATATGACGCCCAGTCAGGTTTTTGAAACCGCTTTGCCGCCGTCATTCGCCTATAGGGCGGGCAGCAAGTGGATAACGAATCAAAACAAATTTTTCGTTGTGCGCGTCTAATTGGTGTAGCTGCTGCCTCCATTCTGGCTACCGAAGTAGGGTCAAAAATTAGTAGGGCATATAGAAAGTGGATGCAGTGCTGCTTTATATATATATATATATGAGACACACATACAGATTCACACACATACAGTATCTAACAAAAGTAAGTACACCCCTCAGTGACATTCATGTGACAACACTGAAGAAATGACACTTGTCTACAATGTAAAGTAGTGAGTGTACAGCTTGTATAACAGTGTAAATTTGCCGTCCCCTCAAAATAACTCAACACACAGCCATTAATGTCTAAACCGCTGGCAACAAAAGTCAGGACACCCCCTAAGTGAAAATCACACACGTTTTTCCGCCCACAAATTCTGCCTGCGAGCCTCTACATTATTGAGGATTCACAAGTCACCTATTGGATGGACACACCCCCCTTAATGCCGCGTACACGCGATCGTAATTGTGGTCGGAAAAAGCTCTGATGGTTTTCCAGACGGAATTCCGCTCAAGCTGTCTTGCCTACACACGGTCACACCAAATTCCGGGCACACAGAACGCGGTGTGACGTACAACACAACGACGAGCCGAGAAAATGAAGTTCAATGCTTCCCGAGCATGCGTCGAATTGTTTCCGAGCATGCGTAGGAATTTTGCGCATCAGAATTGGTACGGACGATCGGAACTTTTTCCAACCAAAAAATGGAGAGAGAACCTGCTCTCAATCTTTTGCTGGCTGTGAATTCGGCCAGCAAAATTCCGATGGAGCGTATACACACGGTCGCATTTTCCCGCGAAAAGCTCTCATCGGTCTTTTGCTGGCTGAATTTCCGATCGCATTACGAGTTTTTTCACGGTCCTTTTGAATTTTCACATTCACTGGTTTATCCTGTTCACACACGTGAACATTGGACTTTCACCTTGCTTGTTTATTGCACATGTTTATATGTTTTCACAGATTCATTGTTTCAGTTTTTTATTGTTATATTGTTATATTTAGCGTTACACTTTGTTTTTAGGCCCCTTTCACACCGGGGCGTTTTTCATGCGGTGCAGCGCTAAAAATAGCGCCTGTTCACCGCATGAAAAAATCCGGCCCCTTTAACTCCAGTGTGAAAGCCGGCGGGCTTTCACACTGGAGCGGTGCGCTAGCAGGATGAAAAAAAAAAGTCCTGCTAGCTGCATCTTTGGAGCGGTATAGGAGCCGTGTGTTCACCGCTCCTATACCGCTCCTTCCCATTGATTACAATGGGAGACCGCGGTAAAACTGCGGCAATACCGCGGTTACCGCGGCAATACCGCGGCTACGGCGGCGCTCTGCGGGGGGTGTTTAACCCTTTTTCGGCCGCTCGCGGGGGTAAAACCGCACTGCGAGCGGCCGAAAACCGCGGTGAAAACGACGGTAAAGCAGCGCTAAATATAGCGCTGCTTTACCGTCACCGCGGCTCACCGCCCCAGTGTGAAAGGGGCCTTATTCACATTTGGCTGAGACTTTGTTTCAATGTTAGCAGCTTTTTTTTTCCACATTTGGGTTTAGCGCAGTATTTTCTCCAATTTCTTTTTCTTCCTATGGCCTTGAAAAGCCCAAACAGTCCGCTGTTTTTACAAGCTCCCACTAGACATGTGCAATTCGTTTTTTTTTTTTTAGTTTTTCGTAAAAATTCGTTATATTCGTTGATTTGTTATCGTACGATTGAACGAACGATTCGCTAAAAATTTTAACGAATGTTCGAATCGAACGAATACGAAAAACAACGAAAATCCGAAATAACCAAATTAGAAACAACGAATCTACGAAAGAAGAAAATCGGAAAAACGAAAACAGGAACAACGAAAATCAAAATGAACGAAAAAATTCGTACATTCAGAACTTTATTTTTTTTGTTGAATTGGTAATTTTCCGTGTCTCTTACACTGGCGCTGCTTAACGTGCATCGAATGGGTTGAACGAAAAAATTCGTACATTCGTAACTTTTTTTTTTTTTTTTTTTTTTTGATTCGTAATTTTCCGTGTCTCTTACAATGGCGCTGTTTAACGTGCATTGAATGGATTGAACGAAAAAATTCGTACATTCGAAACCTTTTTTTTTTTTCGATTCGTAATTTTTCCGTGTCTCTTACAATGGCGCTGCTTAACGTGCTTCGAATAGATTGAACGAAAAAATTCGTACATTCGTAATTTTTTTTTTGTTGAATTGGTAATTTTCCGTGTCTCTTACAATGGCGCTGCTTAACGTGCTTCGAATAGATTGAACGAAAAAATTTGTACATTCGTAACTTTTTTTTTTTTTGCGATTCGTAATTTTCTGTGTCTCTTACAATGGCGCTGCTTAACGTGCTTCGAATAGATTGAACGAAAAAATTCGTACATTCGTAATAATTTTTTTTTTTTGCGATTCGTAATTTTCCGTGTCTCTTACAATGTAATAATAGCATACACATTACATAAAATTATGAATTATGCTGCGATTACGAATCTACGAAAACAATGTTACGAAAGTCCGAATAAATCAATCGAACGAAAGTACGAATGTAACTAAATCTACGAAAATACGAATGCGTCCGAATTTCGAATAAAGGAAAATTAAACTAACGGAAAAACGAATCAACGAAAAAACAACTCTTACGAAAATACGAATCGTTACGAATACGAACACCGACGACTTACGAAATTACGAATCAACGGAAACAAAAGAAACAAAACGAAAATAAACAAATTTTTCTATTGTGCACATGTCTAGCTCCCACCATTCTGATTTGCTGTTGCAAAAGTCTGCTGTGCTTGAAAAATAATCCTCAATGGATTGTCTTACTCTCTCGTCTTCCAGGAGGGCCGAATTCAATCTCCAGATACCCCTCCCCCTAGGTGGCATGTCTGAGGCATTCGGAGTCACAGATAGAATACAGTGATCGGAAAACTCCACTGCCCGACACACAGGTGCCGCAAAAGCGGAGTCTCCCTTTAAGAAACATATCTCTGAAACCTCTCCTGTCTTTACACCCAGTAATGGTGTTGAAATCACCTCCAAAGATAACCTGCCGGCCGTAAAAAGAAAAGGCTTAATCTTTGTAAAGAGGCATTTCCTGTCCCACTTCGTCTGGGGACCATAGATGTCAATCAGGCGCAGGTCCCGCCCCCTCACAGAGACGTCCAAGACCATGCATCTCCCGATCTCTGCCTCCATTACCCGCCGGCACGTTACCATACCAGAAAAAAGAGGACCTGTCATCCCTCATTCCTATTACAAGAGATAGAGGACCTGTCATCCCTCATTCCTATTACAAGAGATGGAGGACCTGTCATCCCTCATTCCTATTACAAGAGATGGAGGACCTGTCATCCCTCGTTCCTATTACAAGAGATGGAGGACCTGTCATCCCTCATTCCTATTACAAGAGATAGAGGACCTGTCATCCCTCATTCCTATTACAAGAGATAGAGGACCTGTCATCCCTCATTCCTATTACAAGAGATAGAGGACCTGTCATCCCTCATTCCTATTACAAGAGATAGAGGACCTGTCATCCCTCATTCCTATTACAAGAGATAGAGGACCTGTCATCCCTCGTTCCTATTACAAGAGATGGAGGACCTGTCATCCCTCATTCCTATTACAAGAGATAGAGGACCTGTCATTCCTCATTCCTATTACAGGAGATAGAGGATCTGTCATCCCTCATTCCTATTACAAGAGATAGAGGACCTGTCATTCCTCATTCATATTACAAGAGATAGAGAACCTGTCATCCTCATTCCTATTACAAGAGATAGAGGACCTGTCATCCCTCATTCCTATTACAAGAGATAGAGGACCTGTCATCCCTCATTCCTATTACAAGGAATAGAGGACCTGTCATCCCTCATTCCTATTACAAGAGATAGAGGACCTGTCATCCCTCATTCCTATTACAAGAGATAGAGGACCTGTCATCCCTCATTCCTATTACAAGAGATAGAGGACCTGTCATCCCTCATTCCTATTACAAGAGATAGAGGACCTGTCATCCCTCATTCCTATTACAAGGAATAGAGGACCTGTCATTCCTCATTCATATTACAAGAGATAGAGGACCTGTCATCCCTCATTCCTATTACAAGAGATAGAGGACCTGTCATCCCTCATTCCTATTACAAGAGATAGAGGACCTGTCATCCCTCATTCCTATTACAAGAGATAGAGGACCTGTCATCCCTCATTCCTATTACAAGAGATAGAGGACCTGTCATCCCTCGTTCCTATTACAAGAGATGGAGGACCTGTCATCCCTCGTTCCTATTACAAGAGATGGAGGACCTGTCATCCCTCATTCCTATTACAAGAGATAGAGGACCTGTCATCCCTCATTCCTATTACAAGAGATAGAGGACCTGTCATCCCTCATTCCTATTACAAGAGATAGAGGACCTGTCATCCCTCGTTCCTATTACAAGAGATGGAGGACCTGTCATCCCTCATTCCTATTACAAGAGATAGAGGACCTGTCATTCCTCATTCCTATTACAGGAGATAGAGGACCTGTCATCCCTCATTCCTATTACAAGAGATAGAGGACCTGTCATCCCTCATTCCTATTACAAGAGATAGAGGACCTGTCATTCCTCATTCATATTACAAGAGATAGAGAACCTGTCATCCTCATTCCTATTACAAGAGATAGAGGACCTGTCATCCCTCATTCCTATTACAAGAGATAGAGGACCTGTCATCCCTCATTCCTATTACAAGGAATAGAGGACCTGTCATCCCTCATTCCTATTACAAGAGATAGAGGACCTGTCATCCCTCATTCCTATTACAAGAGATAGAGGACCTGTCATCCCTCATTCCTATTACAAGAGATAGAGGACCTGTCATCCCTCATTCCTATTACAAGAGATAGAGGACCTGTCATCCCTCATTCCTATTACAAGGAATAGAGGACCTGTCATTCCTCATTCATATTACAAGAGATAGAGGACCTGTCATCCCTCATTCCTATTACAAGAGATAGAGGACCTGTCATCCCTCATTCCTATTACAAGAGATAGAGGACCTGTCATCCCTCATTCCTATTACAAGAGATAGAGGACCTGTCATCCCTCATTCCTATTACAAGAGATAGAGGACCTGTCATCCCTCATTCCTATTACAAGAGATAGAGGACCTGTCATCCCTCATTCCTATTACAAGAGATAGAGGACCTGTCATCCCTCATTCCTATTACAAGAGATAGAGGACCCGTCATCCCTCATTCCTATTACAAGAGATAGAGAACCCGTCATCCCTCATTCCTATTACTAGACATAGAGGACCTGTCATCCCTCATTCCTATTACAAGAGAGCATTACATTCTTTGTAATAGGGATAAAAGTGATTAAAAATAAAGAAATTAAAGGGATAGTGAAAAAATAAAAGCTAAAATAAGAAAAAAAACATAAAAGATTGCAACGGTCGCCATTTTATTCTCTATGTTTGGGGGTCCTAAGTAATGATTGTGTGTACCGCACACAAAGAAAAATCCATGATGCCCCCTAGAAAATCCATACCAGACCTTTAATCTGAGCACGACCCCCCCCCCCGCCCCACTGACCGCAGAATGTAAACAAAAGAATCTTCCCCAAACACTCCGCCCCCCGGAGGGCACAATGCGACATGCGGACGCAGCGATTTCCCAGGCTCCTCAGTGTTTACAGTCGATTTACTGCCCTCCTTATCTGTACAAAGTGTTGAGGTCTGAATTGAACTCTGAGATTTGTATTTCTGGATAATTCTTATCTTGTCGTCTCCGCCGTGAACACTCCTTTGTTGACTCTTCAGCTCTCCGGCCTTGTGAACGTCTGGAGGGATTCTTCCCTTTAAAATCTCAAAAATAAAAAGATGGCGGCAGGTGTGAAAACCAAATAAACGGCAACTTAAAGGATACATTCTACAAAGGATACATTCTACTTGAAAACTGTATAGAAGTACGTCCTCCGACACTCCAGGGGGCAGCACAGCTGCACATTTTCTGTGTTGAGGTGCAATGCGTTGAGTTGACCTTCCTCATTGCAGCTTAGCACAACCCCCACAGGAGAAAGTGGGAGTCCATTGTTGGTGTCAGTAGCAGTAATATTAACTACTGGCATTGGTGTCAGTGCTGCATTAATAACCCCCAGCATTGGTGTCAGTGCTGCAATAATAACCCCCAGCATTGGTGTCAGTGCTGCAATAATAACCCCCAGCACTGGTGTCAGTAACCACAATAATAACCCCCAGCATTGGTGGCAGTGCTGCAAAAATAACCCCCAGCATTAGTTTCAGTGTTGCAATAATAACCCCCAGCATTGGTGTCATTGGCTGCAATCATAACCCCCAGCATTGGTGGCAGTAGCTGCAATCATAACCCCCCAGCAATGGTTTCAGTGTTGCAATAATAACCCCCAGCATTGGTGTCAGTGCTGCAATAATAACCCCCAGCACTGGTGTCAGTAACCACAATAATAACCCCCAGCATTGGTGGCAGTGCTGCAAAAATAACCCCCAGCATTAGTTTCAGTGTTGCAATAATAACCCCCAGCATTGGTGTCATTGGCTGCAATCATAACCCCCAGCATTGGTGGCAGTAGCTGCAATCATAACCCCCCAGCAATGGTTTCAGTGTTGCAATAATAACCCCCAGCATTGGTGTCAGTGCTGCAATAATAACCCCCAGCATTGGTGTCAGTGCTGCAATAATAACCCCCAGCATTGGTGTCAGTGCTGCAATAATAACCCCCAGCATTGGTGTCAGTAGCTGCAATAATAACCCCCAGCATTGGTGTCAGTAGCTGCAATAATAACCCCCAGCATTGGTGTCAGTAGCTGCACTAATAACCCCCAGCATTGGTGTCAGTGCTGCAATAATAACCCCCAGCATTGGTGTCAGTGCTGCAATAATAACCCCCAGCATTGGTGTCAGTGGCCACAATAATAACCCCCAGCATTGGTGTCAGTAGCTGCAATAATAACCCCCAGCATTGGTGTCAGTGGCCACAATAATAACCCCCAGCATTGGTGTCAGTAGCTGCAATAATAACCCCCAGCATTGGTGTCAGTAGCTGCAATAATAACCCCCAGCATTGGTGTCAGTGGCCACAATAATAACCCCCAGCATTGGTGTCAGTAGCTGCAATAATAACCCCCAGCATTGGTGTCAGTAGCTGCAATAATAACCCCCAGCATTGGTGTCAGTACTATTATTCCCCCCAACCCAAACACAGCCTTGGTGGTCAGTGGCTGTATTATTGATTATAAATCATGTATGGAGCTGACCTGACGGGTTTGTGTTCCCCTCCAATCCCCATTTCTCAGCTCTGTAACATTCAATGACGAACACAAGAACAAGTGCAATCAGCGCCTGCTGAACGAACACAAGAACAAGTGCTTTCCTAATATCTACAAAGGAACAAATGTCGGCAATGTGTGTCTAGTGACCATAAAATGTGAGCTCCGGACTTGTCAGGAAACGCGTTTGTAACATTGTATGTGATTTGTACTGGATAATGAGCTGATATCTCGCCATCCTCTGCCGGCCAATCATTCCTCTCCGTATAAATCTGAGCTATAAAACGCCTGAGACACAGGAACAGTCTCCATTATAAGTCCTGGAATGTCCGGACATCCTCGGAGAAGCAGGGAATGCGTGAAGCAGAACTCCAACCAAAAATCATCACATAGAAATCAATGGCACCTAACAAAGACAAGAACAAATCCGGCCTTTGCTGCAATATTCACCTTCCATCCAGAGATATCCCCCCCGCAGTATTCTTCTCCGCCACTAGATGTCCTCAGTCTAATGGCCAGCACCATTCAACCCATTTTTATATATTGATGAGCTGTGGTATGTTTTAACCCCTTCAATACCATACACTAAATTTGCCGTCCCCTCAAAATAACTCAACACACAGCCATTAACGTCTAAACCGCTGGCAACAAAAGTCAGGACACCCCTAAGTGAAAATCTCCAAATTGGGCCCAATTAGCCATTTTCCCTCCCCCCGGTGTCATGTGACTCGTTAGTGTTACAAGGTCTCAGGTGTGAATGGGGAGCAGGTGTGATAAATTTGGTGTTATCGCTCTCACTCTCTCATACTGGTCACTGGAAGTACAACATGGCACCTCATGGCAAAGAACTCTCTGAGGATCTGAAGATAAGAATTGTTGCTCTACATAAAGATGGCCGAGGCTATAAGAAGATTGCCAAGACCCTGAAACTGATCTGCAGCACGGTGGGCCAAGACCATCCAGCGGTATAACAGGACAGGTTCCCCTCAGAACAGGCCTCGCCATGGTCCACCAAAGAAGTTGAGGTCACGTGCTCAGCGTCATATCCAGAGGTTGTCTTTTTTTTTTTTATCCTACACTGACACTAATTTAAAAGAAAAAAATCCTGTCCAAAAAATCCTGTCCAAAAAATCCTGACCTTTGACCCTGACCCCAACACTAACCCTGGCATTGCCCTAGATCAAACCTTGGTGCAGGTATTATTTTTTTTTCTTCTACATACACTTTTTTTTTTCTATCTGCACAGACAGAGAAAGATACAATGTATCATTATCATCCATTCACAAAGACAGAAAACACGGGGGGGGGGGGGGGGGGGGGCGGGCTTTATAGTGACTGGACACTGTGATAGCCAACCAGAGGCTACCACAGCAATCAGGTGACCCAGGATGTGCCCGGGGCGTTTATTAAGAGGGATTGTAACTATTACACTATGTAGAGATGATTTGATTATTCTTCTCCTGTTGCGCCCATCAACCCGACACCCCATCCCCCCGTGGCCGCCATCCTGAAGATGCATTGTGGGGTATATACCAGTAGCAGTGGCGTTAATAGGGGGTGGCTTTTGGGGCTTTTGGACTTCAAATGGCTCCTGAAGGTTGGAGACATAAACCCTTCTCCTAATGGTGGCCCTGGGCATTCACTCAACAGGATCCCTGAGCCTTCCCTCAGCGGTGGCCCCCGGGCTTTCTCTCAATGGTATCCATGAGCCTTCGCCAAATGGTATCCCCTTCATCCAACAGTATCCCAAGGCCTTCACCCAACATTATTCCTTGGGCCTTCACCGAACGGTATTCCTCAGGCCTTCACCCAACGGTATCCCCAGGCCTTCACCCAACAGTATCCCCAGGCCTTCGCCCAACGGTATCCCCGGGCCTTCACCCAACAGTATCCCCAGGCCTTCACCCAACAGTATCCCCAGGCCTTCACCCAACAGTATCTCCAGGCCTTCGCCCAACGGTATCCCCAGGCCTTCACCCAACAGTATCCCCAGGCCTTCACCCAACAGTATCCCCAGGCCTTCACCCAACAGTATCTCCAGGCCTTCGCCCAACGGTATCCCCAGGCCTTCACCCAACAGTATCCCCAGGCCTTCGCCCAACGGTATCCCCGGGCCTTCACCTAATGGTATCTTTGGGCCTTCACCCAACGGTATCCCCAGGCCTTTACCCAACAGTATCCCCAGGCCTTCACCCAACGGTATCCCCAGGCCTTCACCCAACAGTATCCCCAGGCCTTCACCAAACGGTATCCCCGGGCCTTCACCCAACAGTATCCCCAGGCCTTCACCCAACGGTATCCCCGGGCCTTCGCCCAACAGTATCTCCAGGCCTTCGCCCAACGGTATCCCCGGGCCTTCACCTAATGGTATCTTTGGGCCTTCACCCAACGGTATCCCCGGGCCTTCGCCCAACGGTATCTCCAGGCCTTCGCCCAACAGTATCCCCAGGCCTTCACCCAACAGTATCCCCAGGCCTTCACCCAACAGTATCCCCAGGCCTTCACCCAACAGTATCCCCAGGCCTTCGCCCAACGGTATCCCCGGGCCTTCACCTAATGGTATCTTTGGGCCTTCACCCAATGGTATCCCCGGGCCTTCGCCCAACGGTATGAAAATATAAAAAAATATACCGCGCTGTCTCTTTAAATAATAAACAGCAGCCAGCACAGCAAAAGAACAATTGCAACAACGTGGAAGATAAAAAAAAAAGTGCAGCGCTAATGTGCAATGTTAAAATTAAACTGAAATAAGTGAAAACAATGCATATGAAAAAAACCTTAAAAGGTACAAAGCACACAGCACATGAAAAAAAAGTGCACAAATAAGTGAACGTGAAATCCACAGAAAAGACGATCAAACATGTGAATGAATCAGAGTCCATTGATGAAATGGTCGTGACATCATTGTGACTTGTAAATGAATGTATCAAGAAGTTGTAAAATCCACCACCAATTATGTGAAGGTTTAGCGGAAGGACCCAGACAGACGTTTGCCTAATGACTCAAACCAGCTTTATGATGTGACCCACAAAGAATAAAGTGTATCCATATCAACGATCTCTGGCCGGAAGTCAGATTTCCAAAGCTTCTCCAGATTGATTAGAAGAGGATACAAATATTTTCCCGTATTGTATGATTGGGAGAGAGAAAAGGAATGGAGGGTCACATAGTGGAAAAAAAGGAATATTTTATTGAGATTAAAAGGAAACACTCACCGCAATGGCATCAGCAGAGCCGTCCCCTTGTGTTTATTGTATTTGTTACAATTTACCACCAAATAAAAGATCAATTTGGCCTGAAAAATACGCTGTATAATCCACCGGGATGTACAAAGTAGCTGTGATGATATGTACAGATTTAATGCAGAGATGTACTGGATATAATGTGTATGTATGAAAAGGATATAAATCTACTCTGTGAGCACCAACTGCCATTGAAAACCCAGATATTATCTTCTAAAAGCAGCAGTGATATCATCAATGCGCTGTACATGGCCTGTGCAGAGAGCAGAGTTGTGGGAGGGGCCCAGCAGGCTCCACCCACTACAGAAAATTGCAGGAGGGGGCGGAGACAAGACCAACCTCCCTGCACAAGAAGCGAGAGTAGAGCTGTGGGAGGGGCCCAGCAGGCTCCACCTACTACAGAAAACTAAGAGGGAGCGGAGACAAGACCAGTCTCCCTGCACAAGGAGAGAGAGGAGAGCAAAGCTGTGGGAGGGGCCCGGCAGGCTCCACCCACTACAGAAAACGACAGGAGGGGGTGGAGAACAGACCAGTCTCCCTGCACAAGTAGAGAGAGTAGAGCTGTGGGAGGGGCCCTGCAGGAGGGGGCGGAGACAAGACCAGTCTCCCTGTACAAGGAGAGATCAGCAGTGGGCGGTCTTTATTACAGGAAGTCTCACATTGGATGACTGCACAGATCTGGGAGAAGATTCCAGAAGAAGTCACATGACCGATGGATTTATTATCCGGAGTTCAGATTTAGGCCTCAATCACACGGGTGTAACAATCCATACCCCCCTGGGATGGGCCATCTCCAGTTGCCCGGGATGCACAGGTGTTCCATGCGGGGCGTGCAGGCAGCCTGTTGAACGTAATGACAGGTCGCCAGCTGCATGGACCTCCCATTGCGGAGTCCCATCCATACGGGTCCGATGCATGGATCTGGATGCAAGCAGACTCGGTTCTGATCCGCACTCAGGGACGCCCATGGAGGTCCATGCGGCCGGCGATCTGTCATTCATCAGGCTGCCTACCTGCCCCTGCATGGAACACCTGTGCATCCCGGGAGGTGAAGACGGCTTTTCCCAGGGGTGGGACGATCGCTACACCTGAGTGAATGAGGCCTTGGAGTGAAATAAAGAGGTCTCAGTGGTTGAGTGTTGGATTTGGTGTCAGATCCCGGTGTGTGTGGAGATCCCTCAGGCTGGATCTATGAAGGTTCCTCTTTACTAATGTCCACTTTTTTGTCTTTCGCTGTCCTGCAATGGGAGGCGCTGTGTGTTGGTGGATAGGAGATAAGCTACAATGGCCGCTTTGTCTTCTCAGGGTATTCTGAATCCCGTATTTTGCTGCGTGCATTCTCTGGCTTTTTTTGGCTGGAGGAGTTCTTCTCCTCTCAGTGTGAAGCAGTGCGGCGGCGCGGCAACGGAAATGCCACCTGTGACCGGTGAGAAGGAGGGCGGCGCCGCCGAAGAGGAATATCTGCTGCAAGGAAGAACGTCTGCACACACCTCAGGGAAACTCTCCATCCCCCATATATTACAGCTGATGGACTCCTATTCTTCCATGGGTAAGACCATACTGGGGGGGGGACCATACTGGGGGGGGGGGGGTAAGACCATACTGGGGGGGGGAGACCATACGAGGGGGTAAGACCATACTGTGGGGGCAGGGGGAGTAAGATCATACTGGGTGGGTAAGACCATACTGTGGGGGCAGGGTCGGGGTGAGTAAGACCATACTGGGGGGGGCAGGGTCAGGGGAGACAGACCATACTTTGGGGGCAGGGTCGGGGTGGTAAGACCATACTGTGGGGGCAGGGTCAGGGGGAGTAAGACCTTACTGTGGAGGTAAGACCGTACTGTAGGGGCAGGGTCGGGGGGTAAGACCATACTATGGGGGCAGGGTCAGGGGAGACAGACCATACTTTGGGGGCAGGGTCGGGGGGGAAAGACCATACTGTGGGGGCAGGGTCAGGGGGAGTAAGAACCATACTGTAGGGGCAGGGTCAGGGGGAGTAAGACCTTACTGTGGAGGTAAGACCGTACTGTGGGGGCAGGGTCGGGGGGGGTAAGACCATATTATGGGGGCAGGGTCAGGGGAGACAGACCATACTGTGGGGGCAGGGTCAGGGGGAGTAAGACCATACTGGGTGGGTAAGACCATACTGTGGGGCTAAGACCATACTGTGGGGCTAAGACCATACTGTGGGGGTAAGACCATACTATGGGGGCAGGGTCGGGGGGGGGTAAGATCATAATGTGGGGGTAAGACCATACTGTAGGGGCAGGGTCGGGGGGGGGGTAAGACCATACTGTGGGGGTAAGACCATACTGTGGGGGCAGGTTTGGGGGGTAAGACCTTACTGTGGGGGCAGGGTCGGGGGGAGTAAGACCATACTGGGGGGGGCAGGGTCGGGGGGGGGGGTAAGACCATACTGTGGGGGCAGGGTCAGGGGGAAAAAGACCATACTGTGGGGGCAGGGTCAGGGGGAGTAAGACCTTACTGTGGTGGTAAGACCATACTGTGGGGGCAGGGTAGGGGGAATAAGACCTTATTGTGGGGGTAAGACCATACTGTGGGGGCGGGGTCAGGTTGGGTAAGACCATACTGTGGGGCGGGGGGGGGGTGTACTGGGATCTGTATCGGTAATCTGTCACTTAGAACTATTTCATGTAAAAGTATTGACATCTTTAACCTCTTAAGGCCCCGGCTTTTTTTTTTACACTTTTTGTTTACAGGTAAGAATCACTAGAAAATGACTTATGACCCCCAATTATATAATTTTTTTTTGTAGCAGAGACCCTACAGAAAAAAATTGCTGGTTGTTGCAATTTTTTATGTTATGCGGTAATGAGTGAAAAAGAAACAAAACACAAAAAAAAGAAACAAAACACAAAAGTTACTCCAATTTTTTTGTAAAATTTGAAAGATGATGTTATGCTGAGTAACTGGATACCTAACATTTCACGCTTTAAAATTGCGCACGCTCGTGGAAAGACGGTTACCAGTTTAGAGTTACAGAGGAGGTCGCAGCCATACCTCACATGTGTGGTGCGAACCTCGTTTTACATATGTGGGCGTGACCTATGTATGTGTTCACCAATGCACGGGGGGGAAACGAGGGCGCTTAAAAAAAAAAAAAAATTCTATTAATGATTTAATGAATCCCTTTTAAAATTATTTCAATTTTTTTGGGATTACTTGTTATCCCAAACAAATGTAAGCATCCCTTGCGATAACAATACAGCATGACAGGACCTCTTTATCCAGAGATCTGAGGTCAAAAAGACCCAAATCTCTCCTCTACAATGTAAACCATTAGATCAAAAAACAAAACAAAAAAAACATTGATCTAATGCTGTAAAAAAAAAAGAAAAGAAAAATGGCCTTGTTTCCATTGGGGGTGGAACCATTAGTGACGTTGAGGATTTCTTTGTTAATTTCATTTACATTTTTTTTTGGCCAATTTTATTTATTTTTTACCTTTTTTTTTAGCTTCGAAACTTGTGTAAGGTCTAAAAATAAATATGAATAATACGGCATTGCAGCTCCACAGATCTTTGTTTGCCAAACTCCTAAGATTTGTAAGAATTGTAAGAATGTTTCAAACCTGAAATTCCAGTTTTGGCTGGATTGACCCTTTAACACAAAGGAAGGTGTGGGTCGCAGCAACCAGATACCGTCTGTCATTTTTGAAGCTCGGGTGAGAAAATAAAAATGGCGGCATCTGGTTTCTCCGTATAACCCCTCCAAGTCCTCCTTTCCTCCACCTTCGTAGAATAACCACATTCATTTATCTTCTTGTCTTCTTCTCTGCACCATGTGACAGGTCCTCTTGTTCTGTCCACAGAATTCAGATGTTCTGCTTTGGAAATAAACGCGGTGCGTCTCCTGGGGACGAGGGATACGATGGCGGCGGCTCCTACTGGATCTGAGCTCAAACCGCGGCACTCCAATATCTGAACCCCCGGTGCCTAGCCTGCCACATGAGGACCACGTGTGTCACTTTTGGTACTTGAAGTGCAACCCTTCAACCCCAGCAGTCTTTATGGGTGTGTGGACATCGATCTGTAGAGGGACATTAGCAGTGCCAGCCTCATGTACCATATCCCCCATAGCCTACCAACCTCAATACCATATCCCCCATAGATGACTAACCTCAATACCATATCCCCCATATCCCCCATAGATGACCAACCTCCCAACCTCAATAGCCTACCAACCTCAATACCATATCCCCCATAGCCTACCAACCTCAATACCAAATACCCCATAAACTACCAACCTCAATACCATATCCCCCATAGCCTACCAACCTCAATATCAGATCCCCATAGCCTACCAACCTCAATACCATATCCCCCATATCCCACATAGCCTACCAACCTATATACCATCTCCCCCATAGACTACCAACCTCATGTACCACATTCCCCATATGCTCCTTAGACTACCAACCTCCAGTACCATATTACCCATAGATAACCAACCTCGATACCATATCCCCCATAGCCTACCAACCTCAATACCATATCCCCCATAGCCTACCAACCTCAATACCATATCTCCCATAGCCTACCAACCTCAATACCATATCCCCCATATCCCACATATCCTACCAACCTATATACCATCTCCCCCATAGACTACCAACCTCATGTACCACATTCCCCATATGCTCCTTAGACTACCAACCTCAAGTACCATATTACCCATAGATAACCAACCTCGATACCATATCCCCCATAGCCTACCAACCTCAATACCATATCCCCCATAGCCTACCAACCTCGATACCATATCCCCCATAGCCTACCAACCTCAATTCCATATCCCCCATAGATTACCAACTTCAATACCATATCCCTCATAGATTACCAACTTCAATACCAAATCCCCCATAGATTACCAACCTCAATACCATATCCCCCATAGACTACCAACCTTAATATCATATCCCCCATAGACTACCAACCTCATGTACCATATCCCCCATAGCCTACCAACCTCAGTACCATATCCCCCATAGCCTATCAACCTCAAGTACCACATTCCCCATATGCCCC
Source organism: Lithobates sylvaticus (assembly GCA_028564925.1). NCBI lineage: Eukaryota > Metazoa > Chordata > Amphibia > Anura > Ranidae > Lithobates > Lithobates sylvaticus. The sequence goes on along the minus strand of CM053033.1, from coordinate 3,044,592 downwards.
TTAGACTACCAACCTGAAGTACCATATTACCCATACCAACCTCAGGTACCATATACCCCATAGACTACTAACCTCAATACCAGATACCTCATAGCTTACTAACCTCAATACCATATCCCCCATAGCCTACCAAGCTCAATACCATATCCCCCATAGCCTACCAACCTCAGTACCATATCCCCCATAGACTACCAACCTCAATACCATATCCCCCATAGACTACCAACCTAATGTACCATATCCCCATAGCCTACAAAACTCAAGTACCATATTCCCCATATGCTACTTAGACTACCAACCTCAAGTACCATATTACCTATAGACTACCAACCTCAGGTACCATATCCCATGAGACCCCATTTGTTGTCTGGTGACTGGACATTGGACAGAGGTGATGAGGCCCCATTCATTGTCTGGTGACTGGACATTGGACAGAGGTGATGAGACCCCATTCGTTGTCTGGTGACTGGACATTGGACAGAGGTGATGAGACCCCATTCATTGTCTGGTGACTGGACATTGGACAGAGGTGATGAGACCCCATTCATTGTCTGGTGACTGGACATTGGGTAGAGGTGATGAGACCCCATTCATTGTCTGGTGACTGGACATTGGACAGAGGTGATGAGTCCCCATCCATTGTCTGGTGACTGGACATTGGACAGAGGTGATGAGACCCCATTCATTGTCTGATGACTGGACATTGGACAGAGGTGATGAGACCCCATTCGTTGTCTGATGACTGGACATTGGACAGAGGTGATGAGACCCCATTCATTGCCTGGTGACTGGACATTGGACAGAGGTGATGAGACCCCATTCATTGTCTGGTGACTGGACATTGGACAGAGGTGATGAGACCCCATTCATTGCCTGGTGACTGGACATTGGACAGAGGTGATGAGACCCCATTCATTGCCTGGTGACTGGACATTGGACAGAGGTGATGAGACCCCATTCATTGTCTGATGACTGGACATTGGACAGAGGTGATGAGACCCCATTCATTGTCTGGTGACTGGACATTGGACAGAGGTGATGAGACCCCATTCATTGCCTGGTGACTGGACATTGGACAGAGGTGATGAGACCCCATTAATCGTCTGGTGACTGGACATTGGACAGAGGTGATGAGACCCCATTCATTGTCTGGTGACTGGACATTGGACAGAGGTTATGAGACCCCATTCATTGTCTGGTGACTGGACATTGGACAGAGGTGATGAGACCCCATTCGTTGTCTGGTGATTGGACATTGGACAGAGGTGATGAGACCCCATTCATTGTCTGGTGACTGGACATTGGACAGAGGTGATGAGACCCCATTCATTGTCTGGTGACTGGACATTGGACAGAGGTGATGAGACCCCATTCATTGTCTGGTGACTGGACATTGGACAGAGGTGATGAGACCCCATTCATTGTCTGGTGACTGGACATTGGACAGAGGTGATGAGACCCCATTTGTTGTCTGGTGACTGGACATTGGACAGAGGTGATGAGACCCCATTCATTGTCTGGTTCCCAGGCTGAAGAAAAAGTTTCATTGCTGGTCCAGGAAATAAGTGTCACCTGCCTGGATGTACAGCCTGGCTGAGGTGTGTAAATCACGGGTAGTAATGAGTGCAACTGGGAGGTTTTGTCCCTAAAATTTTACTAATATTAAAGAGATTTTACCAAATTTCAAATGGAGCCAATGTGGACGGTGAAATTGAGATGATTTTTGGTGAAGGATACTAGCTGGGGTGTAGATATGGAGGAGGAGAAGAAAGTCCAAACCCCTCCTCCACTTGAATTCTGCTTTACAGTGAACCTTGCACCTAAATAGCAAGTTAAGCTTCTATAGTGTGCCCCCCCCCCCTTAACAAAATGTAGAATAAGAAAACAATGTGGGGAGGGACCGCGCTAGAAAAGCCGACCTTTCATGGAGTACAAGGTCCACCTTAATTAAACCATTCCATATAATAATAAACAGTAACAAGTCTTTGTGAGGAGATTAGATCTTGATATTCTCTTATCCCGAGTACAAACAAGAGGATTGTAGAAGTCTACACTTCAAATATTGGCCCACCGGGCCCCGTGCACTTCAAATATTGTCTCTCTGGGCCCCTTAATTGTCTTCTATGTGTAACTTAACAATGGCAGCGGTGATGCAGGGAGATTGCGGATGAAATCTGAAACATAAAGTACAACTCTGATGCAAAGTCTTATTAAACACTGTTATTTGAAGCATGAACAGAAATGTTGGTCTTTATTGGGTTTTGCACTATATACACTTTTTTTCCAGCTTCTCTTAAATTAGGCCTGTGGATTGTCCATTCAAGGTCATCGCCATCCCACCCATCCCTAGCATTGTATACATATTAATTTCCCCGCCACATCGTTAAGTGATGGGATCTAAGGAAAGATACGATACTTCCAGGTATGGTGGGCTACGTGACAGCATTAGGACAATTATTCCTGTGTAGGCCACATGCCAAGGGAGTCTGTAGACTGTGTAGGCCACATGACATGGAAGTCCATAGACTGTGTAGACCACGTGACATGGGAGTCTGTAGACTGTGTAGGCCACATGACATGGGAGTCTGTAGACTGTGTAGGCCATATGACATGGGAGTCTGTAGACTGTGTAGGCCACATGACATGTGAGTCTGTAGACTGTGTAGGCCACATGACATGGGAGTCTGTAGACTGTGTAGGCCACATGACATGGAAGTCTGTAGACTGTGTAGGCCACATGACATGGGAGTCTGTAGACTGTGTAGGCCACATGACATGGGAGTCTGTAGACTGTGTAGGCCACATGACATGGGAGTCTGTAGACTGTGTAGGCCACATGACATGGGAGTCTGTAGACTGTGTAGGCCACATGACATGGGAGTCTGTAGACTGTGTAGGCCACATGACATGGGAGTCTGTAGACTGTGTAGGCCACATGACATGTGAGTCTGTAGACTGTGTAGGCCACATGACATGGGAGTCTGTAGACTGTGTAGGCCATATGACATGGGAGTCTGTAGACTGTGTAGGCCACATGACATGTGAGTCTGTAGACTGTGTAGGCCACATGACATGGGAGTCTTTAGACTGTGTAGGCCACATGACATGGGAGTCTGTAGACTGTGTAGGCCACATGACATGTGAGTCTGTAGACTGTGTAGGCCATATGACATGGGAGTCTGTAGACTGTGTAGGCCATATGACATGGGAGTCTTTAGACTGTGTAGGCCACATGACACGGGAGTCTGTAGACTGTGTAGACCACATGCCAAGGTAGTGTGTAGAAAACGTGCCAAGGGAGTCTGTAAACTGTGTAGGCCACATGACATGGAAGTCCATAGACTGTGTAGACCACGTGACATGGGCATCTGTAGACTGTGTAGGCCACATGACATGTTAGTCTGTAGACTGTGTAGGCCATAAGACATGGGAGTCTGTAGACTGTGTAGGCCACATGTCATGGGAGTCTGTAGTCTGGCCCCTCCAATGCGGTCTTCCAGGTGGGCAGGCGTTACCTCCCAATGACTCTGGCCCTACTTGGATATTAGACCTGGAGAACTATAAAGGATGCCTCCGACTACTCCCCTGCCCAAGATAAGAGCATTTCCCAGGAAGAGCCCAGAACCTCCCCCGCCCATATCTAGTGCAAATAAGGCTCTATAATGGGTCTCTAGTGGTTCTCCAGGAGTCTCCATCTTCTGGTGAATACAACGCCCCACCTGCACTTTGCACCTCTGCTGACGGCACACCGATCGAATCCTCTAATTTCCACAACAGAATATAATCTTTTATCTCTGGCCCACTCCCTTTCACCTTCTCCCCGGCCTCGTTATCACCGGTATGTGGTTGGGTCTATCCGCCCTCGCCAATAGATGTCCAATTAATGAACTAAATGTGTTTTCAAACACGGCCATTTAATACCGATTTTTATTATTTTTATTTATTTATTTTTGTCCCTGTATGATACTCGTGTGTGCGTCCAACCAGCTGACCTATCAGATGATCGGTAACAGTCTGACTCAGCCCAGGTGGTGGTTCCAGACATAGAGCTGGTGTGACAGAAATCCTCCATATGAAACATTGGCGGAGATATAAAACATACGACTGTAAAGCACAAAGCTTTTAAAGCCAAACTCCAACCTAAGTCTTATTTTAATCTTAACCCCCCCCCCCTCCTACCACCTATCTGACTAGATGTAAGTACTTACCTATTTTCAACCTGCTCCGTTACAGTTATGCATTCTTATATGTCCACCAGCGCCGGCTGCAGGGGAGAGGATGGAGTCAAGTCAGTTTCTGCACTACTTTGCTTTCGACTTTCGACTTGAGGGCCATGGACTTCAATGTATGTGTCTGGGCACAGGAAGTGCTCTGATATCAGGTGTGTCTGGGCACAGGAAGTGCTCTGATCTCAGCTGTGTCTGGGCACAGGAAGTGCTCTGATCTCAGGTGTGTCCGGGCACAGGAAGTGCTCTGATCTCAGCTGTGTCTGGGCACAGGAAGTGCTCTGATCTCAGGTGTGTCCGGGCACAGGAAGTGCTCTGATCTCAGCTGTGTCTGGGCACAGGAAGTGCTCTGATCTCAGGTGTGTCTGGGCACAGGAAGTGCTCTGATATCAGGTATGTCTGGGCACAGGACGTGCTCTGATCTCAGGTGTGTCTGGGCACAGGAAGTGCTCTGATATCAGGTGTGTCTGGGTACAGGAAGTGCTCTGATACCAGGTGTGTCTGGATACAGGAAGTGCTCTGATACCAGGTGTGTCTGGATACAGGAAGTGCTCTGATATCAGGTGTGTCTGGGCCCAGGAAGTGCTCTGATATCAGGTGTGTCTGGGCACAGGAAGTGCTCTGATATCAGGTGTGTCTGGGCACAGGAAGTGCTCTGATATCAGGTGTGTCCGGGCACAGGAAGTGCTCTGATATCAGGTGTGTCCGGGCACAGGAAGTGCTTTGATATCAGGTGTGTCCGGGCACAGGAAGTGTTCTGATATCAGGTGTGTCCGGGCACAGAAAGTGCTCTGATATCAGGTGTGTCTGGGCACAGGAAGTGCTCTAATATCAGGTGTGTCTGGGTACAGGAAGTGCTCTGATATCAGGTGTGTCCGGGCACAGGAAGTGCTCTGATATCAGGTGTGTCTGGGTACAGGAAGTGCTCTGATATCAGGTGTGTCTGGGCACAAGAAGTGCTCTGATATCAGGTGTGTCTGGGCACAGGAAGTGCTCTGATATCAGGTGTGTCTGGGGCCTCTGGGCACAGGAAGTGCTCTGATATCAGGTGTGTCTGGGGCCTCTGGGCACAGGTAGTGCTCTGCTATTTTTCTAGACAGATTTCTGTGTCTGGGCACAGGAAGTGCTCTGATATCAGGTGTGTCCGGGCACAGGAAGTGCTCTGATATCAGGTGTGTCTGGGTACAGGAAGTGCTCTGATATCAGGTGTGTCTGGGCACAGGAAGTGCTCTGATATCAGGTGTGTCCGGGCACAGGAAGTGCTCTGATATCAGGTGTGTCTGGGTACAGGAAGTGCTCTGATATCAGGTGTGTCTGGGCACAGGAAGTGCTCTGATATCAGGTGTGTCTGGGGCCTCTGGGCACAGGTAGTGCTCTGCTATTTTTCTAGACAGATTTCTGGGACTTCTCTTGGCTTGGCACAATTCTGAAGTCACTGCACACCGCTCCTTGACTTCACAGGAAATCACCGCACACCGCTCCCTGACTTCACAGGAAATCACCGCACACCGCTCCTTGACTTCACAGGAAATCACTGCACACCACTCCCTGACTTCACAGGAAATCACTGCACAGCGCTCCTCGACTTCACAGGAAATCACCGCACACCGCTCCTTGACTTCACAGGAAATCACCGCACACCGCTCCTCGACTTCACAGGAAATCACTGCACAGCGCTCCTCGACTTCACAGGAAATCACTGCACAGCGCTCCTCGACTACACAGGAAATCACCGCACAACGCTCCTCGACTACACAGGAAATCACCGCACACCGCTCTTCGACTTCACGGGAAATCACCGCACACCGCTCCTCGACTTCACAGGAAATCACCGCACACCGCTCCCTGACTTCACAGGAAATCACCACACACCGCTCCCTGACTTCACAGGAAATCACCGCACACCGCTCCCTGACTTCACAGGAAATCACCGCACACCGCTCCCTGACTTCACAGGAAATCACCGCACACCGCTCCTCGACTTCACAGGAGATCACCGCACACCGCTCCTTGACTTCACAGGAGATCACCGCACACCGCTCCTCGACTTCACAGGAAATCACCGGACACCGCTCCCTGACTTCACAGGAAATCACCGCACACCGCTCCCTGACTTCACAGGAAATCACCGCACACCGCTCCTCGACTTCACAGGAAATCACCACACACCGCTCCCTGACTTCACAGGAAATCACCGCACACCGCTCCCTGACTTCACAGGAAATCACCGCACACCGCTCCTCGACTTCACAGGAAATCACTGCACACCGCTCCTTGACTTCACAGGAAATCACCGCACACCGCTCTTCGACTTCACAGGAAATCACTTCACACCGCTCCTTGACTTCACAGGAAATCACTGCACACCGCTCCTTGACTTCACAGGAAATCACTGCACACCACTCCTTGACTTCACAGGAAATCACTGCACACCTCTCCCCGACTTCACAGGAAATCACCGCACACCGCTCCTTGACTTCACAGGAAATCACCGCACACCTCTCCCCGACTTCACAGGAAATCACTGCACACCGCTCCTCGACTTCACCAGAAATCACTGCACACCGCTCCTCGACTTCACCAGAAATCACTGCACACCGCTCCTCGACTTCACCAGAAATCACCGCACACCGCTCCCCGACTTCACAGGAAATCACCGCACACCGCTCCTCGACTTCACAGGAGATCACCGCACACCGCTCCTCGACTTCACAGGAGATCACCGCACACCGCTCCTCGACTTCACAGGAAATCACCGCACACCACTCCTCGACTTCACAGGAAATCACTGCACACCGCTCCCCGACTTCACAGGAAATCACTGCACACCGCTCCTCGACTTCACCAGAAATCACCGCACACCGCTCCCCGACTTCACAGGAAATCACCGCACACCGCTCCTCGACTTCACAGGAAATCACTGCACACCGCTCCCTGACTTCACAGGAAATCACCGCACACCGCTCCTCGACTTCACGGGAAATCACCGGACACCGCTCCTCGACTTCACAGGAGATCACCGGACACCGCTCCTCGACTTCACGGGAAATCACCGCACACCGCTCCTTGACTTCACAGGAAATCACCGCACACCGCTCCCTGACTTCACAGGAGATCACCGCACACCGCTCCTCGACTTCACAGGAGATCACCGCACACCGCTCCTCGACTTCACAGGAAATCACCGCACACCGCTCCTCGACTTCACAGGAGATCACCGCACACCGCTCCTCGACTTCACAGGAAATCACTGCACACCGCTCCTCGACTTCACCAGAAATCACCGCACACCGCTCCCCGACTTCACAGGAAATCACCGCACACCGCTCCTCGACTTCACGGGAAATCACCGGACACCGCTCCTCGACTTCACAGGAGATCACCGCACACCGCTCCTCGACTTCACAGGAGATCACCGCACACCGCTCCTCGACTTCACAGGAGATCACCGCACACCGCTCCTCGACTTCACAGGAGATCACCGCACACCGCTCCTCGACTTCACAGGAGATCACCGCACACCACTCCTCGACTTCACAGGAAATCACCGCACACCGCTCCTCGACTTCACAGGAAATCACTGCACAGCGCTCCTCGACTACACAGGAGATCACCGCACACCGCTCCTCGACTTCACGGGAAATCACCGCACACCGCTCCTTGACTTCACAGGAAATCACTGCACACCGCTCCTTGACTTCACAGGAAATCACCGCACACCGCTCCTTGACTTCACAGGAAATCACTGCACACCACTCCTTGACTTCACAGGAAATCACTGCACACCGTTCCTTGACTTCACAGGAAATCACTGCATACCGCTCCTTGACTTCACAGGAGATCACCGCACAACGCTCCTCGACTACACAGGAAATCACCGCACACCGCTCTTCGACTTCACGGGAAATCACCGGACACCGCTCCCTGACTTCACAGGAAATCACCGCACACCGCTCCTCGACTTCACAGGAAATCACTGGACACCGCTCCTCGACTTCACGGGAAATCACCGCACAGCGCTCCTCGACTTCACGGGAAATCACTGCACACCGCTCCTCGACTTCACAGGAAATCACCGCACACCACTCCCTGACTTCACAGGAAATCACCGCACACCGCTCCTTGACTTCACAGGAAATCACCGCACACCTCTCCCCGACTTCACAGGAAATCACTGCACACCGCTCCTCGACTTCACGGAAAATCACCGCACACCGCTCCTCGACTTCACAGGAAATCACCGCACACCGCTCTTCGACTTCACAGGAAATCACCGGACACCGCTCCTTGACTTCACAGGAGATCACCGCACACCGCTCCTCGACTTCACAGGAAATCACCGCACACCGCTCCTAGACTTCACAGGAAATCACTGCACACCACTCCTTGACTTCACAGGAAATCACCGCACACCTCTCCCCGACTTCACAGGAAATCACCGCACACCTCTCCCCGACTTCACAGGAAATCACTGCACACCGCTCCTCGACTTCACAGGAAATCACTGCACACCGCTCCTCGACTTCACCAGAAATCACCGCACACCGCTCCCCGACTTCACAGGAAATCACCGCACACCGCTCCTCGACTTCACAGGAGATCACTGCACAGCGCTCCCTGACTTCACAGGAAATCACTGCACACCGCTCCTCGACTTCACAGGAAATCACTGCACACCGCTCCTCGACTTCACAGGAGATCACCGCACACCGCTCCTCGACTTCACAGGAAATCACCGGACACCGCTCCTCGACTTCACAGGAAATCACCGGACACCGCTCCTTGACTTCACAGGAGATCACCGCACACCGCTCCTCGACTTTACAGGAAATCACCGCACACCGCTCCTCGACTTCACGGGAAATCACCGGACACCGCTCCTCGACTTCACAGGAGATCACCGCACACCGCTCCTCGACTTCACGGGAAATCACCGCACACCGCTCCTTGACTTCACAGGAAATCACCGCACACCGCTCCCTGACTTCACAGGAGATCACCGCACACCGCTCCTCGACTTCACAGGAGATCACCGCACACCTCTCCTCGACTTCACAGGAGATCACCGCACACCTCTCCTCCACTTCACAGGAAATCACCGCACACCGCTCCTCGACTTCACAGGAGATCACCGCACACCGCTCCTCGACTTCACAGGAGATCACCGCACACCGCTCCTCGACTTCACAGGAGATCACCGCACACCGCTCCTCGACTTCACAGGAGATCACCGCACACCGCTCCTCGACTTCACAGGAAATCACCGCACACTGCTCTTCGACTTCACAGGAAATCACCGGACACCGCTCCTTGACTTCACAGGAAATCACCGGACACCGCTCCTCGACTTCACAGGAGATCACCGTACACCTCTCCTCGACTTCACAGGAGATCACCGCACACCGCTCCTCGACTTCACAGGAGATCACCGCACACCGCTCCTCGACTTCACAGGAAATCACCGCACACCGCTCCTTGACTTCACAGGAAATCACTGCACACCACTCCTTGACTTCACAGGAAATCACTGCACACCGTTCCTTGACTTCACAGGAAATCACTGCATACCGCTCCTTGACTTCACAGGAGATCACCGCACAACGCTCCTCGACTACACAGGAAATCACCGCACACCGCTCTTCGACTTCACGGGAAATCACCGGACACCGCTCCCTGACTTCACAGGAAATCACCGCACACCGCTCCTCGACTTCACAGGAAATCACTGGACACCGCTCCTCGACTTCACGGGAAATCACCGCACAGCGCTCCTCGACTTCACGGGAAATCACTGCACACCGCTCCTCGACTTCACAGGAAATCACCGCACACCACTCCCTGACTTCACAGGAAATCACCGCACACCGCTCCTTGACTTCACAGGAAATCACCGCACACCTCTCCCCGACTTCACAGGAAATCACTGCACACCGCTCCTCGACTTCACGGAAAATCACCGCACACCGCTCCTCGACTTCACAGGAAATCACCGCACACCGCTCTTCGACTTCACAGGAAATCACCGGACACCGCTCCTTGACTTCACAGGAGATCACCGCACACCGCTCCTCGACTTCACAGGAAATCACCGCACACCGCTCCTTGACTTCACAGGAAATCACTGCACACCACTCCTTGACTTCACAGGAAATCACCGCACACCTCTCCCCGACTTCACAGGAAATCACCGCACACCTCTCCCCGACTTCACAGGAAATCACTGCACACCGCTCCTCGACTTCACAGGAAATCACTGCACACCGCTCCTCGACTTCACCAGAAATCACCGCACACCGCTCCCCGACTTCACAGGAAATCACCGCACACCGCTCCTCGACTTCACAGGAGATCACTGCACAGCGCTCCCTGACTTCACAGGAAATCACTGCACACCGCTCCTCGACTTCACAGGAAATCACTGCACACCGCTCCTCGACTTCACAGGAGATCACCGCACACCGCTCCTCGACTTCACAGGAAATCACCGGACACCGCTCCTCGACTTCACAGGAAATCACTGCACACCGCTTCTCGACTTCACAGGAAATCACCGGACACCGCTCCTTGACTTCACAGGAAATCACCGCACACCGCTCCCTGACTTCACAGGAAATCACTGCACACCACTCCTCGACTTCACAGGAAATCACTGCACACCGCTCCCCGACTTCACAGGAAATCACTGCACACCGCTCCTCGACTTCACCAGAAATCACCGCACACCGCTCCCCGACTTCACAGGAAATCACCGCACACCGCTCCTCGACTTCACAGGAAATCACTGCACACCGCTCCCTGACTTCACAGGAAATCACCGCACACCGCTCCTCGACTTCACGGGAAATCACCGGACACCGCTCCTCGACTTCACAGGAGATCACCGCACACCGCTCCTCGACTTCACGGGAAATCACCGCACACCGCTCCTTGACTTCACAGGAAATCACCGCACACCGCTCCCTGACTTCACAGGAGATCACCGCACACCGCTCCTCGACTTCACAGGAGATCACCGCACACCTCTCCTCGACTTCACAGGAGATCACCGCACACCGCTCCTCGACTTCACAGGAAATCACCGCACACCGCTCCTCGACTTAACAGGAAATCACCGCACACCGCTCCTCGACTTCACGGGAAATCACCGGACACCGCTCCTCGACTTCACAGGAGATCACCGCACACCGCTCCTCGACTTCACGGGAAATCACCGCACACCGCTCCTAGACTTCACAGGAAATCACCGCACACCGCTCCCTGACTTCACAGGAGATCACCGCACACCGCTCCTCGACTTCACAGGAGATCACCGCACACCTCTCCTCGACTTCACAGGAGATCACCGCACACCTCTCCTCCACTTCACAGGAAATCACCGCACACCGCTCCTCGACTTCACAGGAGATCACCGCACACCGCTCCTCGACTTCACAGGAGATCACCGCACACCGCTCCTCGACTTCACAGGAGATCACCGCACACCGCTCCTCGACTTCACAGGAGATCACCGCACACCGCTCCTCGACTTCACAGGAAATCACCGCACACTGCTCTTCGACTTCACAGGAAATCACCGGACACCGCTCCTTGACTTCACAGGAAATCACCGGACACCGCTCCTCGACTTCACAGGAGATCACCGTACACCTCTCCTCGACTTCACAGGAGATCACCGCACACCGCTCCTCGACTTCACAGGAGATCACCGCACACCGCTCCTCGACTTCACAGGAGATCACCGCACACCGCTCCTCGACTTCACAGGAGATCACCGCACACCGCTCCCCGACTTCACAGGAAATCACCGTACACCTCTCCTCGACTTCACAGGAGATCACCGCACACCGCTCCTCGACTTCACAGGAGATCACCGCACACCGCTCTTCGACTTCACAGGAAATCACTGCACACCGCTCCTCGACTTCACAGGAGATCACCGCACACCGCTCTTCGACTTCACAGGAAATCACCGGACACCGCTCCTTGACTTCACAGGAAATCACCGGACACCGCTCCTCGACTTCACAGGAGATCACCGCACACCGCTCCTCGACTTCACAGGAAATCACCGCACACCGCTCCTCGACTTCACAGGAAATCACCGCACACTGCTCTTCGACTTCACAGGAGATCACCGCACACCGCTCCTCGACTTCACAGGAGATCACCGCACACCGCTCCTCGACTTCACAGGAGATCACCGCACACCGCTCCTCGACTTCACAGGAGATCACCGCACACCGCTCCTCGACTTCACAGGAAATCACCGGACACCGCTCCTCGACTTCACAGGAAATCACTGCACACCGCTTCTCGACTTCACAGGAAATCACCGGACACCGCTCCTTGACTTCACAGGAAATCACCGCACACCGCTCCCTGACTTCACAGGAAATCACTGCACACCGCTCCTCGACTTCACAGGAAATCACTGCACACCGCTCCCCGACTTCACAGGAAATCACTGCACACCGCTCCTCGACTTCACCAGAAATCACCGCACACCGCTCCCCGACTTCACAGGAAATCACCGCACACCGCTCCTCGACTTCACAGGAAATCACTGCACACCGCTCCCTGACTTCACAGGAAATCACCGCACACCGCTCCTCGACTTCACGGGAAATCACCGGACACCGCTCCTCGACTTCACAGGAGATCACCGCACACCGCTCCTCGACTTCACTGGAAATCACCGCACACCGCTCCTTGACTTCACAGGAAATCACCGCACACCGCTCCCTGACTTCACAGGATATCACCGCACACCGCTCCTCGACTTCACAGGAGATCACCGCACACCTCTCCTCGACTTCACAGGAGATCACCGCACACCGCTCCTTGACTTTACAGGAAATCACCGCACACCGCTCCTCGACTTTACAGGAAATCACCGTACACCTCTCCTCCACTTCACAGGAAATCACCGCACACCGCTCCTCGACTTCACAGGAGATCACCGCACACCGCTCCTCGACTTCACAGGAGATCACCGCACACCGCTCCTCGACTTCACAGGAGATCACCGCACACCGCTCCTCGACTTCACAGGAGATCACCGCACACCGCTCCTCGACTTCACAGGAAATCACCGCACACTGCTCTTCGACTTCACAGGAAATCACCGGACACCGCTCCTTGACTTCACAGGAAATCACCGGACACCGCTCCTCGACTTCACAGGAGATCACCGTACACCTCTCCTCGACTTCACAGGAGATCACCGCACACCGCTCCTCGACTTCACAGGAGATCACCGCACACCGCTCCTCGACTTCACAGGAGATCACCGCACACCGCTCCTCGACTTCACAGGAGATCACCGCACACCGCTCCCCGACTTCACAGGAAATCACCGTACACCTCTCCTCGACTTCACAGGAGATCACCGCACACCGCTCCTTGACTTCACAGGAAATCACCGTACACCTCTCCTCGACTTCACAGGAGATCACCGCACACCGCTCCTCGACTTCACAGGAGATCACCGCACACCGCTCTTCGACTTCACAGGAAATCACTGCACACCGCTCCTCGACTTCACAGGAGATCACCGCACACCGCTCTTCGACTTCACAGGAAATCACCGGACACCGCTCCTTGACTTCACAGGAAATCACCGGACACCGCTCCTCGACTTCACAGGAGATCACCGCACACCGCTCCTCGACTTCACAGGAAATCACCGCACACCGCTCCTCGACTTCACAGGAAATCACCGCACACTGCTCTTCGACTTCACAGGAGATCACCGCACACCGCTCCTCGACTTCACAGGAGATCACCGCACACCGCTCCTCGACTTCACAGGAGATCACCGCACACCGCTCCTCGACTTCACAGGAGATCACCGCACACCGCTCCTCGACTTCACAGGAAATCACCGTACACCGCTCCTCGACTTCACAGGAGATCACCGGACACCGCTCCCCGACTTCACAGGAAATCACCGGACACCGCTCCTTGACTTCACAGGAAATCACCGGACACCACTCCTCGACTTCACAGGAGATCACCGCACACCGCTCCTTGACTTCACAGGAAATCACCGGACACCGCTCCTCGACTTCACAGGAGATCACCGCACACCTCTCCTCGACTTCACAGGAAATCACCGTACACCTCTCCCCGACTTCACAGGAAATCACCGGACACCGCTCCTTGACTTCACAGGAAATCACCGGACACCGCTCCTCGACTTCACAGGAGATCACCGCACACCGCTCCTTGACTTCACAGGAAATCACCGGACACCACTCCTTGACTTCACAGGAAATCACCGCACACCGCTCCTTGACTTCACAGGAAATCACCGGACACCGCTCCTCGACTACACAGGAAATCACCGCACACCGCTCCTCGACTTCACAGGAAATCACCGCACACCGCTCCTCGACTTCACAGGAAATCACCGGACACCGCTCCTCGACTTCACAGGAAATCACCGCACACCGCTCCTTGACTTCACAGGAAATCACCGGACACCGCTCCTCGACTTCACAGGAAATCACCGGACACCGCTCCTCGACTTCACAGGAGATCACCGTACACCTCTCCTCGACTTCACAGGAGATCACCGCACACCGCTCCTCGACTTCACAGGAGATCACCGCACACCGCTCTTCGACTTCACAGGAAATCACCGGACACCGCTCCTTGACTTCACAGGAGATCACCGCACACCGCTCCTCGACTTCACAGGAGATCACCGCACACCGCTCCTCGACTTCACAGGAAATCACCGCACACCGCTCCTTGACTTCACAGGAAATCACCGGACACCGCTCCTCGACTTCACAGGAGATCACCGCACACCGCTCCTCGACTTCACAGGAGATCACCGCACACCGCTCCTCGACTTCATAGGAGATCACCGCACACCGCTCCTCGACTTCACAGGAGATCACTGCACACCGCTCCTCGACTTCACAGGAAATCACCGTACACCGCTCCTCGACTTCACAGGAGATCACCGGACACCGCTCCCCGACTTCACAGGAAATCACCGGACACCGCTCCTTGACTTCACAGGAAATCACCGGACACCGCTCCTTGACTTCACAGGAAATCACCGGACACCGCTCCTCGACTTCACAGGAGATCACTGCACACCGCTCCTCGACTTCACAGGAAATCACCGTACACCGCTCCTCGACTTCACAGGAGATCACCGGACACCTCTCCTCGACTTCACAGGAAATCACCGCACACCGCTCCTCGACTTCACAGGAAATCACCGCACACCGCTCCTCGACTTCACAGGAAATCACCGCACACCGCTCCTCGACTTCACAGGAAATCACCGCACACCGCTCCTCGACTTCACAGGAGATCACCACACACCGCTCCTCGACTTCACAGGAAATCACCGCACACTGCTCTTCGACTTCACAGGAAATCACCGGACACCGCTCCTCGACTTCACAGGAGATCACCGCACACCGCTCCTCGACTTCACAGGAGATCACCGCACACCGCTCCTCGACTTTACAGGAAATCACCGTACACCTCTCCTCGACTTCACAGGAAATCACCGCACACCGCTCCTTGACTTCACAGGAAATCACCGGACACCGCTCCTCGACTTCACAGGAAATCACTGCACACCGCTCCTCGACTTCACAGGAGATCACCGCACACCGCTCCTCGACTTCACAGGAGATCACCGCACACCGCTCCTCGACTTCACAGGAAATCACCGCACACCGCTCCCTGACTTCACAGGAAATCACCGCACACCGCTCCTCGACTTCACAGGAAATCACCGCACACCGCTCCTCGACTTCACAGGAGATCACCGCACACCGCTCCTCGACTTCACAGGAAATCACCGCACACCGCTCCTCGACTTCACAGGAGATCACCGGACACCGCTCCCCGACTTCACAGGAAATCACCGGACACCGCTCCTCGACTTCACAGGAAATCACATTACATTACACTGATTCCATAAGCATAGTTGCCAACATTGTAAAAAAAATGTATAGGGACACTTTTTTGGCTGTAGGCAGAGTCTTATTATAATTAGGGGGCGGGCATGCGTTTGTAGGCGTGACATACCAAAAAAAGAAAAATGCGGTGTGCCAAAGAAGTGGGCATGGTTTACGTGAAATAGTGGGCATGGCTTATATGGGCATGGTTCAAATGGGGGTGTGGTTAGAGTCTGAGATGAATGAGAGATGGAGAAAGGAGGGGAAAAGAGGGAGGGAGAGAGAAAGAAGGAAAGAAGGAGGGAAGGAAAGAGAAGGAAGGAAAGAGAGATGGAGGGACAGCAGGCCCAGATCCTACACCACAATAGAAATGTGTATGCCAGAGTTTAACAAATTAGCAGATAAAGATACTCCAAATACCTGGTCTTAGTGCTTCAATCATCCCAGCACTATGGTTGTTGTGGTGTTAGGATGATATAATAATATAAATCCGGAATAATAATAATACCTATATAAATCCTGTATTATAATAATATACACCCTGAATAATAATAGTAAGAATCCTATAAATCCTGTACAATAATAATCGTATAAATCCTGAATAATAATAATAATCATATAAATCCTGTATTATAATAAAACAAATCGTTAATAATAATAATTATAATACAGATTTGGTTTTATATATTACATATCTGGGTATTATCTATATACTGTTCTACATATTGGGTTGTATACTATTATGCACCACTATGTACAGTATACTATATGAGTGTTCTATATATCCCTTATTATACAGATTGGGGTGTATATACTGTATGGTTATGTATATATATCGCCCGTATTATACAGATTTATATGGTATGTGTGTAGATTAGTAGGGAATGACTGTAGGGATCAGTCCGGGGACAATCGGCACACACACACAGATTGGCAGCCTTTCCTCTCATTAAATCAGCATTGTGTTATCTGAGTTCCTCCATTCCCAAATACTCCACACCCTCCCCCGCTCCTGACACCGATCTCCCCTCTTCTATTCCTCATATCACATGTAGGGATCAGTGGGCACCACCCTCTGTGTCACTGGATGGCACACGTCATGGTGACAGGAGAGAGATTTGTGACTAATCAGTCAGGATGGGAGAGTCTGATCAATGATGGGGGAGGGGGTTGACTATAGACGGATCATTTCACTTTCTCTGCTCTCTGTGTATCAGCAATAATTGTCATCTTTTCATCAAATCCAGATTTCACTTTTTCTTCATCCTTTGTCACATCTCAGTGCTGCTGATCTCCTGCAGCCTCTTTGCAGCCACTTCTTGTCTCCATACACTCCAGTGATGACATTATGATATCATTTGTATATAAAATGTGTCTTTTAAGAGAAGATCAGGAACAATGGTGTATATTCCAGCCATAGACATTGCACTACATGGTATTGGAGAGGTATTATCTGCCTCATACCTCCCTTCCAATGTCTTCTCACACCTCAACCTGACCTGAAACAAACGTCCCGACCTTCTACATCTCCCATATCCTGATATCTGCCCCGTCCTGCCGGCTAAATCCCCGACCTTCTACATCTCCGATATCCTGATATCTGCCCCGTCCTGCCGGCTCAATCCCTGACCTTCTACATCTCCGATATCCTGATATCTGCCCCGTCCTGCCAGCTAAATCCCCGACCTTCTACATCTCCGATATCCTGATATCTGCCCCGTCCTACCAGCTAAATCCCTGACCTTCTACATCTCCGATATCCTGATATCTGCCCCGTCCAGCCAGCTAAATCCCTGACCTTCTACATCCCCGATATCCTGATATCTGCCCCGTCCTGCCAGCTAAATCCCTGACCTTCTACATCTCCCATATCCTTATATCTGCCCCGTCCTACCGGCTAAATCCCCGACCTTCTACATCTCTGATATCCTGATATCTGCCCCGTCCTACCAGCTAAATCCCTGACCTTCTACATCTCCGATATCCTGATATCTGCCCCGTCCAGCCAGCTAAATCCCTGACCTTCTACATCCCCGATATCCTGATATCTGCCCCGTCCTGCCAGCTAAATCCCCAACCTTCTACATCTCCCATATCCTTATATCTGCCCCGTCCTACCGGCTAAATCCCCGACCTTCTACATCTCCGATATCCTGATATCTGCCCCGTCCTACCGGCTAAATCCCTGACCTTCTACATCTCTGATATCCTGATATCTGCCCCGTCCTGCCAGCTCAATCCCCGACCTTCTACATCTCCGATATCCTGATATCTGCCCCGTCCTACCGGCTAAATCCCTGACCTTCTACATCTCTGATATCCTGATATCTGCCCCGTCCTGCCAGCTCAATCCCCGACCTTCTACATCCCCGATATCCTGATATCTGCCCCGTCCTGCCAGCTAAATCCCCGACCTTCTACATCTCCGATATCCTGATATCTGCCCCGTCCTGCCAGCTCAATCCCCGACCTTCTACATCTCTGATATCCTGATATCTGCCCCGTCCTGCCAGCTCAATCCCCGACCTTCTACATCTCCGATATCCTGATATCTGCCCCGTCCAGCCAGCTAAATCCCTGACCTTCTACATCTCTGATATCCTGATATCTGCCCCGTCCTACCAGCTAAATCCCCGACCTTCTACATCCCCGATATCCTGATATCTGCCCCGTCCTACCGGCTAAATCCCCGACCTTCTACATCTCCCATATCCTGATATCTCCCCCGTCCTACCGGCTAAATCCCCGACCTTCTACATCTCCGATATCCTGATATCGGCCCTGTCCTGCCGCCTAAATCCCTGACCTTCTACATCTCCGATATCCTGATATCTGCCCCGTCCTACCGGCTAAATCCCCGACCTTCTACATCTCCGATATCTTGATATCTGCCCCGTCCTGCCGGCTAAATCCCCGACCTTCTACATCTCCGATATCCTGATATCTGCCCCGTCCTACCGGCTAAATCCCCGACCTTCTACATCTCCCATATCCTGATATCTGCCCCGTCCTACCAGCTCAATCCCCGACCTTCTACATCTCCCATATCCTTATATCTGCCCCGTCCTGCCAGCTCAATCCCCGACCTTCTACATCTCTGATATCCTGATATCTGCCCCGTCCTGCCGGCTAAATCCCCGACCTTCTACATCTCCGATATCCTGATATCTGCCCCGTCCTACAGGCTCAATCCCCGACCTTCTACATCTCTGATATCCTGATATCTGCCCCGTCCTACCGGCTCAATCCCCGACCTTCTACATCTCCGATATCCTGATATCTGCCCCGTCCTACAGGCTCAATCCCCGACCTTCTACATCTCTGATATCCTGATATCTGCCCCGTCCTACCGGCTCAATCCCCGACCTTCTACATCTCCGATATCCTGATATCTGCCCCGTCCTACCGGCTAAATCCCTGACCTTCTATATCTCCGATATCCTGATATCTGCCCCGTCCTACCGGCTAAATCCCAGACCTTCTACATCTCTGATATCCTGATATCTGCCCCGTCCTACCGGCTAAATCCCCGACCTTCTACATCTCTGATATCTGCCCCGTCCTACCGGCTAAATCCCCGACCTTCTACATCTCTGATATCCTGATATCTGCCCCGTCCTACCGGCTAAATCCCTGACCTTCTACATCTCTGATATCCTGATATCTGCCCCGTCCTGCCGGCTAAATCCCCGACCTTCTACATCTCCGATATCCTGATATCTGCCCCGTCCTACCGGCTAAATCCCCGACCTTCTACATCTCCGATATCCTGATATCTGCCCCGTCCTACCGGCTAAATCCCCGACCTTCTACATCTCTGATATCCTGATATCTGCCCCGTCCTGCCGGCTAAATCCCAGACCTTCTACATCTCCGATATCCTGATATCTGCCCCGTCCTGCCGGCTAAATCCCCGACCTTCTACATCTCCGATATCCTGATATCTGCCCCGTCCTACCAGCTAAATCCCTGACCTTCTACATCTCCGATATCCTGATATCTGCCCCGTCCTGCCAGCTAAATCCCTGACCTTCTACATCCCCGATATCCTGATATCTGCCCCGTCCTACCGGCTAAATCCCTGACCTTCTACATCTCCGATATCCTGATATCTGCCCCGTCCTGCCGGCTAAATCCCCGACCTTCTACATCTCCGATATCCTGATATCTGCCCCGTCCTGTCGGGTAAATCCCTGACTTCTACATCTCTGATATCCTGATATCTGCCCCGTCCTGCCGGCTAAATCCCAGACCTTCTACATCTCTGATATCCTGATATCTGCCCCGTCCTGCCGGCTAAATCCCCGACCTTCTACATCTCCGATATCCTGATATCTGCCCTGTCCTACCGGCTAAATCCCTGACCTTCTACATCTCCGATATCCTGATATCTGCCCCATCCTGCCGGCTAAATCCCTGACCTTCTACATCTCTGATATCCTGATATCTGCCCCGTCCTGCCGGCTAAATCCCCGACCTTCTACATCTCCGATATCCTGATATCTGCCCCGTCCTGCAGGCTAAATCCCTGACTTCTACATCTCTGATATCCTGATATCTGCCCCGTCCTACCAGCCAAATCCCCGACCTTCTACATCTCCGATATCCTGATATCTGCCCCGTCCTGCCGGCTAAATCCCCAACCTTCTACATCTCCCATATCCTGATATCTGCCCCGTCCTACCGGCTAAATCCCTGACCTTCTACATCTCCGATATCCTGATATCGGCCCCGTCCTACCGGCTAAATCCCTGACCTTCTACATCTCTGATATCCTGATATCTGCCCCGTCCTGCCGGCTAAATCCCCGACCTTCTACATCTCCGATATCCTGATATCTGCCCCGTCCTACCGGCTAAATCCCTGACCTTCTACATCTCCGATATCCTGATATCTGCCCCGTCCTACCGGCTAAATCCCTGACCTTCTACATCTCTGATATCCTGATATCTGCCCCATCCTGCCGGCTAAATCCCCGACCTTCTACATCTCCCATATCCTGATATCTGCCCCGTCCTACCGGCTAAATCCCTGACCTTCTACATCTCCGATATCCTGATATCTGCCCCATCCTGCCGGCTAAATCCCTGACCTTCTACATCTCTGATATCCTGATATCTGCCCCGTCCTGCCGGCTAAATCCCCGACCTTCTACATCTCCGATATCCTGATATCTGCCCCGTCCTGCAGGCTAAATCCCTGACTTCTACATCTCTGATATCCTGATATCTGCCCCGTCCTGCCGGCTAAATCCCAGACCTTCTACATCTCTGATATCCTGATATCTGCCCCGTCCTGCCGGCTAAATCCCCGACCTTCTACATCTCCGATATCCTGATATCTGCCCCGTCCTACCGGCTAAATCCCTGACCTTCTACATCTCCGATATCCTGATATCTGCCCCGTCCTACCGGCTAAATCCCTGACCTTCTACATCTCCGATATCCTGATATCTGCCCCATCCTGCCGGCTAAATCCCTGACCTTCTACATCTCTGATATCCTGATATCTGCCCCGTCCTGCCGGCTAAATCCCTGACCTTCTACATCTCCGATATCCTGATATCTGCCCCATCCTGCCGGCTAAATCCCTGACCTTCTACATCTCCGATATCCTGATATCTGCCCCGTCCTACCGGCTAAATCCCTGACCTTCTACATCTCCGATATCCTGATATCTGCCCCGTCCTGTCGGGTAAATCCCTGACTTCTACATCTCTGATATCCTGATATCTGCCCCGTCCTGCCGGCTAAATCCCAGACCTTCTACATCTCCGATATCCTGATATCTGCCCCGTCCTGCCGGCTAAATCCCTGACCTTCTACATCTCCGATATCCTGATATCTGCCCCGTCCTGCCGGCTAAATCCCTGACCTTCTACATCTCCGATATCCTGATATCTGCCCCGTCCTGCCGGCTAAATCCCGACCTTCTACATCTCCGATATCCTGATATCTGCCCCGTCCTACCAGCTAAATCCCTGACCTTCTACATCCCCGATATCCTGATATCTGCCCCTTCCTACCGGCTCAATCCCCGACCTTCTACATCTCTGATATCCTGATATCTGCCCCGTCCTACCAGCTAAATCCCCGACCTTCTACATCTCCGATATCCTGATATCTGCCCCGTCCTACCAGCTAAATCCCGACCTTCTACATCTCCGATATCCTGATATCTGCCCCGTCCTACCAGCTAAATCCCCGACCTTCTACATCTCCGATATCCTGATATCTGCCCCGTCCTACCAGCTAAATCCCTGACCTTCTACATCTCTGATATCCTGATATCTGCCCCGTCCTGCCGGCTAAATCCCCGATCTTCTACATCTCCGATATCCTGATATCTGCCCCGTCCTACCAGCTCAATCCCCGACCTTCTACATCTCTGATATCCTGATATCTGCCCCGTCCTGCCAGCTCAATCCCCGACCTTCTACATCTCTGATATCCTGATATCTGCCCCGTCCTGCCGGCTAAATCCCCGACCTTCTACATCTCCGATATCCTGATATCTGCCCCGTCCTACCGGCTCAGTCCCCGACCTTCTACATCTCTGATATCCTGATATCTGCCCCGTCCTGCCGGCTAAATCCCCGACCTTCTACATCTCCGATATCCTGATATCTGCCCCGTCCTGCCGGCTAAATCCCCGACCTTCTACATCTCCGATATCCTGATATCTGCCCCGTCCTACCGGCTAAATCCCGACCTTCTACATCTCCGATATCCTGATATCTGCCCCGTCCTACCGGCTAAATCCCGACCTTCTACATCTCCGATATCCTGATATCTGCCCCATCCTGCCGGCTAAATCCCTGACCTTCTACATCTCTGATATCCTGATATCTGCCCCGTCCTACCGGCTAAATCCCCAACCTTCTACATCCCCGATATCCTGATATCTGCCCCTTCCTACCGGCTCAATCCCCGACCTTCTACATCTCCCATATCCTGATATCTGCCCCGTCCTACCAGCTAAATCCCCGACCTTCTACATCTCCGATATCCTGATATCTGCCCCGTCCTGCCGGCTAAATCCCCGACCTTCTACATCTCCGATATCCTGATATCTGCCCCGTCCTACCAGCTAAATCCCTGACCTTCTACATCTCCGATATCCTGATATCTGCCCCATCCTGCCGGCTAAATCCCCGACCTTCTACATCTCCGATATCCTGATATCGGCCCTGTCCTGCCGGCTAAATCCCCGACCTTCTACATCTCCGATATCCTGATATCTGCCCCGTCCTACCAGCTAAATCCCTGACCTTCTACATCTCTGATATCCTGATATCTGCCCCGTCCTGCCGGCTAAATCCCAGACCTTCTACATCTCCGATATCCTGATATCTGCCCCATCCTGCCGGCTAAATCCCCGACCTTCTACATCTCCGATATCCTGATATCTGCCCCGTCCTACCGGCTCAATCCCTGACCTTCTACATCTCCGATATCCTGATATCTGCCCCGTCCTACCAGCTAAATCCCTGACCTTCTACATCTCTGATATCCTGATATCTGCCCCGTCCTGCCGGCTAAATCCCCGATCTTCTACATCTCCGATATCCTGATATCTGCCCCGTCCTACCAGCTCAATCCCCGACCTTCTACATCTCTGATATCCTGATATCTGCCCCGTCCTGCCAGCTCAATCCCCGACCTTCTACATCTCTGATATCCTGATATCTGCCCCGTCCTACCGGCTAAATCCCCGACCTTCTACATCTCCGATATCCTGATATCTGCCCCGTCCTACCGGCTCAGTCCCCGACCTTCTACATCTCTGATATCCTGATATCTGCCCCGTCCTGCCGGCTAAATCCCCGACCTTCTACATCTCCGATATCCTGATATCTGCCCCGTCCTGCCGGCTAAATCCCCGACCTTCTACATCTCCGATATCCTGATATCTGCCCCGTCCTACCGGCTAAATCCCGACCTTCTACATCTCCGATATCCTGATATCTGCCCCGTCCTACCGGCTAAATCCCGACCTTCTACATCTCCGATATCCTGATATCTGCCCCATCCTGACGGCTAAATCCCTGACCTTCTACATCTCTGATATCCTGATATCTGCCCCGTCCTACCGGCTAAATCCCCAACCTTCTACATCCCCGATATCCTGATATCTGCCCCTTCCTACCGGCTCAATCCCCGACCTTCTACATCTCCCATATCCTGATATCTGCCCCGTCCTACCAGCTAAATCCCCGACCTTCTACATCTCCGATATCCTGATATCTGCCCCGTCCTGCCGGCTAAATCCCCGACCTTCTACATCTCCGATATCCTGATATCTGCCCCGTCCTACCAGCTAAATCCCTGACCTTCTACATCTCCGATATCCTGATATCTGCCCCATCCTGCCGGCTAAATCCCCGACCTTCTACATCTCCGATATCCTGATATCGGCCCTGTCCTGCCGGCTAAATCCCCGACCTTCTACATCTCCGATATCCTGATATCTGCCCCGTCCTACCAGCTAAATCCCTGACCTTCTACATCTCTGATATCCTGATATCTGCCCCGTCCTGCCGGCTAAATCCCAGACCTTCTACATCTCCGATATCCTGATATCTGCCCCATCCTGCCGGCTAAATCCCCGACCTTCTACATCTCCGATATCCTGATATCTGCCCCGTCCTACCGGCTCAATCCCCGACCTTCTACATCTCTGATATCCTGATATCTGCCCCGTCCTGCCGGCTAAATCCCCGACCTTCTACATCTCCGATATCCTGATATCTGCCCCGTCCTACTGGCTAAATCCCTGACCTTCTACATCTCTGATATCCTGATATCTGCCCGTCCTGCCGGCTAAATCCCCGACCTTCTACATCTCCGATATCCTGATATCTGCCCCGTCCTGCCAGCTCAATCCCCGACCTTCTACATCTCTGATATTCTGATATCTGCCCCGTCCTACCGGCTAAATCCCCGACCTTCTACATCTCCGATATCCTGATATCTGCCCCGTCCTACCAGCTCAATCCCCGACCTTCTACATCTCTGATATCCTGATATCTGCCCCGTCCTGCCAGCTCAATCCCCGACCTTCTACATCTCTGATATCCTGATATCTGCCCCGTCCTGCCGGCTTAATCCCCGACCTTCTACATCTCCGATATCCTGATATCTGCCCCGTCCTGCCAGCTAAATCCCCGACCTTCTACATCTCCGATATCCTGATATCTGCCCCGTCCTACCGGCTAAATCCCCAACCTTCTACATCTCCGATATCCTGATATCTGCCCCGTCCTACCGGCTCAATCCCCGACCTTCTACATCTCTGATATCCTGATATCTGCCCCGTCCTACCGGCTAAATCCCCGACATTCTACATCTCCAATATCCTGATATCTGCCCCGTCCTACCGGCTAAATCCCCGACCTTCTACATCTCCGATATCCTGATATCTGCCCCGTCCTTCCAGCTCAATCCCCGACCTTCTACATCTCTGATATCCTGATATCTGCCCCGTCCTACCGGCTAAATCCACGACCTTCTACATCCCCGATATCCTGATATCGGCCCCGTCCTACCAGCTAAATCCCTGACCTTCTACATCTCCGATATCCTGATATCTGCCCCGTCCTACCAGCTAAATCCCCGACCTTCTACATCCCCGATATCCTGATATCTGCCCCGTCCTGCCGGCTAAATCCCCGACCGTCTACATCTCCGATATCCTGATATCTGCCCCGTCCTGCCAGCTCAATCCCCGACCTTCTACATCTCTGATATCCTGATATCTGCCCCGTCCTGCCGGCTAAATCCCTGACCTTCTACATCTCCGATATCCTGATATCTGCCCCGTCCTGCCGGCTAAATCCCCGACCTTCTACATCTCCGATATCCTGATATCTGCCCCGTCCTACCGGCTAAATCCCGACCTTCTACATCTCCGATATCCTGATATCTGCCCCGTCCTACCGGCTAAATCCCGACCTTCTACATCTCCGATATCCTGATATCTGCCCCATCCTGCCGGCTAAATCCCTGACCTTCTACATCTCTGATATCCTGATATCTGCCCCGTCCTACCAGCTAAATCCCCGACCTTCTACATCCCCGATATCCTGATATCGGCCCCGTCCTACCAGCTAAATCCCTGACCTTCTACATCTCCGATATCCTGATATCTGCCCCGTCCTACCAGCTAAATCCCCGACCTTCTACATCCCCGATATCCTGATATCTGCCCCGTCCTGCCGGCTAAATCCCCGACCGTCTACATCTCCGATATCCTGATATCTGCCCCTTCCTACCGGCTCAATCCCCGACCTTCTACATCTCCCATATCCTGATATCTGCCCCGTCCTACCAGCTAAATCCCCGACCTTCTACATCTCCGATATCCTGATATCTGCCCCGTCCTACCAGCTAAATCCCGACCTTCTACATCTCTGATATCCTGATATCTGCCCCGTCCTACCAGCTAAATCCCCGACCTTCTACATCTCCGATATCCTGATATCTGCCCCTTCCTACCGGCTCAATCCCCGACCTTCTACATCTCCCATATCCTGATATCTGCCCCGTCCTACCAGCTCAATCCCCGACCTTCTACATCTCTGATATCCTGATATCTGCCCCGTCCTACCAGCTAAATCCCCGACCTTCTACATCTCCGATATCCTGATATCTGCCCCTTCCTACCGGCTCAATCCCCGACCTTCTACATCTCCCTTATCCTGATATCTGCCCCGTCCTGCCGGCTAAATCCCCGACCTTCTACATCTCCGATATCCTGATATCTGCCCCGTCCTGCCGGCTAAATCCCCGACCTTCTACATCTCCGATATCCTGATATCTGCCCCGTCCTACCGGCTCAATCCCCGACCTTCTACATCTCTGATATCCTGATATCTGCCCCGTCCTGCCGGCTAAATCCCCGACCTTCTACATCTCCGATATCCTGATATCTGCCCCGTCCTACCGGCTCAATCCCCGACCTTCTACATCTCCGATATCCTGATATCTGCCCCGTCCTACCGGCTAAATCCCCGACCTTCTACATCTCCGATATCCTGATATCTGCCCCGTCCTACCGGCTAAATCCCGACCTTCTGCATCTCCGATATCCTGATATCTGCCCCGTCCTACCGGCTAAATCCCCGACCTTCTACATCTCCGATATCCTGATATCTGCTCCGTCCTACCGGCTAAATCCCCGACCTTCTACATCTCCCATATCCTGATATCTGCCCCGTCCTACCGGCTAAATCCCCGACCTTCTACATCTCCCATATCCTGATATCTGCCCCGTCCTACCGGCTCAATCCCCGACCTTCTACATCTCTGATATCCTGATATCTGCCCCGTCCTGCCGGCTAAATCCCTGACCTTCTACATCTCCGATATCCTGATATCTGCCCCGTCCTACCGGCTCAATCCCCGACCTTCTACATCTCCGATATCCTGATATCTGCCCCGTCCTACCGGCTCAATCCCCGACCTTCTACATCTCCGATATCCTGATATCTGCCCCGTCCTGCCAGCTCAATCCCTGACCTTCTACATCTCTGATATTCTGATATCTGCCCCGTCCTACCGGCTAAATCCCAGACCTTCTACATCTCCGATATCCTGATATCTGCCCCATCCTGCCGGCTAAATCCCCGACCTTCTACATCTCCGATATCCTGATATCTGCCCCGTCCTACCGGCTCAATCCCCGACCTTCTACATCTCCGATATCCTGATATCTGCCCCGTCCTACCGGCTCAATCCCCGACCTTCTACATCTCCGATATCCTGATATCTGCCCCGTCCTACCGGCTAAATCCCCGACCTTCTACATCTCCGATATCCTGATATCTGCCCCATCCTGCCGGCTCAATCCCCGACCTTCTACATCTCCGATATCCTGATATCTGCTCCGTCCTGCCGGCTAAATCCCCGACCTTCTACATCTCCGATATCCTGATATCTGCCCCGTCCTGCCAGCTAAATCCCTGACCTTCTACATCTCTGATATCCTGATATCTGCCCCATCCTGCCGGCTAAATCCCCGACCTTCTACATCTCCGATATCCTGATATCTGCCCCGTCCTGCCGGCTAAATCCCCGACCTTCTACATCTCTGATATCCTGATATCTGCCCGTCCTGCCGGCTAAATCCCCGACCTTCTACATCTCCGATATCCTTATATCTGCCCCATCCTGCCGGCTAAATCCCCGACCTTCTACATCTCCGATATCCTGATATCTGCCCCGTCCTGCCGGCTAAATCCCCGACCTTCTACATCTCTGATATCCTGATATCTGCCCGTCCTGCCGGCTAAATCCCCGACCTTCTACATCTCCGATATCCTTATATCTGCCCCATCCTGCCGGCTAAATCCCCGACCTTCTACATCTCTGATATCCTGATATCTGCCCCGTCCTACCGGCTCAATCCCCGACCTTCTACATCTCCGATATCCTTATATCTGCCCCATCCTGCCGGCTAAATCCCCGACCTTCTACATCTCTGATATCCTGATATCTGCCTCGTCCTACCGGCTAAATCCCAGACCTTCTACATCTCCGATATCCTGATATCTGCCTCGTCCTACCGGCTAAATCCCCGACCTTCTACATCTCCGATATCCTGATATCTGCCTCGTCCTACCGGCTAAATCCCCGACCTTCTACATCTCCGATATCCTGATATCTGCCTCGTCCTACCGGCTAAATCCCCGACCTTCTACATCTCCGATATCCTGATATCTGCCCCGTCCTGCCGGCTAAATCCCTGACCCGCTCCATGTTGTCTATAGTGCTGACATCGTCCACATACCAATCATTTACTGTATATAAGCTCAGTCCTTATACCTGTGGATCATGTCCATACATACATACATCTATATCTATCCTTAGCCATCCATAGGTTTGTCCATTTCTATCCATATTCATTCATCGGTCCATCCATCCATCTATCCACATTTATCTATGGTCATCCATCCATTCATAGTTACAGGTTTAAAAAAGACCATCTAGTTTAACCAATAAAAGAAAAAAAAAACAATCCCATATCCACAATCCTTCACCCACAGCTGATCCAGAGGAACGTGAAAAAACTCAGCAAAGCAGGATTTCCAGCAGGGGGAAAAAAATCCATTCATCAGTCTGTCTATCTTTATTTATTTTTTATTACATACAGTCACATCACATACTGGGAGGACAATTCACCTCCCAGCAGTGTGACCCATTCATACATTTGTACCGCGGGATTCAGGTTTACACAACTTCATAGAATGTTCCGGATATTTACTGGGACAAAAACAAACTCTGCAATCAGAACAACAAATACCAACCATAAAAAATGGTCACAGTCCAGTAAGAACACACATAAGAAATAGTAAAAATAAAATAAAAAATCTAAATTTCTTTTAAAAACATTTTAGAAAATCTGAAATCTTCCCCTGAAATCTCTCACTGAGCGTCATTCCCGGTGTAAACCCACCCCCCCCCCCCCCCCCGGAGAAAAACATTTCCCTTTTCTTTTTTCTTCTTTTTTTGCTGTTGATTTTTTTACTTTTCATTTTTTGAATTTGTTTCTCACAGAGGAAATGTTTCAGTTCACACTGAGGATGACAGGAAGATTGATGTCTCCTATTTCACCCAGCTAATCAGAATGAATATATACATGGTCTGGCTTGCTAAAGCCACGTACACATGATCAGACTTTTCGGCCGGACTGTCCGCCGGACTTTCCGAACGTGTGGACTTGCCCACACACGCCCAGACTTTTCCAGCGGAGTTTTGGCGGAAGTCCGCGGGACTTTTGAAATGAACGGACTTGCCCCACACACGGAGAAAAGTACGTTCATTTAGAACATGACTCCAGGTAGACGGGACTAGCGAAGGAAGTCAATGCGCCCGCCTCGATCGGCGAGATTGACACCCCGCTAGCCCCGTCACCTGGTAAGAATTTAAAGGGGAATCCCTATGCCGAAAAAACGGCCTGGGGGTTCCCCCCAAATCCATATCAGACCCTTATCCGAGCACGCAGCCCGGCCGGTCAGGAAAGGGGTGAGGACAAGCGAGCGCCCCCCCCCCTCCTGAGCCATACCAGGCTGCGTGCCCTCAACATGGGGGGTGCTCTGGGGAAAGGGGGGCCCTGCACCTTGTCCCCATGTTGATGAGGACAAGGGCCTCTTCCCGACAACCCTGGCCGTTGGTTGTCGGGGTCTGCGGGCGGAGGGCTTTTCGGAATCTGGGAGCCCCCAGATCCGGCCCCCCACCCTATGTGAATGAGTATGGGGTACGATGTACCCCTACCCATTCACCTAAGGGAAAAAAGTGTAAATAAAAAGCAACACAATTTTTTAAAATACTTTATTGCACAGCTTCGGGGGTCTTCTTCCGTCTTGGGGGGTCTTCTCGCAGGACTCCTCTGCTATCTTCTGCTAGCTCTTTTACTAGCGGAGGAGCCCGGCTTTCTCCTTCGTCGCCGCCTCCGTCTGGGGGTCTTGTCCCGCTCTTCTGTTCTTCTTGCCGGGCCTCCGCTTTCTTCTTCCTGCTCTTTTACTAGCGTCCCTCGTCCCCACCCCTTTCCTGCCAGGCTGCGTGCTCGGATAAGGGTCTGATATGGATTTGGGGGGGACCCCCACGCCGTTTTTTCAGCGTAGGGATTCCCCTTTAAATCCATACCAGGTGACGGTATGGCAAGGTGTCAATCTCGCCGATCGATGCGGCAGGATTGACTTCCTTCGCTAGTCCCGTCTACCTGGAGTCACGTTCAAAATGAGTCCGGCGGACAATTTTAAGTCAAAACTTCAAACTAAGTCCGCCGGACTTTTGGGAACAAAAAGTCAGCCGGAGCCCCACACACAGTTGGATTGTCCGGCGGACTCTAGTCCGGAGGACAATCCCGCCGGAAAGTCAGATCGTGTGTACGGGGCATAAGAGGAAACATATTACAATGTCTATAGGAGAAAGTTTCTTCTCTCTTTTTTTTGTTTGTTTTTTTACTTTTATTTGTGTCGTCTTCTAGAAATTCTATTTATTTATTTATTATGTTGTTTTATGTTTGGACTTCTGAGTATTGAAGTCATTCTCTTCATGATACCCCCCCGGGGGCAAATCATTCCTGGTTCTTTCTTCCTGCCCTTTCCTATTCCCTTTACTTTCCTTTCCGTTCCTTTCCCATTTTTTTTCCTTTTTCTCTTTTTCCTTTTTTTCCCCTTTTCTTTCTCATTTCCTTCCTTCCTTCCTTATCACGCACTCTTTCATCTATCTATCTACAGAGCATCCGGAAAGTATTCACAGCGCTTCACTTTTTCCACATTTTGTTATGTTACAACTTTATTCCATAATGGATTAAATTTATTATTTTCCTCAAAATTCTACAAACAATCCCCCATAATGACAACGTGAGAGAAGATTGTTTGAAATCTTTGCAAATTTATTAAAAATAAAAAAGGAAAACATCCCATGTAGTAAACCCTCCCCCTATGTTCCGGACCCACCCGCGAAAAGTGAAAAACCGCGAAATAGAAAGACCCTATTTAAATACACCCTAGGCATGTTTTGTTAACTTTTTAATAGCATTTAAAGGTCTTTAAACACACTTTTAAGCAATAGAAACGCATAAAACATAGAGAGAGAGATCACACAAAAATATTGTGTTAACAGTATACTGTACAGTACAGTAAAAAATAGAGTACAGAACAGTATTGTATGTACTGTACTCAGCAGAAAAGAAGATGACTACAGTATAAGCAGCAAATAAGCAAATAAGAGCAGCTACCGTTCTTCTGAAGGCGCAGGTTCAGCAGGAGCTTCTTCAGGTGTAGGTGGGTGGTCTTCTTTCTGCTCCAGAACCTCCAATTCTACATCAGAGGTGGCCGTGGAGGTACTTGGGGTGGATGCGGCCTTCTTCTGTTTTGGGAAGAACATAGTTATAGACATTTGCTGGGCGTGTTTCCTATTTTGGGCGAGGAGGTTCTTGTACACCTGGATGGCTCCATCAATGCTGTTTTGGAACTGCAGTGAACGAACCATGTCAGGATCCCACTCAGCTAACATCTGTTTCAGGTCATTGGCCGTACGCACGACCCTGCCAAGGCGCTCAATTGACAAGCCTTCATCTTCTTCCTCCTCACTCGCCGACTTGGTGAGTTCTGTCAGATCCTCATCGGTTAGTGGAGCTGAATGGGTTTCAATTAGGTCATTGACGTCGTCCTGGGTCATATCCTGAAAACCTTCACCTCCTACCAACTTGGCCAGCCTAATTGCCTTGTCCACAGCTGAATGATGAACTTCGTCAGGAGAGAACCCTTCATAATTGTGAATAATGATTGGCCAAAGCTGGAGCAGCAAGAAGACAACCCACCTACACCTGAATAATGTCTGGCCAAAGCTTCTTCCAACAGGCATGCGCAGTCTCCTTCTTCATCTCCTTGAGGGCCTTTTGTATGTTCTCCAGACAGGTTGCAATGGTGTAATTACGCCAGTAGTCCTTCAAATTGAAAGGAGTTGCGAGTGTACAGCGCCTTGAATGCTCATATCACCCCCTGGTCCATGGGCTGAATTAAAGACGTGGTGTTGGGTGGAAGGAACTCAACTGGCACTCCTTCGTATGATAGATCCATGGCGTGGCCTCCTGCATTATCCATCAGCAGAAGCACCTTAAAATCAATGCCAAGTTGGGCAAGGTAGACCTTGACGGCTGGGATGAAACAATTATGGAACCACTCAGTTGTGAGGACTTTAGTCATCCAAGCCTAAAGCCCCATACACACGGTCGGATTTTCCGATGGATTCTGTCCTATCGGACAATGTTGTCGGAAATTCCGACCATGTGTAGGCACCATCGGACATTTTCCATCGGATTGTCTCTCCTGCTCTAAAAAATTTTCCGACAACAAAGTCCGATCACACCAATTCCGATCGTGTGTAGCGAATTCCGACGGACAAAGTGCCACGCATGCTCAGATCACATTACAAGACCCAAGCTATTGGCTACTAGCCTCTACGTAGTCCCGTCGTAGGCAACAAACGTCACCACGTTCAGAATGATCGGATTTTCCGACAACTTTGTCCTACCGTGTGTACGCAACACCAGTGTCGGACAAAATCAGTCGGAAAAAATCCGACGGATTTTGTGGTCGGAATTTCCGACCGTGTGTACGGGGCATTACTGTTATGCATCCAATGGACTGGTAGCTGGTTCTTGTTTTTATTCTTCAGTGCTCTGGGGTTCTTGGCCTTGTAGATCAGGGCTGGCTTGATCATAAACCCAGCAGCATTTCCACACATAACCAAGGTTACTCTGTCCTTATAAGCCTTGAATCCAGGTGCTCGGGCTTCCTCCTTCATGATGTAGGTCCGTTTGGGCATTCTTTTCCAGAACAAGCCGGTCTCATCCATATTAAAGACTTGCACTGGTTGGTACCCACCCTCCTCAATGATACTCTTGAAGGTCTCATTGGTGTACCTTGCAGCAGCTATCGGCAGATGCAGCTTCACCTTGCAATGAAACGCTCTTCAACTGATAGCGTTTCTGGAAGCGGTCAAACCATCCCTTGCTGGCAGAAAAACCTCCTGATGTACTAGAAGGCTGATCAGCAGTGTTGCCAACCGTCAGTAATTTTACTGGCAGCCAGTAAAAAACAGGCACTTTTCTCCTGCCAGTAAATGCCAGTAAGAGGAAAAGGTTGCCAGTAAAAAATATGACCGTGGCGCTTGGCTAGGAACTGGGGAAGCGCAGCTCGGGTCCAGAGCTGACCAGGACCATCCCAGCTACAGTGTGTTTGGGTGGTACCGGTGGGGGGCGGGTCTGGCGAATACGGTGCCTGAGCATGTCGTGTGATGTCATGGTGCAAGGGAGCCAAACGGAGTGGTCAGAGCCTCGTGTGCGGGTCTGTGGGATGAATGAATGAATGAATGAATAACTTGTCTACAATGCGAACTGAATCGCCTCAAGGCGCTGTATTGGCATTTGGTTGTCAATGGGATGGGAGGAAGGCAAGCCGGGAGCGGGACTGTCAATGCTGTTTGGACTGGAGGGGACTGAGAGGACCACCTGGCATGGAGAGAGACTGTCGCTGTGACTCAGGATGGGACGTGTCATTTCATTTCATGTGCGTGTGTCACCCATTCTAATTTCCTGCCCCTGAGTCCTGTCCCTGAGCCACTTACTTACTATATTTAAAATAAAATAAGAAATATGCTTTTTTTCCCTTAATATCTACCTTGAATCACATTAATAATTGCATATTGTACTTGTTTGTAGCCTAAATACTGAAATTTGCACTTACAACTATAATTTTGTAACTTTTGGAAATACCAGTAAAAACTTGGCTGTGACAGTAAATTTTGGGTGTTGTGTCAGTAAATTTCAATCTGGTAGGTTGGCAACACTGCTGATCAGGATTGTCGCTGTCTGACTGTTCAGCTGCAGCAGAGCCTCCTTGATTGGCAAAAGTGTCGTACAGCTTCTTTGCCCGGGTCCTGATGGTGTTACCATCCAATGTGATGCTTTTTTTTTCTGCAATCTTGGATCCAAATGGCCAACGCAGTTTCCATCCTAACAATGTTTTTATTGCGGGAAGAAACAACTCTTTTTGCAGCTTGGTTGATGGACACTGCAGCAGTTGCCCTGATATTCTTCTCATCCTTCTTGATGTCGCGAATCGTTGACTCGTTCATGCCATAATGGCGGGCAACAGCAGCATAACTCTGTCCTTCCTTTACCATGTCAAGAAGTTTCACCTTCTCCACAATTGTAAGGAACTTCCTCTTCTTTTTTGGCTCACCAGAAGCCGCAGCCTTAGATGATGGGCGTTTGGGTGGCATGTTTGCAGCTACTGTATCCTTGCTTGTGGTTGGCACAAGTACAGTACAAGCACAGTTACCGCCCCCCTCTAACGTCAACACGCTCGGTGCGTTCCACCGCTGCCTCGCTCTGATTCACCGCTACATAACCGCGAAATGGCGAAATATTACCGCAATATCGGAATAACGGGTCCTAATTATAATAGCGCGATATACCGGGACCGCAAAAACTGAACTGCGATAGAGCGGGGGTTTACTGTACATAAGTATACAGACTCCTCCCATCACAGACTCCTCCCATGTACATAAGTATCACAGACAGTATCTGACAAAAGTAAGTACACCCCTCAGTGACATTTGTGTAAGGCCCCTTTCACACGAGGCGGGCTCCGCTTCCACGGAGTCCGCCTCTGTCCGCCGGCTTAGCGGGGGATCTCTCCGTTGATCTCCGCTGAACCGGCAGATGACAAGTCCCTCTCTGCTCACTGAGCGGGGAGGGGCTTGCGAGCGCCGCTGGTCTCTATGGAGAGATCGGATGAAAACGGACAGTGTGTCCGTTTTCATCAGATCTCACCCAATCCGATCCGCCAGCGACGGATCTGGACGTAGAGCCATACGTCTGCTTTTGGTGGATCGGACCGGGGCGGATGTCAGCGGAGATGTCTTCGCTGACATCCGACGATCCATAGACTAACATGGAGCGCCCGTTCAGGTCCGCCGTCAAAACTGACAGGCGGATCTGAGCGGTCCGATCGTGTGAAAAGGGCCTAAATCTTTTCATGTGACAACACTGAAGAAATGACACTTGTCTACAATGTAAAGTAGTGAGTGTACAGCTTGTATAACAGTGTAAATTTGCCGTCCCCTCAAAATAACTCAACACACAGCCATTAATGTCTAAACCGCTGGCAACAAAAGTCAGGACACCCCTAAGGGAAAATCTCCCAATTGGGCCCAAAGTGTCAATATTTTGTGTGGCCGCCATTATTTTCCAGCACTGCCTTAACCCTCTTGGGCATGGAGGTCAGCAGAGCTTCACAGGTTGTCACTGGAGTCCTCTTCCCCTCCCCCACGATGACATCACAGTGCTGGTGGATGTTGGAGACCTTGCGCTCCTCCACCTTCCGTTTGAGGATGTCCCACAGATGATCAATAGGGTTTAGGTCTGTAGACATGCTTGGCCAGTCCATCACCTTTACCCTCAGCTTCTTTAGCAAGGCAGTGGTGGTGTTGGAGGTGTGTTTGGGGTGGTTATCATGTTGGAATACTGCCCTGCGGCCCAGTCTCTGAAGGGAGGGGATCATGCTCTGCTTCAGTATGTCACAGTACATGTTGGCATTCATGGTTCCCTCAATGATCTGTAGCCCCCCAGTGCCGGCAGCACTCATGCAGCCCCAGACCATGACACTCCCACCACCATGACACTCCCACCACCATGACACCCCCACCATGACCCTCCCACCACCATGCCTGACTGTAGACAAGACACACTTGTCTTTGTCCTCCTCACCTGGTTGCCCCCACACACGCCTGACACCATCTGACACCAAATACCTTTATCTTGGTCTCATCAGACCACAGGACGTGGTTCCAGTAATCCATGTCCTTAGTCTGCTTGTCTTCAGCAAACTGTTTGTGGTCTTTCTTGTCCACCATCTTTAGAAGAGGCTTCCTTCTGGGACGACAGCCATGCAGACCAATTTGATGCAGTGTGCGGCGTATGGTCTGAGCACTGACAGGCCGACCCCCCCCCCCACCCCTACAACCTCTGCAGCAATGCTGGCAGCACTCATACGTCTATTTCCCAAAGACAACCTCTGGATATGACGCTGAGCACGTGACCTCAACTTCTTTGGTGGACCATGGCGAGGCCTGTTCTGAGGGGAACCTGTCCTGTTATACCGCTGTATGGTCTTGGCCACCGCGCTGCAGCTCAGTTTCAGGGTCTTGGCAATCTTCTTATAGCCTCGGCCATCTTTATGTAGAGCAACAATTCTTATCTTCAGATCCTCAGAGAGTTCTTTGCCATGAGGTGCCATGTTGTACTTCCAGTGACCAGTATGAGAGAGTGAGAGCGATAACACCAAATTTAACACACCTGCTCCCCATTCACACCTGAGACCTTGTAACACTAACGAGTCACATGACACCGGGGGAGGGAAAATGGCTGATTGGGCCCAATTTGGAGATTTTCACTTAGGGGTGTCCTGACTTTTGTTGCCAGCGGTTTAGACATTAATGGCTGTGTGTTGAGTTATTTTGAGGGGACGGCAAATTTACACTGTTATACAAGCTGTACACTCACTACTTTACATTGTAGACAAGTGTCATTTCTTCAGTGTTGTCACATGAATGTCACTGAGGGGTGTACTTACTTTTGTCACATACTGTATTTATCAATCATTATTTGGACCCCCCCCCCCCCGCCTCCTCTTGTAGTGGAGAAAAAACATCCAGAAATCCTGGACTGTGTGCACTTTGGATCTCGCCCCCCCCCCCCCCCCTTGTGGTCAGTAGATGGGAGGGGGAGGGGGGCGAAGTCCAGGATGCTGATACATTGTTAATATGTACTAAATGCTCTGCAGTCCTCACCGGCCATTGTCCGTCCTGATCCTGCAAACAGACAGACAGATAAGGAAGCCTTGACCGACCCCGACAATACTTTATTACAAAGTCCGCGCATACCATCACCCCCCCCCCCCACTCTCCCCCCCCCACTTAACCAGACCCCCCCCCCCCCCCCAATACTGCTCCATAGGTAGATGTCACCCCAATCCCTACAATCTCATAGAAGTTTATTATTTCATTTCAGAGGTAATTTCCAATCTTTAGGATGAGATCGGAGATCCTTCTCCACCTTCTGAAGATCCCACTGGATTCAATATGGCGGCACCCAATGGAGGGCGGGATGGAGGAACCTCCAGACAGGATGGAGCAGAGTCTCTGTTCATGGGTTATACTCTGGTGGGGAGATGCAGATCAATACACATCGATCGGCCAGAACATTATGACCCCCCCCCCCACCATGGCCCCCACTACCCCTTCCGTTGTGGTATCCGGCACCGAGCCGCCGCTGGCAGGTCCTCTAAGGTCCCCTTTTCACACGGGGACCGTCGGTTCAGCTGCGTTAAAAATGTATCAGTTCTTATCCGTTGCTTCATCCGTCTTCATCCATTTTCATCCGTTAACCACCTGATTACTTGGCACTTAAACCCCCCTCCTGCCCAGACCAATTTTCAGCTTTTGGCGCTGACGCACTTTGAATGACAATTGCGCGGTCGTACAACACTGACTGTACCCAAATGACATTTTTACATTTTTTTCCCCACAAATAGAGCTTTCTTTTGGTGGTATTTAATCACAGCTGGATTTTTATTTTTTGCTAAACAAACAAAAAAAGCTGGAAACTTAAAAATAAAAATAAAATCATGTTTAATAGTTTGTTATAAAATTTTGCAAACAGGTAATTTTTCTGCTTCATTGATATGCGCTGATGAGGCGGCCGGCACTGGTGGGCACTGATAGGCTGCACTGGTGGGCACTGATAGGCTGCACTGGTGGGCACTGATAGGCCGCACTGGTGGGCACTGATAAGCTGCACTGGTGGGCACTGATAGGCTGCACTGGTGGGCACTGATAAGCTACACTGGTGGGCACTGATAAGCTGCACTGGTGGGCACTGATAGGCTGCACTGGTGGGCACTGATAGGCTGCACTGGTGGGCACTGATAAGCTGCACTGGTGGGCACTGATAAACTTCACTGGTGGGCACTGATAGGCTGCACTGGTGGGCACTGATAGGCTGCACTGGTGGGCACTGATAGGCTGCACTGGTGGGCACTGATAGGCTGCACTGGTGGGCACTGATAAGCTGCACTGGTTGGCACTGATAGGCTGCACTGGTGGGCACTGATAAGCTGCACTGGTGGGCACTGATAGGCTGCACTGGTGGGCACTGATAGGCTGCACTGGTGGGCACTGATAAAGTGCACTGGTGGGCACTGATAGGCTGCACTGGTGGGGACAGATAAGTCGGTACTGATGGGCACAGCAAAGATGGCACTGATGGGCACGGATGGGTGGCACGGATGGGCACTGATGGATGGCACTGATAGATGGCATTGATGGGCACTGATAGGTGGCACTGATGGGCACTGGTAAGGGACACGGATGAGCACTGGTAGGTGACACTGATGTGCAGCACTGGCACTGTGGGCACTGAGAGATGGCACTGTGGGCACTGACAGGTGGAGCTAGTGGGCACTTTTAATATCCAAATGTGGGCACCATGGACTCTGGGCATATTGCAGTGAGAGGGACTGATGTCCCTCTCACTGCCGCCGGTGATGGGCTTTTTTTTTTTCTTCTCGCGCTATCAGCGCGAGCAGGAAAAAAAGCTGATTACCAGCTCGGTTATTATCACATGATCAGCTGTGATTGGCTGACAGCTGATCACGTGGTAAGGGGTCGGGATCGACCACCCCTTACTCGGATCTGTGATCCAGCGAGTCTCACAGACTCGCGGATCACAGAGCGCGCAGGCAGCTCGTTGCCGGGAAGACGTCAATAGGGCAGCGACGGGCACATTGGGCAGCGGCGGGAATCGAGCAGCGGCGGGCATATTGGGCAGCGGCGGGGATCGAGCAGCCAGGGGGATTGAGCATCAGGCAGCGGTGGGGATCGAGCATTGGCGGGCACATCAGGCAGCGGTGGGGATCAAGCATTGGCGGGCACATCAGGCAGTGGTAGGGATCAAGCATTGGCGGGCACATCAGGCATCGGCGGGGATCAGGCAGCGGCAGGGATCAGGCAGCGGTGGGGATCAAGCATTGTCGGGCACATCAGGCAAGCGGTGGGGATCGAGCATTGGCGGGCACATCAGGCAGCGGCGGGGATCAGGCAGTGGCGAGGATCGAGCAGCGGTGGGCACATTGGGCAGTGACAGGGATTGGGCATCGGCGGGCACATCGGGCAGTGCCGTGGATGGAGCAGCAGCAGTGATTGAGCATCAGGCAGCAGTGGGGATCGAGCAGTGGAGGGCACATCGGGCAGGGATGGGGATCAGGCATCGGCGGGCACATCGGGCAGCGGCGGGGATCAGGCAGCGGCGGGAACGAGCAGCTGCAGGCACATCGGGCAGTGATGGGGAGCAGGCATTGGAGGGCACATCGGGCAGCGGCAGGGATCAGGCAGCGGCGGGGATTGGGCATGGGCAGGCACATCGGGCAGTGACGGGGATCAGTGGGCACATCGGGCAGCGGCGGGGATCAGGCAGCAGCAGGGATCGAGCAGCGGCAGGGATTGAGCATCAGGCATCGGTGGGGATCGAGCAGCGGCAGGGATTGAGCATCAGGCATCGGTGGGGATCGAGCAGCAGCGGGCACATTGGGCAGTGACAGGGATTGGACATCGGCGGACACATCGGGCAGCGGCGGGGATCAGGCAACGGCTAGGATCGAGCAGTGGCAGGGATTGAGCATCAGGCATTGGTGGGGATTGAGCAGCGGCGGGCACATCGGGCAGTGGTGGGGAACGGGCATCGGTGGCCACATTGGGCAGCGGCGGGGATCAGGCAACGGCTAGGATCGAGCAGTGGCAGGGATTGAGCATCAGGCAGCAGTGGGGATGGAGCAGCGGCGCGGACATCGGTCACCAATGGGGATTGGGTTTCGGTGGACATCAGGCTGCGGCTGGCATCGGGCAGCGGCTCCTGTGTCTTCTCCTTCTCGCTTCTGCTGTGCGTCTCCTCCCCTCCTCCTAGGCATCCAATAGGATCGCCTGTCCTTTCAGCCAAGCGGGTGATGGATATCAGACCCAGATATGTGCCCAACCTGGGGCCCTCTGGTATATGATGTGCATATCTGCACCCACAAAAACACATAGCGCAGTACCTTTTGGCGCAGTGCGATTTTAGAAATCATGCCGCCACTTTTTTTTTAGCATTTCACGCGCAACGGGCAGCCAATAAAATGACTTCACTGCCCAAAAACCCTGATGTGTGGGAACGTGCAAAAAAAAAGCGTGGGCGCTCAGATGCACCCCCTGGTGTGAGCGAACCCTAAACACATATAACACGATTTCATACGGGTCGTCTTCACGTCTGTGCGTTTCCTGGAAAGGGGTCAGGGACTTTTTTTGCCCCCCCCCCCAACAGGTTGCGTTTTTGGCC
The DNA here is from genome assembly GCA_028564925.1 of Lithobates sylvaticus. Lineage (NCBI taxonomy): Eukaryota > Metazoa > Chordata > Amphibia > Anura > Ranidae > Lithobates > Lithobates sylvaticus. The sequence continues at coordinate 3,003,494 of CM053033.1, read as the reverse complement.
CTATGGACTTCAATGGAAACACAGCTGAAACGCGTAAAAACTAAAAAAAATATGTTTTTCATGCGTTTCTGCCCACATGACGACAGACACCTCCTTAAAAACACAAACACATCAAAAACTCATTAAAATGCGTCAAAAGCACGTGTGAAAAAAAGGCATCAACTGCAACCTGCAAGAGTTCCCTTCACTGGAATGAAGGGGCCAAGCCCAACCCCTGAAAAACAACCCCCACACCATAATCCCCCCTCCCCCCACACCATAATCCCCCCTCCACCCCCACACCATAATCCCCCCCCACACACACCATAATCCCCCCTCCACCCCCCACACCATAATCCCCCCTCCCCCCCACACCATAATCCCCCCCTCCACCCCCCACACACCATAATCCCCCCTCCACCCCCACACCATAATCCCCCCCCCCCACACCATAATCCCCCCTTCACCCCCACACACCATAATCCCCCCCCACACACACCATAATCCCCCCTCCACCCCCCCACACCATAATCCCCCCTCCACCCCCCCCCACACCATAATCCCCCCCCCACACACACCATAATCCCCCCTCCTCCCCACACACCAAAATGATTTGGACCAGTGCACAAAGCTAGGTCCATAAAGACATGGATGAGCGAGTTTGGGGTGGAGGAACTTGACTGGCCTGCACAGAGTCCTGACCTCAACCCCCATAGAACACCTTTGGGATGAATTAGAGCGGAGACTGCGAGCCAGGCCTTCTCGTCCAACATCAGTGCCTGACCTCACAAATGCTCTTCGGGGAGAATGGTCAAACATTCCCATAGACACCCTCCTAAACCTTGTGGACGGCCTTCCCAGAAGAGATGAAGCTGTTATAGCTGCAAAGGGCCAACTTGGGATGTCATTAGACCCCTTTCACACTGAGGCAGTTTTCAGGCGTTTTAGCCCCTAGAAATAACGCCTGTAAAGCGCCTGAAAACTGCCTCCCGTGCTGCCCGAATGTGAAAGCCGATCGCTCTCACACTGGGGGGCGGGGCGGGACGTGAGAAAAAGTCCTGCAAGCAGCATCTTTGGGGCGATTTGGGAGCGGCGTGCGCAACGCTCCCGAAATGCCCCTGCCTATTGCAATGAAGCGCCTGAACCCCTTTTTCGTCCGTTAGCGGGGGGTTCAAAGCGACGCTTAAACAGCGCTAAAGCTAATGGCTGCCAATCAAATCTCTGCGATGCTGACTTTACACTGCTTTTAGCGAAATTTCGGGTGCGACTTAAACAGCGCTAAAGTGCCGCTAAAACAAGCGGCGCTTTAGCGCTAGCGCGGTTGCGGCTCAGTGTAAAAAGGGGTCTCAAAGTTCATGTGCGTGTAAAGGCAGGCGTCCCAATACTTTTGGGAAAATTGAACTGAGATGCAGCTTTGAAGTCGCGTCATTTTCGGGGTGCGATTTGCGTAGACATCAGTGCATGAAGCCGCACAGGTGTCTTCCAAGCCGCACCCTGAAAATTGAACTGACATGCGGCTTTGAAGTTGCGCAATTTCCCCGCCACAGTCAACGTGAAGCTTATGGAGAGTATATATATATACACACTAATATATACTCTCCATAAGTCCCTCGTCCACATAGACTGCGGCGTGGAAATCGCGCGACTTCAAAGCCGCATGTCACATCAATTTTCGGGGTGCGGCTTGGAAGACACCTGTGCGGCTTCATGGACTGATGTCTACGCAAGTCGCACCCCGAAAATCACGCGACTTCAAAGCCGCATCTCAGTTAAATTTTCCCAAAAGTATTGGGACGCCTGCCTTTACACGCACATGAACTTTGAGACCCCTTTCATACTGAGACGCGACCGCGTTAGCGCTAAAGCACCGCTCGTTTTAGCGGCACTTTAGCACTGTTTAAGTCGCACCCGAAATTTCGCCAAAAGCAGTGCAAAGTCAGCGTCGCAGAGATTTGATTGGCGGCCATTGGCCCGTCAAATCGCACGACGAGTCGCTCCAATGTGAAGGAGGGGCTTCAGTTTCATCAGAAAATGTTTACAATGTATCTTCTTTTATGTGAAGGAATTTTTACTTTTAGTTACATAGTTGGGCTGAAAAAAGACACAAATCCTTCCAGTTCAACCATAAAAAATACTTTGTACATAAAAGAGATTTTTGATGTATTTTGATCTGGAAGATTCCTGAGCCGACATTTATATATTTATTGTTTTTTATTGTTTTTTGCCTCAATGTGGAGTTCTGCGGCTCTCCATGATTGGCGTTTTGGCCACCAATCCCGGCACCGTCCCGCACCCCCCGAGCCTCCTGTATGGGGACGGATGTGGGAGAAGGTTGGAGTCCCGGCACCGTCCCGCACCCCCCGAGCCTCCTGTATGGGGACGGATGTGGGAGAAGGTTGGAGTCCCGGCACCGTCCCGCACCCCCCGAGCCTCCTGTATGGGGACGGATGTGGGAGAAGGTTGGAGTCCCGGCACCGTCCCGCACCCCCCGAGCGTCCTGTATGGGGACGGATGTGGGAGAAGGTTGGAGTCCCGGCACCGTCCCGCACCCCCCGAGCCTCCTGTATGGGGACGGATGTGGGAGAAGGTTGGAGTCCCGGCACCGTCCCGCACCCCCCGAGCCTCCTGTATGGGGACGGATGTGGGAGAAGGTTGGAGTCCCGGCACCGTCCCGCACCCCCCGAGCCTCCTGTATGGGGACGGATGTGGGAGAAGGTTGGAGATGTGATGGTTGGTGGTAGACATGTGCAATTCGTTTCGTTTTTTTTCGGGTTTTTTTCGTTATTTTCGTTCGTTCGTTTTTCGTACGAATGAACGAATCGTACGAATGAACGAATCGCTCGAATCGAACGAATCCCGAAAAACAACGAAAAAACAGATTAGAAACAACGAATGTACGAATGAAGAAAATCCGAAAAACTAAAACAGGAACAACGAAAATGAATGAAAAAATTCGTACATTTGTAACTTTTTTTTTTTGTGTTGAATTGGTAATTTTCCGTGTCTCTTACAATGGTGCTTCTTAACGTGCTTCGAATAGATTGAACGAAAAAATTCGTACATTCGTAACTTTTTTTTTTTCGATTCGTAACTTTTTTTTTTCGATTCGTAACTTTTTTTTTCGATTCGTAACTTTTTTTTCGATTCGTAACTTTTTTTTCGATTCGTAACTTTTTTTTTCGATTCGTAACTTTTTTTTCGATTCGTAACTTTTTTTTCGATTCGTAACTTTTTTTTCGATTCGTAAATTATTAAAAAGTAATAATAGCATACACATTACATCAAATTATGAATTATGCTCCGATTACGAATCTACGAATGTTACGAATGTACGAATAAATACGAATGCGTCCGAATTTCGAATAAAAGAATAAACGAAAATTAAACTAACGAAAAAATGAATCAACGGAAAAATAACTCTTACGAATGTACGAATCGTTACGAATACGAACACTGACGACTTACGAATCGTTACGAATCAACGGAAACGAAAAAATTGAATTGGTAATTTTCCGTGTCTCTTACAATGGCGCTGCTTAACGTGCTTCGAATGGATTGAACGAAAAAATTCGTACATTCGTAACTTTTTTTTTTGTTGAATTGGTAATTTTCCGTGTCCCTTACAATGGCGCTGCTTAACGTGCTTTGAATGGATTGAAGGAAAAAATTTGTACATTCGTAACTTTTTTTTTTCGAATCGTAATTTTCCATGTCTCTTACAATGGCGCTGCTTAATGTGCTTTGAATGGATTGAATGAAAAAATTCGTACATTCGTAACTTTTTTTTTTTTTGTTGAATTGGTAATTTTCCGTGTCATTACGAATACGAACACCGACGACTTACGAATCGTTACGAATCAACGGAAACGAAAAACAACGAATGTACGAATCAAGAAAATCCAAAAAACTAAAACAGGAACAACGAAAATGAACGAAAAAATTTGTACATTCGTAACTTTTTTTTTTTTGAATCGTAATTTTCCGTGTCCCTTACAATGGCGCTGCTTAACGTGCTTCGAATGGATTGAACGAAAAAATTGTACATTCGTAACTTTTTTTCGATTCGTAACTTTTTTTTCGATTCGTAACTTTTTTTTTTTTTTTTTTTCGATTCGTAACTTTTTTTTTTTCGATTCGTAACTTTTTTTTTTCGATTTGTAATTTTCTGTGTCTCTATTGAACAAAAAAATTCGTACATTCCTAACTTTTTTTTCAATTCGTAACTTTTTTTTCGATTCGTAAATTATTAAAATGTAATAATAGCATACACATTACATAAAATTATGAATTATGCTCCGATTACGAATCTACGAATGCGTCCGAATTTCGAATAAAAGAATAAACGAAAATTAAACTAACGAATCAACGAAAAAATAACTCTTACGAATGTACGAATCGTTACGAATCAACGGAAACGAAAAAAACTAAACGAAAATAAACAAATTTTTTCGGAAAAGAAAAAAAACGAAACGAAAATAAATGAATTTTTTCGGAAACGAAAAAAAAACGAAACGAAAATAAACGAATTTTTTCGTAAACGAAAAAAAACAAAATGAAAATAAACGAATTTTTTCGGAAACTAAAAAAAACGAAACGAAAATAAACAAATTTTTTCGTAAACGAAAAAAAAAACGAAACGAAAATAAAGGAATTTTTTTGTTGTGCACATGTCCAGTTGGTGGTGGAAGTCGGCGGTGGGTTGGCGGTTGGGTTTGTCTCGTACTGATAGGTGACACACTAGGTCACGCCTCTCTGTGTTTTTTTTGTCACAGAGTACACAGAGATCAGATAACCTGATGCCCCCTTACGATTGGATTAATTATCAGCCAAGGTATAAAGGTCCCGGGATAAATGCCAGTCAGGAGCAGAAGAAGCAAACTTTGCAGAGTTGCCATCGGACACCCCGTGAGCCTCGGACCTTCCAAGCTCCACAATTCAGGTGAGACCCATGGACCTCCACACATTCTTTGGATTTTCTAGGGAGGGATGGCGGCTGCCAAAGCCGCACGGGCATGTGATTTGTATAGGATTGTTCGGCAGAATTTGTTACGCCAACCAGTGTCACGGGCACTTGGCATCCGTGCCAACTCCTTCGCCCAACATCCGCTCCGGGAGCTAAAGCCAAGTCACTGTCCCCCCCCCCACCCCTCTTCTCCACCCGTCCGATGGAAGGAAAAACCAGCCAACAGAAGGACGGATGGAGGGAGCTCATTAGAATATGTCCCATCGGGGGGAAAAAGACGCATTGTGACTGTCCGGTGGGCGGAAGTCTGAGCCGAGTGAATGGTACGTATTACCGAGAACGAGAAAGAGGGCATTGTGTAGAGTCAGAGCAGAAAGACAGTGTGACAGAGAGAGAGAGAGCGGAGAAAATGTGACCACCAGGAAGGGGCAGCTACAGACACAGAGCTACAAGTGTGCCCTGAGCAAAAGAATGACTGTCTGTAGGTGAGAGACTCTACAAAGACATTGTCCAGGAAATCTCAAGGAGAGGAGACATCATCTGAGGGTAGCTGGAAGCTTCTGAGATACCTACAGAGGAGGAGGAGGAGGAGGGGACCAGAGGAGCCATCAGGACCAGGTATTGGGGCACCCGCAGATCATCAGCATGTGTTAGGGTACCCCCATCCCCGCCATACGTACCTCGAAAATCTTTCCAGGTATTGGGCATCAACAAATCATGAGCATGGGATTCATGAACAGTGTCCCCCTCCCGGGGTCTGTACCCCCATCCCCACCATTCCTAACCTCTGAAGTCCCCAACATTTACTTTCAACGTATTGAGGTGTTAACAAGTCATGAGCATTGGTTTCATGGACTTTGTCCCCCCTCCCGGGGTCTGTACCCCCATCCCCACCATACTTACCTCTAAAGTCCCCAACATCCTCCCAGGTATTGGGCATCAACAAATCATGAGATTCATGAACAGTGTCCTCCTCCCAGGGTCTGTACCCCCATCCCCACCATTCCTAACCTCTAAAGTCCCCAAAATGTACTAGTATTGAGGTGTTAACAAGTCATGAGCATGGGTTTCATGAACTTTGTCCCCCTCCCGGGGTCTGTACCCCCATCCCCACCATACTTACCTCTAAAGTCCCCAACATCCTCCCAGGTATTGGGGCAAATCTTGAGCATGGGGTTCATAAACATAATCCCCCTCTCTGGGTGTGAACCCCTATCCCTGCCATACGTACCTGTAAAGTCCCCAAAATCTACTTTCGTGGTATTGGGGCATCAACAAATCATGAGCGTGGGTTTCTTGAACTTTGCCCCCCTCCCGGGGTCTGTACCCCCCATCCCCACCCTACTTACTTCTAAAGTTCCCAACATCCTCCCAGGTATTGGGGCAAATCATGAGCATGGGGTTCATAAACATAATCCCCCTCTCTGGGTGTGAACCCCTATCCCTGCCATACATACCTGTAAAGTCCCCAAAATCTACTTTCATGGTATTGGGGCATCAACAAATCATGAACATGGGTTTCATGAACTTTGTCCCCCTCCCGGGGTACAGACATCCCCACCATTCTTAACCTCTAAAGTCCCCAACATCTTCCCATCTTATTGGGGCAAATCTTGAGCACGTTTTTTTTTTGAACAGTGTCCTCCTCCCGGGGTCTGTACCCCCCATCCCCACCATTCTTAACCTCTAAAGTCCCCAACATTTACTTTCAAAGTATTGAGGTGTTAACAAGTCATGAGCATTGGTTTCATGAACTTTGCCCCCCTCCGGGGTCTGTACCTCCCATCCCCACCATTCTCAACCTCTAAAGTCCCCAATATCCTCCCAGGTATTGGGGCAAATCTTGAGCATGGGGTTCATAAACATAATCCCCCTCTCTGGGTGTGAACCCCTATCCCTGCCATACGTACCTGTAAAGTCCCCAAAATCTACTTTCGTGGTATTGGGGCATCAACAAATCATGAGCGTGGGTTTCTTGAACTTTGCCCCCCTCTCGGGGTCTGTAACCTCCACCCCCCACCGTTCTTACCTCCTCCAAGTCCCCAAAATCCCCATCCCTGCCATACTTACCTCTAAAGTCCCCCAAATCTACTTTTGAGGTATTGGGGCATCAACAGATCATGAGTATGAGGCTCATAGACATTGTCCCCCTCTCGGGGACGGTACACTCTTCCCCACCATACATGGGGGGTTATGTTTCCATAGTCACATAAGTGGACCTCTAAAGCCCCCAACACCTTCTTCCCAGGTATTGGGGCATCAACATCTCAGAGGGTTCATGAGCAGTGTCCCCCTCTCCGAGTCTGTGTCCCCCATCCCCACCATACATGGGGTTATGGTCCTGTAGTCACATGTATGGACCTCTAAAATTCACAGGTATTGGGGCACATAGAGATGGTAGGTACAGGGGCGGACTGACCATTCGGCCACTCGGGCACTGCCCAAGGGCCCCGGGCCCCTTGTCAGCCTCAGTAAACAGGAAGTGCCTGAACAAGGACTGGGGGGGGGTTGTTTTTAATACAAGCTGTGATTGGAAAGGTCAGATGGGATTGCAGTGATTGGGAAGACATGGACTCCCTCGTCCTGCCCGGCAGGTCCGGCTGTCTGGTTGGGTCGGCCGTTGTCCATTCAGGAGGTGACGCTGTATGTGGGCGACATTTCACACACCAAACCTGAGATTCTTCATTCTTTGTGGAATGGAATGGAGGGTGTGGGGAGGGGAAGGTCGATAAATGAACTTTTTTTTCCAACCTCTTTATCAAGTAAAAAGGCTTTAAAGCAACAATGTGCTGAGATGAGGGGCAGTCCCCGGAGAGGACAGAGCGGGGACATGTCACAATGATGGGGACTTCTACTCTATGGAATGTGGTTGGGGGACGAGGAGGCAGCACATCAAATAGTCCTTAGTATGGCCAAGAAGTTGTGGGACTGGACGGAGGAGACAAGGCTGCCGCCATCGCTACTCCGGGGAGGTATGAGATCCGCTGAGCCGTCACCAGAGGGATTCTAATCCTCATCATCCACTCTACAACAATCCCCATTATGTTCTGAAAATGGAAACAATGTATCAGAGATGGATATTGTCTGATGATTAGGAGGGACTGTCCCTTATTAGGACCAAATCCCTCTGTCCCTCTTTTATGACTAAACCTCTCTGTCCCTCTGTTCCCCTATCTTGTCCCTTTTTCCTTCTAGGTTGTCCCTCTGTCCTCCTCAGTTGTCCCTCTGTCCTCCTTAGTTGTCCCTCTGTCCTCCTCAGTTGCCTCTCCTTCCTCCTAAGTTGTCCCTCTTTTCTTCTAGGTTGTCCCTCTGCCCTCCTCAGTTGTCCCTATGTCCTCCTTAGTTGTCTCTCTGTCCACCTCAGTTGTCCCTCCTTCATTCTAAGTTGTCCCTCTTGTCCTCCTCAGGTGTCCCTCTTTCCTTCTAAGTTGTCCCTCTTGTCCTCCTCAGGTCTCCCTCTTTCCTTCTAAGTTGTCCCTCTATCCTCCTCAGTTGTCCTCCTCAGGTTGTCCCTCTGTCATTGTCGTCCCCCCAGTTGTCCCTCTGTCCTCCTAAGTTGTCCCTCTGTCCTCTTCAGTTGCCTCTCTTTCCTCCTAAGTTGTCCCTCTTTCTTTCTAGGTTGTCCCTCTGCCCTCCTCAGTTGTCCCTATGTCCTCCTTAGTTGTCCCTCTGTCCACCTCAGTTGTCCCTCCTTCATTCTAAGTTGTCCCTCTGTCCTCCTCAGGTGTCCCTCTTTCCTACTAAGTTGTCCCTCTGTCCTCCTCAGGTGTCCCTCTTTCCTACTAAGTTGTCCCTCTGTCCTCCTCAGGTGTCCCTCTGTCCTACTAAGTTGTCCCTCTGTCCTACTAAGTTGTCCCTCTGTCCTCCTCAGTTGTCCTCCTCAGGTTGTCCCTCTGTCATTGTCATCCCCCAGTTGTCCCTCTGTCCTCTTCAGTTGCCTCTCTTTCCTCCTAAGTTGTTCCTCTTTCTTTCTAGGTTGTCCTTCTGCCCTCCTCAGTTGTCCCTCTGTCCTCCTTAGTTGTCCCTCTGTCCACCTCAGTTGTCCCTCCTTCATTTTAGGTTGTCCCTCTGTCCTCCTCAGTTGTCCTTCTCAGTTGTCCCTTTGTCCTCCTCCTCAGTTGTCCTCAGCTGTCCCTCTTTCCTTCTTGGTTGTCCCTCTGTCCTCCTCAGTTGTCCTCCTCAGGCTGTCCCTCTGTTATTGCCGTCCCCCCAGTTGTCCCTCTGTCCTCCTTAGTTGTCCCTCTGTCCTCTTCAGTTGCCTCTCTTTCCTCCTAAGTTGTCCCTCTTTCTTTCTAGGTTGTCCCTCTGTCCTCATCGGTCCCCCCCCCCCCAGTTGTCCCTCTATCCTCCTCGGTTGCCCCCCCTCTGTCCTCCTCAGTTGCCTCTCTTTCCTCCTAAGTTGTCCCTCTTTCCTTCTAGGTTGTCCCTCTGTCCTCCTCGTTTGTCCCTCTTTTCTTCTTGGTTGTCCGTCTGTCCTCCTCAGTTGTCCCCCTCGGTTGTCCCTCTTTTCTCCTCCGTTGTCCCTCTGCCCCCCCAGTTATCCCTCTGTCCTCAGTTGTCCTTCTCGGTTGTCCCTCTGCCCCCCCCAGTTATTCCTCTGTCCCCCTCAGTTGTCCTCCTTGGTTGTCCCTCTGCTCCCCCCCCCAGTTATCCCTCTGTCCTCCTCAGTGGTCCTCCTTGGTTGTCCCTCTGCCCCCCCAGTTATCCCTCTGTCCTCCTCAGTGGTCCTCCTTGGTTGTCCCTCTGCCCCCCCAGTTATCCCTCTGTCCTCCTCAGTTGCCCCCCTCGGTTGTCCCTCTTTTCTTCTCGGTTGTCCCTCGGTCCCCCTCAGTTGTCCTCCTCGGTTTCCCCCCCCCCCAGTTATCCCTCTGTGCTCTGATAGTGTCATATTGCAGGAAGCCTCCCTGCTCTCAGTGACTATCATTGTGACTGGACAGAATAAAGGAAAAGCGAGGGGGGGGGTGTTTCCACCACATGTGGACTAACCGGTCATTTTTTTTGCCTATTAACGTTTTTTTTGCGGTCTGCGTAACTGTGGGCGTGGCAGGGGGGTGTGTCCTTTACCTTCATACTCTGCGATTCAAAGCCGTCCCGCTCTCTTATGTCGGGGAGTCGGGAGGTAAGCGATCGTCTGGGAAACTTTCTACCTTTATATCACTTTATTCATCCTGATCGATTATCACCGCTATGTCATCGCAATTCGCCAACATCTGGGCGACGCCAGTGACTTTCATCACCTGATTATCAGCGAATCACAACGCTGCTGTACCACGACAGGGACGTGCTGCCCTATAGTATATGGGGGTGAGATCCCAGAGATCCCATTGGAGGGATTGGGGGGGGGTGAATTTTTTATGCTAATGATTTCTATATAGAGATCTCTATTGTGCTCTGGATGTACGGGGGAGGGGGGGGGGGAGTTTTTGGTGTATTTAAAGCCGTTTGGTTTATCGTGTTCTTTATATTTTATTTTGTGTGTTTGATATTTGTTATATGTGTACTGTCACTTTAAATGTTTTAGTTACCTTTTTGTTCATTTTGTATCATTTTGTTGTCTTTTTTTTTTTCTTTTCTTTTTTCTTAAAATACATTTATATCACAATTACAAATTGCTGGGGGTTAATCGGTCAGTTTTCCCGTGGTGGACAGTGTGCGGATCCATAGATCATAGGACCGCAGTGTATATGATATGGACATGCGGTTACTGATCAGCCCCCCCCCTCCCCCCCCCCAGGATAAAATCTGATTTATATTGAAAATAGGAAATAATCTATAGAACAAAAATCTTAAAGGGTCAGTCCACCTGAGGGTGGCACCAGAGGACCGTGTAATGTGTGCCGAGAAAGGCCACTTGTGGTCTCCATTGGAAGCCCATGTGACGGGGTGACAACACAGGAGCACAATTGGGAGATATAGGCAGTGTTGTCACCCTATAACATGGCATGGCAGTCTCCTTTGGAGCCCATATAATGGGGTGACAACACAGGAGCACAACTAGGAGGCAGAGGGTTGTCACCCTATAACAGGAAGTGACCTCCATGGTAGTCTCCTTCGGAGCCCATGTAATGGGGTGACAACACAGGAGCACAATTGAGAGATAGAGGCAGAGTGTTGTCACCCTATAACCTCCATGGGAGTCTCCTTTGGAAGCCCATGTGACTGGGTGAAAACACAGGAGCACAATTGGGAGATAGAGGCAGAGTGTTGTCACCCTGTAACAGGAAGTGACCTCCATGGCAATCTCCTTTGGAAGCCCATATAATGGGGTGACAACACACAAGCACAATTGGGAGATAGAGGCAGTGTTGTCACCCTGTAACAGGAAGTGACCTCCATGGCAATCTCCATTGGAAGCCCATATAATGGGGTGACAACACACAAGCACAATTGGGAGATAGAGGCAGTGTTGTCACCCTGTAACAGGAAGTGACCTCCATGTAGGGTTGCCTCCTCATCCCTTTAAACCCGAACACATATTATTTACACGGGTTCTGTGGCTGATTAAGGTGGTAATTAAACTCATTTGGTGCTTTATCTGCATTTAATTAGCCTCAGAACCCGTGTAATTCATATGTGTTCGGGCTTAAAGGGATGAGGTGGCAACTCTACCTCTATGGCAGTCTCCATTGGAAGCCCATGTGATGGGGTGACAACACAGGAACACAATTGGGAGATAGAGGCAGAGTGTTGTCACCCTGTAACAGGAAGTGACCTCCATGGTAGTCTCCGTTGGAAGCCCATGTGACTGGGTGACAACACAGGAGCACAATTGGGAGATAGAGGCAGAGTGTTGTCACCCTGTAACAGGAAGTGACCTCCATGGTAGTCTCGGTTAGAAGCCCATGTAATGGGGTGACAACACAGGAGCACAATTGGGAGATAGAGGCAGAGTGTTGTCACCCTATAACATGGCATGGCAGTCTCCTTTGGAGCCCATATAACGGGGTGACAACACAGGAGCACAACTAGGAAGCAGAGGGTTGTCACCCTATAACAGGAAGCGACCTCCATGGCAGTCTCTGTTGGAAGCCCATGTGATGGGGTGACAACACAGGAGCACAACTAGGAGATAGAGGCAGTGTTGTCACCCTGTAACAGGAAATTACCTCCATGGCAATCTCCATTGGAAGCCCATGTAATGGGGTGACAACACAGGAGCACGATTGGGAGATAGAGGCAGAGTGTTGTCACCCTGTAACAGGAAGTGACCTCCATGGTAGTCTCGGTTAGAAGCCCATGTAATGGGGTGACAACACAGGAGCACGATTGGGAGATAGAGGCAGAGTGTTGTCACCCTGTAACAGGAAGTGACCTCCATGGTAGTCTCGGTTAGAAGCCCATGTGATGGGGTGACAACACAGGAGCACGATTGGGAGATAGAGGCAGAGTGTTGTCACCCTGTAACAGGAAGTGACCTCCATGGCAGTCTCCATTGGAAGCCCATGTGACGGGGTGACAACACAGGAGCACAATTGGGAGACAGAGGCAGAGTTTCCTTATCCACTCCACCCCCCCCATGAGTAAGCTCCAGTGGGCAGAGTGAAACGCGTTGGGGGCGTGGTCTGGCGGGGGGGTCCAGGGCTGAGGCGGCCATTCACTATCATACAGCAGGTCTTGAGTTGATGAGCGGCTCCCGGGATATGGAAGTATTCTTGTTATATTAGTGGTGGGGTGTTGGGCTCTCTGGGGGGTGTTGGGCTCTCTGGGGGGGTGTCAGGCTCTCTGGGGGGGGTGTCAGGCTCTCTGGGGGGGGTGTCGGGCTCTCTGGGGGGTGTCGGGCTCTCTGGGGGGTGTTAGGCTCTCTGGGGGGGGGGTCGGGCTCTCTGGGGGGTGTTGGGCTCTCTGGGGGGGTGTTTGGCTGGCTCTCTGGGGGGGTGTTGGGCTCTCGGGGGGGTGTCGGGCTCTCTGGGGGGTGTTGGGCTCTCTGGGGGGTGTTGGGCTCTCTGGGGGGGTGTCGGGCTCTCTGGGGGGGGTGTCAGGCTCTCTGGGGGGGGTGTCGGGCTCTCTGGGGGGGTGTCGGGCTCTCTGGGGGGTGTTCGGCTCTCTGGGGGGGGGGGGGGGTCGGGCTCTCTGGGGGGTGTTGGGCTCTCTGGGGGGGTGTTTGGCTGGCTCTCTGGGGGGGTGTTGGGCTCTCTGGGGGGTGTCGGGCTCTCTGGGGGGGTGTTGGGCTCTCTGGGGGGTGTCGGGCTCTCTGGGGGGGGGTGTCGGGCTCTCTGGGGGGGGTGTCGGGCTCTCTGGGGGGGTGTCGGGCTCTCTGGGGGGTGTCGGGCTCTCTGGGGGGTGTCGGGCTCTCTGGGGGGGGGGGGTGTTGGGCTCTCTGGGGGGTGTCGGGCTCTCTGGGGGGTGTTGGGCTCTCTGGGGGGGGTGTCGGGCTCTCTGGGGGGTGTCGGGCTCTCTGGGGGGTGTCGGGCTCTCTGGGGGGGGGGGGTGTCGGGCTCTCTGGGGGGGGGGTGTCGGGCTCTCTGGGGGGGGGTGTCGGGCTCTCTGGGGGGGTGTTGGGCTCTCTGGGGGGTGTTGGGCTCTCTGGGGGGTGTTGGGCTCTCTGGGGGGTGTTGGGCTCTCTGGGGGGGGGGGGGTGTTGGGCTCTCTGGGGGGTGTCGGGCTCTCTGGGGGGTGTCGGGGTCTCTGGGGGGTGTTGGGCTCTCTGGGGGGGGGGTGTTGGGCTCTCTGGGGGGTGTTGGGCTCTCTGGGGGGTGTCGGGCTCTCTGGGGGGTGTTGGGCTCTCTGGGGGGTGTTGGGCTCTCTGGGGGGGTGTCGGGCTCTCTGGGGGGTGTTGGGCTCTCTGGGGGGTGTTGGGCTCTCTGGGGGGGGGGGGTGTTGGGCTCTCTGGGGGGTGTTGGGCTCTCTGGGGGGGTGTCGGGCTCTCTGGGGGGGTGTCGGGCTCTCTGGGGGGTGTCGGGCTCTCTGGGGGGGGTGTTGGGCTCTCTGGGGGGGGTGTTGGGCTCTCTGTGGGGTGTCGGGCTCTCTGGGGGGGGTGTCGGGCTCTCTGGGGGGGTGTTGGGCTCTCTGGGGGGGTGTTGGGCTCTCTGGGGGGTGTTGGGCTTTCTGGGGGGGTGTCGGGTATTATGTACGGTGGCAGTTGACTTACTTCTCTTGTTTCTTTCCTCACAGCTGATCCAGGATGAATTGGGCCGGGTTGTACGGGATCCTGAGTGGTGTGAACCGCCATTCCACGGGCATCGGCCGCATATGGCTCTCGGTGGTCTTCATCTTCCGCATCATGGTGCTGGTGGTGGCGGCGGAGAGCGTATGGGGGGACGAGAAGTCCTCCTTCACCTGCAACACCCAACAGCCCGGATGTAACAGCGTCTGCTACGACCACTTCTTCCCCATCTCCCACATCCGCCTGTGGGCCCTCCAGCTCATCATCGTGTCCACGCCGGCCCTTCTGGTGGCCATGCACATAGCCCACCTGCAGCACCAGGAGAAGAAGCTCCTAAAGCTCACCGGCCACGACAACCCGCAGGAGATGGCGGACGTGAAGAAGCACAAGATCCGCATCTCCGGCACCCTGTGGTGGACCTACACCATGAGCGTGATCTTCAGGATCGTCTTCGAGGTGGCCTTCATGTACCTCTTCTACCACATCTACCCCGGGTACGCCATGATCCGGCTGGTCAAGTGCGGAGAGTACCCCTGCCCCAACACCGTGGACTGCTTCGTGTCCCGCCCCACCGAGAAGACCATATTCACCATCTTCATGCTGGTCACCTCGGGGATCTGCATCGTTCTGAACGTGTCCGAGCTCTTCTTCCTGGTGGGCAAGGCTTGTGCCCGGAGACGACTCCGCCACGAAGACTCCTACCGAGGCCACGAGAGCCGGCAGAACGAGATGAACACCCTGCTCACTGTAGACAGTATCAAAAAGGGCCAGGCAGGCCAAGAGAAAGGAGAGCATTGCTCCACGTCCTAGAGAGCGATACGTGGGACCTGTGGTCACCCCGGGCCATGGACTGGAGAGGAGGGTTTGGGCTTCGTCAGGGCCCTTCGTCAGGGACAAGCACATGACTGATTTACGGCAATATTTGCACAAGAGGCGGTGACACGTCCGGCTCGTCAGGGTGGTGGTGGCGAGTCTTCCGCCGCCGCTCTATGTTGTGCTCGCCAGTTGCCGGCGGTCCACCATTCGCAGGGGCTTCATGCAGTATTTTTTTGGTAACACTGGGGGGGGGGGGAGGGGACGGACACCACGTTTTTTTTTCTGCAGGGATTATGGGTGGATTTGTACTGTTATAATGTTTTAATATCGATGTGATTTGAAATTTTAAAAATTAAATCCTTAAAACCGTTTGTGTCCGGATGTGAGGTGCGTTTTCTCCGCAAAAAAAAAACATTTCATGACGCTGAAATCCGGGTAGATATGGAAGCCCCAATCCATGCAGGTAGGTGGCCCCCGCTGAAAATCATTCAATGTGCATGTGAGTACCTGAACCCGGGCCTGGCATCAGACTGGCAGAGGGAAGCGGAGGACTGGGAGCCAATCAGGTTCACAAAGGAAACACTGATAGGAGGAGAGAGCAGAGTGAGCAGAGGGATGACCTTATCAGCCTTCTGCTCTTTCACCGTACAGTCAGCAGGCTGGGGGTGGGGAGAGGACACTACTGTATTTCTTAGCTGTGTGGTGTCATCCACCTGGCTGTGTGGCAGAGCTGTGTAAATCTCAGGACTGGTTGGACAGATATATAAATCCTTTAAGCAGACATGTTATCAATGTGTGATTATCTGTTTGCCTGGAGTTCAACATTACGCCTTTGTGTAATTATATATATATAAATATTTTTTATTATTACTATTATTTATTTTCCAAAAAAAAAAATATGAAAAAAATAAAAAAAAAATATATATATATATATATCATTTTTTATTATTATTACTATTTTTTCTCTTCCAAAAATAAAAATATGAATATATATATATATATATATAATTTTTTATTATTACTATTTTTTCTATTCCAAAAATAAAAATAATTATATATATATATATATATATATTTTTTTTTTTCTTTTTATTATTACTATTTTTTAATTTCCAAAAATAAAAATAATTATATATATATATATATATATGTATATATATATATATGTATATATTTTTTTTTCTTTTTATTATTACTATTTTTTTATTTTCCAAAAATAAAAAATATATAATATATATATTATATATATATATATATATAAGATATATAGAAAAAAAAAAATATATATATATATACATTTCATATTTTTTGAAAAGGAAAAAAAATAATAATAATAAAAATAAAATAAATATATGTATTTTTTTTTTTTGTTTTCGTTTTTTAATAAAATTGTATATATTTAAAAAAAAAAAATATATAGATATATATATAATATAGAATGTGGGAGGAAGGTGATAGGTAACCAGATGGGCTGCGCTCAGTGCTGAAATAAGGGTGACCGGCACCCCCAGAAATAGTCAAAGACAACTAGGAGACAGGGACAGAGCGTTGTCACCCTATAACAGGAAGTACCTGGATAGGAATCTTCGTGGCAGGATCATCTGGGATTATGATAAACTGTATCACCAGGGATCAGGTAAACTGGATCAAGCTGCAGATTTAAAGATATTAAACATAAAAAAAAATACAAATATAATGAATGTGAAAAAGATTTTGAAGGTTGGTTTGGTTTTGGAAGTTGGAGGTTTGGTTTTGGAGGTGGGTTTGGTTTTGGAGGTTGGAGGTTTGGTTTTGGAAATTGGAGGTTGGTTTGGTTTTGGAGGTTGGAGGTTTGGTTTTGGAGGTTTGGTTTTGGAGGTGGGTTTGGTTTTGGAGGTTGGAAGTGGCTTTGGTTTTGGAGGTTGATTTGGTTTTGGAGGTTGGAGGTTTGGTTTTGGAGGTTGGTTTGGTTTTGGAGGTTGGAAGTGGGTTTGGTTTTGGAGGTTGGAGGTTGGAGGTGGCTTTGGTTTTGGAGGTTGATTTGGTTTAGGAGGTTGGAGGTTTGGTTTTGGAGGTTGGTTTGGTTTTGGAGGTGGGTTTGGTTTTGGAGGTTGGAGGTTGGAGGTTGGGTGTTGGTGGGGAGGTTGGGTCTTTGGTTTGGTGGGAGGTTGGGTTCTCTGTATCTCTGGTGGGAGGTTGGGTTCTCTGTATCTCTGGGGGGTGGGGGGGTGTTCTGTCTGGGTGGGAGGTTGGGGTCTCTGTATCTCTGGGTGGGAGGTTGGGTCTCTGTATCTGGGGGGGAGGTTGGGTTCTCTGTATCTCTGGGTGGGAGGTTGGGGGGTTGGGGTCTCTGTATCTCTGGGTGGGAGGTTGGGGTTCTCTGTATCTCTGGGTGGGAGGGTGGGTTCTCTGTATCTCTGGGTGGGAGGTTGGGGTTCTCTGTATCTCTGGGTGGGTTTGGGTTCTCTGTATCTCTGGGTGGGAGGTTGGGTTCTCTGTATCTCTGGGGGGAGGTTGGGTTCTCTGTATCTCTGGGTGGGAGGTTGGGGTTCTCTGTATCTCTGGGTGGGAGGTTGGGGTCTCTGTATCTCTGGGTGGGAGGTTGGGTTCTCTGTATCTCTGGACGGGAGGTTGGGTTCTCTGTATCTCTGGGTGGGAGGATGGGTTCTCTGTATCTCTGGGTGGGAGGTTGGGGTATCTGTATCTCTGGGTGGGAGGTTGGGTTCTCTGTATCTCTGGGTGGGAGGTTGGGTTCTCTGTATCTCTGGGTGGGAGGTTGGGTTCTCTGTATCTCTGGGTGGGAGGTTGGGTTCTCTGTATCTCTGGGTGGGAGGTTGGGTCTCTGTATCTCTGGGTGGGAGGTTGGGTTCTCTGTATCTCTGGGTGGGAGGTTGGGTTCTCTGTATCTCTGGGTGGGAGGTTGGGTTCTCTGTATCTCTGGGCGGGAGGTTGGGTTCTCTGTATCTCTGGGTGGGAGGTTGGGTTCTCTGTATCCCTGGGCGGGAGGTTGAGTTCTCTGTATCTCTGGGCGGGAGGTTGGGTTCTCTGTATCTCTGGGCGGGAGGTTGGGTTCTCTGTATCTCTGGGCGGGAGGTTGGGTTCTCTGTATCTCTGGGAGGGAGGATGGGTTCTCTGTATCTCTGGGCGGGAGGTTGGGTTCTCTGTATCTCTGGGTGGGAGGTTGGGTTCTCTGTATCTCTGGGTGGGAGGTTGGGTTCTCTGTATCCCTGGGTGGGAGGTTGGGTTCTCTGTATCTCTGGACGGGAGGTTGGGTCTCTGTATCTCTGGGTGGGAGGTTGGGTTCTCTGTATCTCTGGACGAGAGGTTGGGGTCTCTGTATCTCTGGGTGGGAGGTTGGGGTCTCTGTATCTCTGGGTGGGAGGTTGGGTTCTCTGTATCTCTGGGCGGGAGGTTGGGTTCTCTGTATCTCTGGGCGGGAGGTTGGGTTCTCTGTATCTCTGGGTGGGAGGTTGGGTTCTCTGTATCTCTGGGTGGGAGGTTGGGTTCTCTGTATCCCTGGGTGGGAGGTTGGGTTCTCTGTATCTCTGGACGGGAGGTTGGGTTCTCTGTATCTCTGGGCGGGAGGTTGGGTTCTCTGTATCTCTGGGCGGGAGGTTGGGTCTCTGTATCTCTGGGTGGGAGGTTGGGTTCTCTGTATCTCTGGGTGGGAGGTTGGGTTCTCTGTATCTCTGGGTGGGAGGTCGGGTTCTCTGTATCTCTGGGTGGGAGGTCGGGGTCTCTGTATCTCTGGGTGGGAGGTTGGGTTCTCTGTATCTCTGGGTGGGAGGTTGGGTTCTCTGTATCTCTGGGTGGGAGGTTGGGTTCTCTGTATCTCTGGGTGGGAGGTTGGGTTCTCTGTATCTCTGGGTGGGAGGTTGGGGTCTCTGTATCTCTGGGTGGGAGGTTGGGTTCTCTGTATCTCTGGGTGGGAGGTTGGGTTCTCTGTATCTCTGGGTGGGAGGTTGGGTCTCTGTATCTCTGGGTGGGAGGTTGGGTCTCTGTATCTCTGGGTGGGAGGTTGGGTTCTCTGTATCTCTGGGTGGGAGGTTGGCTTCTCTGTATCTCTGGGGGGGAGGTTGGGTTCTCTGTATCTCTGGGCGGGAGGTTGGGTTCTCTGTATCTCTGGGCGGGAGGTTGGGGTCTCTGTATCTCTGGACGGGAGGTTGGGTTCTCTGTATCTCTGGGTGGGAGGTTGGGTTCTCTGTATCTCTGGGTGGGAGGTTGGGTTCTCTGTATCTCTGGGTGGGAGGTTGGGTTCTCTGTATCTCTGGGCGGGAGGTTGGGGTCTCTGTATCTCTGGGTGGGAGGTTGGGTTCTCTGTATCTCTGGGTGGGAGGTTGGGTTCTCTGTATCTCTGGGTGGGAGGTTGGGTTCTCTGTATCTCTGGGTGGGAGGTTGGGTTCTCTGTATCTCTGGGTGGGAGGTTGGGGTCTCTGTATCTCTGGGTGGGAGGTTGGGTTCTCTGTATCTCTGGGTGGGAGGTTGGGTTCTCTGTATCTCTGGGGGGGAGGTTGGGTTCTCTGTATCTCTGGGTGGGAGGTTGGGTCTCTGTATCTCTGGGTGGGAGGTTGGGTTCTCTGTATCTCTGGGTGGGAGGTTGGGTTCTCTGTATCTCTGGGTGGGAGGTTGGGTTCTCTGTATCTCTGGGTGGGAGGTTGGGTTCTCTGTATCTCTGGGTGGACGTGTCTGCTGATCACATCCAGGGGACACATACAAAGGCGAACTCTATTTATAAGCCCCTCCGTCATAAAAATAACAAAACCAATGGTGGAGGGGAGCAGCTGGGAATGGTGGTTCTATATAGCAGTGAAAGGATCACCTCCACCCCGGAGGACCCGACTGCCCCCAACATAGATCATTATTAGAGGGAATGTCCATCACAGCAGCCGGAGCCACAGACAGACCACACAGGAAATGTGTCACCATCGGGGGGTGGGGGGGACACCTGTCAGCATTGCATGCTGTATACTTGGGGGGGGGGGGGGGGGGGACACCTGTCAGTTCATCATGCTGTATACATGAGGTAGGGGGACAAGACCTTTTAGTTCATCATATGTATATGTGGGGGAGGGCTGTCAGTTTATCATATGTATAGTATCAAAGTAAGTACACCCCTCAGTGACATTCATGTGACAACACTGAAGAAATGACACTTGTCTACAATGTAAAGTAGTGAGTGTACAGCTTGTATAACAGTGTAAATTTGCCGTCCCCTCAAAATAACTCAACACACAGCCATTAATGTCTAAACCGCTGGCAACAAAAGTCAGGACACCCCTAAGTGAAAATCTCCAAATTGGGCCCCAAAGTGTCAATATTTTGTGTGGCCGCCATTATTTTCCAGCACCGCCTTCACCCTCTTGGGCATGGAGGTCACCAGAGCTTTACAGGTTGTCACTGGAGTCCTCTTCCCCTCCTCCATGACGACATCACGGAGCTGGTGGATGATGGAGACCTTGCGCTCCTCCACCTTCCGTTTGAGGATGCCCCACAGATGCTCAATAGGGTTTAGGTCTGGAGACATGCCAGTCCATCACCTTTACCCTCAGCTTCTTTAGCAAGGCAGTGGTGGTGTTGGAGGTGTGTTTGGGGTGGTTATCATGTTGGAATACTGCCCTGCGGCCCAGTCTCTGAAGGGAGGGGATTATGCTCTGCTTCAATATGTCACAGTACATGTTGGCATTCATGGTGCCCTCAATGATCTGTAGCCCCCCAGTGCCGGCAGCACTCATGCAGCCCCAGACCATGACACTCCCACCACCATGACACTCCCACCACCATGACACTCCCACCACCATGACACTCCCCCCACCATGACACTCCCACCACCATGACACTCCCACCACCATGACACTCCCACCACCATGACACTCCCACCACCATGCCTGACTGTAGACAAGACACACTTGTCTTTGTCCTCCTCACCTGGTTGCCCCCACACACGCCTGACACCATCTGACACCAAATACCTTTATCTTGGTCTCATCAGACCACAGGACGTGGTTCCAGTAATCCATGTCCTTAGTCTGCTTGTCTTCAGCAAACTGTTTGTGGTCTTTCTTGTGGATCATCTTTAGAAGAGGTTTCCTTCTGGGACGACAGCCATGCAGACCAATTTGATGCAGTGTGCGGCGTATGGTCTGAGCACTGACAGGCTGACCCCCCACCCCTACAACCTCTGCAGCAATGCTGGCAGCACTCATACGTCTATTTCCCAAAGACAACCTCTGGATATGACGCTGAGCACGTGACCTCAACTTCTTTGGTGGACCATGGCGAGGATTGTTCTGAGGGGAACCTGTCCTGTTATACCGCTGGATGGTCTTGGCCACCGTGCTGCAGATCAGTTTCAGGGTCTTGGCAATCTTCTTATAGCCTCGGCCATCTTTATGTAGAGCAACAATTCTTATCTTCAGATCCTCAGAGAGTTCTTTGCCATGAGGTGCCATGTTGTACTTCCAGTGACCAGTATGAGAGAGTGAGAGCGATAACACCAAATTTATCACACCTGCTCCCCATTCACACCTGAGACCTTGTAACACTAACGAGTCACATGACACCGGGGAGGGAAAATGGCTAATTGGGCCCAATTTGGAGATTTTCACTTAGGGGTGTCCTGACTTTTGTTGCCAGCGGTTTAGACATTAATGGCTGTGTGTTGAGTTATTTTGAGGGGACGGCAAATTTACACTGTTATACAAGCTGTACACTCACTACTTTACATTGTAGACAAGTGTCATTTCTTCAGTGTTGTCACATGAATGTCACTGAGGGGTGTACTTACTTTGGTCAGATACTGTGTATGGGGGGGGTCTGTCAGTTCATCATATGTATACGTGGATGGGGGGAGGGGGGGACACCTGTCAGTCACTCCGGGAAGGTTGTTTCCTATGGAAGGTCATTGTCCGGTTTTAGATGTTGAAGTGATTGTCCAAATGTGTCCAACACTCCGATCCACATCCCCGCCCTCTTTCCCAGCCTCATCCCCGGCCTCTTTCCCAGCCTCATCCCCGGCCTCATCCCCGGCCTCTTTCCCAGCCTCATCCCCGGCCTCATCCCCGGCCTCTTTCCCAGCCTCTTTCCCAGCCTCATCCCCGGCCTCTTTCCCGGCCTCTTTCCCAGCCTCTTTCCCAGCCTCATCCCCGGCCTCTTTCCCAGCCTCATCCCCGGCCTCTTTCCCGGCCTCATCCCCGGCCTCTTTCCTGGCCTCATCCCCGGCCTCATCCCCGGCCTCTTTCCTGGCCTCATCCCCGGCCTCATCCCCAGCCTCTTTCCCAGCCTCTTTCCCAGCCTCATCCCCGGCCTCTTTCCCAGCCTCATCCCCGGCCTCTTTCCCGGCCTCATCCCCGGCCTCATCCGCGGCCTCATCCCCGGCCTCTTTCCTGGCCTCATCCCCGGCCTCATCCCCGGCCTCTTTCCTGGCCTCTTTCCCGGCCTCTTTCCCAGCCTCATCCCCGGCCTCTTTCCCAGCCTCATCCCGGCCTCTTTCCTGGCCTCATCCCCGGCCTCTTTCCCAGCCTCATCCCCGGCCTCATCCCCGGCCTCTTTCCCAGCCTCATCCCCGGCCTCATCCCCGGCCTCTTTCCCAGCCTCATCCCCGGCCTCTTTCCCGGCCTCTTTCCCGGCCTCTTTCCCAGCCTCATCCCCGGCCTCTTTCCCAGCCTCATCCCCGGCCTCTTTCCCGGCCTCATCCCCGGCCTCATCCCCGGCCTCTTTCCTGGCCTCATCCCCGGCCTCATCCCCGGCCTCTTTCCTGGCCTCATCCCCGGCCTCATCCCCAGCCTCTTTCCCAGCCTCTTTCCCAGCCTCATCCCCGGCCTCTTTCCCAGCCTCATCCCCGGCCTCTTTCCCGGCCTCATCCCCGGCCTCATCCGCGGCCTCATCCCCGGCCTCTTTCCTGGCCTCATCCCCGGCCTCATCCCCGGCCTCTTTCCTGGCCTCATCCCCGGCCTCATCCCCAGCCTCTTTCCCGGCCTCTTTCCCAGCCTCATCCCGGCCTCTTTCCTGGCCTCATCCCCGGCCTCATCCCCAGCCTCTTTCCCAGCCTCTTTCCCAGCCTCATCCCCAGCCTCTTTCCCAGCCTCTTTCCCAGCCTCATCCCCGGCCTCTTTCCTGGCCTCATCCCCGGCCTCTTTCCTGGCCTCATCCCCGGCCTCATCCCCGGCCTCTTTCCTGGCCTCATCCCCGGCCTCATCCCCAGCCTCTTTCCCAGCCTCTTTCCCGGCCTCATCCCCGGCCTCATGCGCGGCCTCATCCCCGGCCTCTTTCCTGGCCTCATCCCCGGCCTCATCCCCGGCCTCTTTCCTGGCCTCATCCCCGGCCTCATCCCCAGCCTCATCCCCGGCCTCATCCCCAGCCTCTTTCCCGGCCTCTTTCCCAGCCTCATCCCCGGCCTCTTTCCCAGCCTCATCCCCGGCCTCTTTCCTGGCCTCATCCCCGGCCTCATCCCCAGCCTCTTTCCCAGCCTCTTTCCCAGCCTCATCCCCAGCCTCTTTCCCAGCCTCTTTCCCAGCCTCATCCCCGGCCTCTTTCCTGGCCTCATCCCCGGCCTCATCCCCGGCCTCTTTCCTGGCCTCATCCCCGGCCTCATCCCCAGCCTCTTTCCCAGCCTCTTTCCCAGCCTCATCCCCGGCCTCTTTCCCAGCCTCATCCCCGGCCTCTTTCCTGGCCTCATCCCCGGCCTCATCCCCGGCCTCTTTCCTGGCCTCTTTCCCGGCCTCTTTCCCAGCCTCATCCCGGCCTCTTTCCCAGCCTCATCCCCGGCCTCTTTCCCAGCCTCATCCCGGCCTCTTTCCTGGCCTCATCCCCAGCCTCTTTCCCAGCCTCATCCCCGGCCTCACACACACTTCAGCTTAGGAAAGCGGCTTCTGCATGCGTTGGAGGATTTCTTTTTTTTAAAGTAAGCCCCCCCCCCCGCCCCCCCATGTTACCCCCTCTGTGTGCCCCGTCATATCGGAGGTTAAAGGCAGAAAAAAATCTATAGAAATAAATACTCAGGAGAGTAGCATTTGTGCATAAAAAACACTCAAAACCAAATACACATAAACGTACATAAACGCTCGGTGTGTTCACCATGTTAATGGATTCTAATGACTAGAATTCTAACCAATAGAATGTATGAGATGCGGACGCACATTAACGCAAAATGCAAACGCAGCTTTATGTCACATTTTTTGCTGCTGCTAAACTCATGTAAGAGAAAAAAGTGTCAATAGAATACAATGTAATTGTATGTAATATAATAATGATGATAATAATGATAATAATAATACTAATGATAAAGATAATAATAATAATAATGATAATAATAATAATGATAATAATAATGATAATAATAATAATGATGATAATAATAATGATAATAATGATAAAGATAATAATAATAATAATAATATGATAATAATAATGATAAAGATAATAATAATAATAATAATAATGATAAAGATAATAATAATATAATAATAACAATAATGATAATAATGATAATAATAATAATAATGATAAAGATAATAATAATGTTAATAATAATGATAATAATAATAATAATAATTATAAAGATGATGATGATGATTATTATTACCTCCGGGGCGGATTATTCTTCCATTATTTTCATCCTCCTCCTTCCGTGATTTCTTCCTGGAGTCGGGAACTTGGAAATCTGGAAGTTCCGATCTTATATTATAAAATGTCGGAGCGAAGCACACCGGGTCCCATCATTTATTTTATGCACAGAGCAAGAAATTGGAAAATCTTTTGCAAAATTGTTATGAAGAAAGTCAGTAATTGCAACAAATGACCCCCCCATGTGTCTGAGCGCAGTCATCTCTTCACTGATGACATCACACAAATGTAAAGGAGAATGTTGTAGCCTCTGGTGTAAAGGGGAATGTTGTAGACTCTGGTGTAAAGGGGAATGTTGTAGACTCTGGTGTAAAGGGGAATGTTGTAGACTCTGGTGTAAAGGGGAATGTTGTAGACTCTGGTGTAAAGGGGAATGTTGTAGACTCTGGTGTAAAGGGGAATGTTGTAGACTCTGGTGTAAAGGGGAACTCTGGGGATCCTGATGTAAAAGGGAATGTTGTAGACTCTGGTGTAAAGGGGAATGTTGTAGACTCTGGTGTAAAGGAGAATGTTGTAGACTCTGGTGTAAAGGGGAACTCTGCGGACCCTGATGTAAAGGGGAATGTTGTAGCCTCTGGTGTAAAGGGGAATGTTGTAGACTCTGGTGTAAAGGGGAATGTTGTAGACTCTGGTGTAAAGGGGAACTCTGCGGATCCTGATGTAAAAGGGAATGTTGTAGACTCTGGTGTAAAGGGGAATGTTGTAGACTCTGGTGTAAAGGAGAATGTTGTAGACTCTGGTGTAAAGGGGAACTCTGCGGACCCTGATGTAAAGGGGAATGTTGTAGCCTCTGGTGTCAAGGGGAATGTTGTAGACTCTGGTGTAAAGGGGAATGTTGTAGACTCTGGTGTAAAGGAGAATGTTGTAGACTCTGGTGTAAAGGGGAACTCTGCGGACCCTGATGTAAAGGGGAATGTTGTAGACTCTGGTGTAAAGGGGAACTCTGCGGACCCTGGTGTAAAGGGGAATGTTGTAGACTCTGGTGTAAAGGGGAACTCTGCGGACCCTGGTGTAAAGGGGAATGTTGTAGACTCTGGTGTAAAGGGGAATGTTGTAGACTCTGGTGTAAAGGGGAATGTTGTAGACTCTGGTGTAAAGGGGAACTCTGCGGACCCTGGTGTAAAGGGGAATGTTGTAGACTCTGGTGTAAAGGGGAACTCTGCGGACCCTGATGTAAAGGGGAATGTTGTAGCCTCTGGTGTAAAGGGGAATCTTGTAAACTCTGGTGTAAAGGGGAACTCTGCGGACCCTGGTGTAAAGGGGAATGTTGTAGACTGAAAGTCCACAGAGTTCCCCTTGCACTGTAACTCTGATGTAAGGGGAAACTCTGCAAACTCCAATTTAAGAGGGGGCTCTGGCCCCCAACCAGCACCCCCCCACTCAAGGCAATCAAACCAAGTCCCCTCCAAACCCGAGCCAAACTCAGCTGATTATTTATCGGCTGGCTCCAGAACTTTGCATGTGTAATCATCTGAGCTCAATGGGGATTGGCTTGTAAGGTACCACCGTCACTCTGCAAATCAGTGCAAGGCGCACTTCAGTGAGACCGGTGCCTGAGCACGGGCGGCATTATGGTCCCCTGTTCCTTATAACTTTGGTAATGCGTTAGGCAAATTAGACGGCCGAGAGGCCCCTGTGAGTGAGAGGCCTTAGGCGACCACCTAACTTTCCTAATTAAACAGCCGCTTCTGCCCTCCGGCCTGCGCTAAGGGCAGATTGATTCCAGGAAGTAAATGCTATCATCTGTCCTTGTTCAAGATGGCCAGGGCTAGAAATGATAGGGGGGTGTTTTTCAAAGTGATTTCTCAGGAAAATAAAGCATGGATGGATGGATGGATAGATGTATGGAGACATGGATGGATGGATAGATGGACACGTGGATAGATGGATGGAGACATGGATGGATGGATAGAGACATAGATAGATGGATGGAGACATGGATGGATGGATGGATGGATGGATGGAGACATTGATGGATAGATGGATGGAGACATGGATGGATGGATAGAGACATAGATAGATGGATGGAGACATGGATGGATGGATGGAGACATTGATGGATGGATGGATAGATGGAGACATGGATGGATGGAGACATGGATGGATGGATGGAGACATGGAAAGATGGATGGAGACATTGATGGATAGATGGAGACATGGATAGATGGAGACATGGATAGATGGATGGAGACATGGATGGATGGATGGAGACATGGATGGATAGATGGATGGAGACATGGATGGAGACATGGAGGGATGGATGGAGACATGGATGGATGGATGGAGACATTGATGGATGAATGGATGGGTGGATAGATGGATGGATACATGGATGGATGGATGGACACATTGATGGATGGATGGATGGAGACATGGATGGAGACATGGATGGATGGAGACATTGATGTAGACATGGGATGGAGACATGGATGGATGGATGGATGGATGGGATGGATGGAGACACAGATGATGGATGGAGACATGGATGGATGGAGACATGGATGCATGGATAGAAGAGACATGTAAGGAGACATATGGAGACATGGATGGATGGAGACATGGATGGATGGAGACATAGGATGATGGATAGATGGAGACATGGATGGTTGGAGACATGGAGACATGGATGGATAGATGGAGATGGAGACATGGATGGAGACATGGAGATGGATGAGACATTGATAGATGGATGATGGAAGGAAGACATGATTGGATGGTGGATAGACATGGATGGATGGAGACATGGATGGATGGATGGATGGAGACATGGATGGATGGAGACATTGATGGATGGAGACATGGATGGATGGATGGAGACATGGATGGATGGATGGAGACATGATGATGATGGATGGATGGAGACATGGATAGATTTATGGAGACATTGATGGGATGGATGGAGACATGGATGGATGGAGACATGGATGGATGGATGGAGACATGGATAGATTTATGGAGACATGGATGGAATGAGACATGGGATGATATGGATGGACATGGATGGAGACACGGATGGATGGAGACATGGATGGATAGATATGGAGACATGGATGGATGGAGACATGGATAGATGGATGGAGACATGGATGGATGGAGACATTGATGGATGGGATGGGAGATGGATGATGAAGAGGATGGATGGATGGATGGAGACATTGATGGGATGGAGACATGGATGGCGATTGGTGGGAGACATTGGATGGATGACATGGATGGATGGAGACATGATGGATGGATGGAGATGGATAGCTAGATGGAGACATGGATGGATGGAGAGACATGGATAGATGGATGGAGATGGAGACATGGATGGATGGAGACATGATGGATGAGAATGGATGGATGGAGACATGGATGGATGGAGACATGGATAGATGGATGGGAGACATTGATGGGATGGAGACATTGGATGGATGGATGGAGACATTGATGGAGATGGATGGAGACATTGATGGATGGATGGAGATGGATGGATGGACATGGATAGGTGGATTGGATGGAGACATGGATGGATGGATGGATGGAGACATTGATGGATGGATGGAGACATGGACGGGAGACAGGAAGGATGGAGACATGGATGGATGGAGACATGGATGGATGGAGGATGGATGGATGGGAGACATGGATAGATGGATGGAGATGGAGACATGGATGATGGAGACATTGGTGGATGGATGGAGACATTGAGGATGGATGGATGGATGGAGACATGGATGGATGGAGACATGGATGGATGGATGGAGACATGGATGGGGAGGAGGATGGATGGAGACAGACAATGATGGATGGATGGAGACATGGATGGACATGGATGGAGACATGGATGGATGGAGACATGATTAGATGGAGGACATGGAGTGGATGGATGGATAGACATTGATGGATAGATGGGACATGGATGGATGGAGACATGGATGGATGGATGAGACATGGATAGATGGATGGAGACATGGATGGATGGAGACATGGATGGAGAAATGGATGGATGGATGGAGACATGGATGGATGGAGACATGGATGGATGGATGGAGACATGGATGGATGGATGGGACATGGATGGATGGATGGAGACATGGGTGGATGGATGGAGACATGGGTGGATGGATGGAGACATGGATGGAGACATGGATGGAGACATGGATAGAGACATGGATGGATGGAGACATGGATGGATGGATGGAGACATGGATAGATGGAGACATGGATGGATGGAGACATAGATGGATGGATACATTGATGGATGGATGGAGACATGGATAGATGGAGACATGGATAGATGTATGGAGACATTGATGGATGGATGGAGACATGGATGGATGGATGGAGACATGGGTGGATGGATGGAGACATGGATGGAGACATGGATAGAGACATGGATGGATGGATGGAGACATGGATAGATGGAGACATGGATGGATGGAGACATAGATGGATGGATACATTGATGGATGGATGGAGACATGGATAGATGGAGACATTGATGGATGGAGACATGGATGGATAGATGGAGACACGGATGGATGGAGACATGGATGGATAGATGGAGACACGGATGGATGGAGACATTGATGGATGGATGGAGACATTGATGGATGGAGACATGGATAGATGGATGGAGACATTGATGGATGGTGACATGGATGGATGGAAGGAGACATGGAGAGATGGATGGATGGAGACATTGATGGATGGAGACATGGATGGATGGATGGAGACATGGGATGGATGGAGACATGATGGATGGAGACATGGATGGATAGATGGAGACATGGATGGATGGAGACATGGATGGATGGAGATGGACATGGATGGATAGATGGAGACATGGGATGGATGGAGACATGGGATGGATGGATGGAGACATTGATGGATGGAGACATGGATGGAGACATGGATGGATGGAGACATTGATGGATGGTGACATGGATGGATGGATGGAAGGAGACACGGATGGATGGAGACATGGATGGATGGATGGATGGAGACATGGAGACATTGATGGATGGATGGATGGAGACAGACATGGATGGATGGAGACATGGATGATGGATGGAGACATGGATGGATGGAGACACGGATGGATGGAGACATTGATGGATGGAGACATGGATGGATAGATGGAGACACGGATGGATGGAGACATGGATGAATGGAGAGATTGATGGATGGATGGAGACATGGATAGATGGATGGAGACATGGATGAATGGAGACATTGATGGATGGATGGAGACATGGATAGATGGATGGAGACATGGATGGATGGAGACATGGATGGATGGAGACATTGATGGATGGATGGAGACATGGATAGATGGATGGAGACATGGATGGATGGAGACATGGATGGATGGAGACATGGATGGATGGATGGAGACATTGATGGATGGATGGAGACATTGATGGATGGATGGAGACATGGATAGATGGATGGAGACATTGATGGATGGAGACATGGATGGATGGATGGAGACATTGATGGATGGATGGAGACATTGATGGATGGATGGAGACATGGATAGCTAGGATGGAGACATGGATGGATGGAGACATGGATGGATGGAGACATGGATAGATGGATGGAGACATTGATGGATGGATGGAGACATTGATGGATGGATGGAGACATTGATGGATGGAGACAAGGATGGATGGATGGAGACATGGATGGATGAATGGATAGATGGAGGGAGACATTGATGGATGGATGGAGACATTGATGGATGGATGGAGACATTGATGGATGGATGGAGACATGGATGGAGACATGGATAGGTGGATGGATGGAGACATGGATGGATGGATGGATGGATGGAGACATTGATGGATGGATGGAGACATGGATGGAGGGAGACATGGATGGATGGAGACATGGATGGAGGGAGACATGGATGGATGGAGACATCAAGGGATGGATGGAGACATGGATAGATGGAGACATGGATATATGGATGGATAGATGGAGGGAGACATTGATGGATGGATGGATGGATGGATGGAGACATGGATGGATGGAGACATGGATAGATGGATGGATAGATGGAGGGAGACATTGATGGATGGAGACATTGATGGGTGGAGACATGCATGGATGGATAGATGGAGACATGGATGGATAGACGGGGACATGGATGGAGACATGGGTGGATGGAGACATGGATGGATGGATGGATGGAGACATGGATGGATGGAGACATGGATAGATGGATGGAGACATTGATGGATGGATGGAGACATGGATGGATGGATGGATGGATGGAGACATTGATGGATGGATGGAGACATAGATGGATGGAGACATGGATAGATGGATGGAGACATGGATGGATGGAGACATGGATGGATGGAGACATGGATGGATGGAGACATGAATGTATGGAGACATGGATGGATGGAGACATGGATGGAGGGAGACATGGATGGAGGGAGACATGGATGGATGGAAGGAGTCATGGATGGAGACATGGATGGATGGAGACATGAATGGATGGAGACATGGATGGATGGAGACATGGATGGAGGGAGACATGGATGGAAGGAGTCATGGATGGAGACATGGATGGATGGAGACATGGATGGATGGATGGAGACATGGATAGATGGATGGAGACATGGATGGGTGGATGGATGGAGACATGGATGGATGGAGACATGGATGGATGGAGGGAGACATGGATGGAGACATGGATGGATGGATGGAGACATGGATAGATGGATGGAGACATGGATAGATGGATGGAGACATGGATGGATGGATGGATGGAGGGATGGACGGAGGGATGGAGACATGGATGGGATGGAGACATGGATGGATGGAGACATGGATGGCTGGATGGAGACATGAATGGATGGAGACATGGATGGATGGATAGAGACATGGATGTATGGAGACATGGATAGATGGAGACATGGATGGATGGATGGATGGAGACATGGATGGATGGATGGAGACATGGATAGATGGATGGAGACATGGATGGATGGATGGCGGGATGGACGGAGGGATGCAGACATGGATGGATAGAGACATGGATGGATGGAGACATGGATGGATGGATGGAGACATGGATGGATGGAGACATGGATGGATGGAGGAAGACATGGATGGAGGGAGACATGGATGGATGGAGACATGGATGGATGGATGGAGACATGGATGGATGGAGACGTGGATGGCTGGATGGAGACATGAATGGATGGAGACATGGATGGATGGATGGAGACATGGATGAATGGATGGAGACATGGATGGATGGAGACATGGATGAATGGATGGAGACATGGATGGATGGAGACATGGATGAATGGATGGAGACATGGATAGATGGAGACATGGATGGATGGAGGCATGGATGGATGAATGGAGACATGGATGGATGGATGGAAGCATGGATGGATGGATGGAGACATGGATGGAGACATGGATGGATGGAGACATGGATGGAGACATGGATGGATGGATGGAAACATGGATGGATGGATGAGATGGATGGATGGATGGAGGCATGGATGGAGGCATGGATGGAGGCATGGATGGATGGAGACATGGATGGAGACATGGATGGATGGATGGAGACATGGATGGATGGATGGATGGAGACATGGATGGATGGATGGAAACATGGATGGATGGATGGAGACATGGATGGATGGATAGATGGATAGAGACATGGATGGAAACATGGATGGATGCATTGATGGATGGAGACATGGATGGATGGATGGATGGAGACATGGATGGATGGATGGAGACATGGATGGAGACATGGATAGATGGATGGATGGAGACATGGATGGAGACATGGATGGATGGATGGAAACATGGATGGATGGATGGAGACATGGATGGATGGATAGATGGATAGAGACATGGATGGATGGATGGAGACATGGATGGATGGAGACATGGATGGATGGATGGATGGAGACATGGATGGAGACATGGATGGATGGATGGAAACATGGATGGATGGATGGAGACATGGATGGATGGAGACATGGATGGATGGATGGAAGGGGGAGAATATTCTATATTGAATATAAAAGAAATGAATCAAATAGCATTTTCAGTTTGTGCTCCGCAGATGCAGTTTAGTTCCACCTTTAAAAAAAAAATAGTGCAAATAATAAATCAATGGAGTGCCATATGACCAGTGTTAGAACCCCTGGCTGTGTTGTGATGTGTTTCACCCTCTGTCACTTTTCCTGGACAGCTTGGTCTGCAGGGCTCTGTACCGAGCATCCGGAAAGTATCCACAGCACTTCACTTTTTCCACATTTTGTTATGTTACAGCCTTACAAATACTTTGCTTATTGAAGAGCCTAATTGTTTTGGAAACATGTGAGTTGCCCATCGTGGTCGGTGGTACCCTGGCTGGGAGGCGCCTCCTGTTGCTCATGGTGGTCAGTCGTACCCTGGGAGGCGCCCCCAGTTGCCCATCGTGGTCGGTGGTACCCTGGGAGGCGGCCCCAGTTGCCCATGGTGGTCGGTCGTACCCTGGGAGGCACCCCCAGTTGCCCATGGTGGTCGGTCGTACCCTGGGAGGTGCCCCCAGTTGCCCATAGTGGTCGGTCGTACCCTGGGAGGCACCCCCAGTTGCTCATGGTGGTCAGTTGTACCCTGGGAGGCGCCCCCAGTTGCCCATCGTGGTTGGTCGTACCCTGGGAGGCACCCCCTGTTGCCCATGGTGGTTGGTCATACCCTGGGAGGCGCCCCCAGTTGCCCATCATGGTCGGTCATACCCTGGGAGGCGCCCCCAGTTGCCCATCATGGTCGGTCATACCCTGGGAGGTGCCCCCAGTTGCCCATGGTGTTTGGTTGTACCCTGGGAGGCGTCCCCAGTTGCCCATCATGGTCGGTCATACCCTGGGAGGCGCCCCCAGTTGCCCATGGTGGTCGGTGGTACCCTGGCAGGCGCCCCCAGTTGTATTTATAGGACATTGGCGTCTACTCATGGAACGCCGGCCATGGTAACATGGACTATGATCTCATAGGCTTCAGTGGACTTTTGTATGGAGCCCCCGGTGGACCCCGATATTGGGGTGTATTTCCTTCCATTCAGAGGTGGGGTGTCAGTTTTGGGTAGAGGAGATCGGTCCCATGGAGGGACCCGGATCCTCCGGGGAGCAGCAGCTGCTGGGGGCGCCGTTTTCACTCGTTGTCCTCTTGCCCCCATCCAGCAGAAGGCTGATGTCATAAAACGTCTTTTCGGATGAAGAATGTGACATTCCGGGGCTGTCACCGGATCCCATTACAGTTCCATGGGAAGAGACACATTCCAGTCACATGACTCGGCTTCAGCTGTCAAAACGTCACAAAAAGACATCTGACAGCCAAACCTCATCCTGACACTGCGACCCATTATATGTCCATGGCAGTGTATGGGGGACGTTATCAGACATACCGAGCTGGGGAGAGGGGTATAGGAGAGGGGTATAGGGGAGAGGGGTATAGGGAAGATGGGTATAGGGGAGAGGGGTATAGGAGAGAGGTATTGGGGAGAGAGTTATATGAGAGGGGTATAGGGGAGAGGGGTATATAGGAGAGAGGTATAGGGGAGAGGTATATAGTAGAGGGGTATAGGGGAGAGGGGTATAGGAGAGAGGTAAATAGGAGAGGGGTATAGGGGAGAGGGGTATAGGGGAAGTATATAGGAGGTGTTTGAGGAAGTTGTATAGGAGAGAGGTATATAGGAGAGGAGTATAGGGGAGGGTTATAGAGGAAGTATATAGGAGAGGGGTATAGGTGAGATGTATGGGAAAGGGGTATAGGGGAGGGATATGGGAGGTATATAGGGGAGGAATATGGGAGTTGTATAGGGGAGGGATATGGGAGGGGTACAGGGGAGGTATACGGGAGGTGTATAGGGGAGGGATATGGGAGGGGTATAAGAAGGTATAGGGGAGGTGTATAGGGGAGGGATATGGGAGGGGTATATGAGGGGTATAGGGGAGGTATATGGGAGGCGTATAGGGGAGGTGTATATAGGGGAGGTATATTGGAGGTGTATAGGGGAGGGATATGGGAGGGGTATAGGGGAGGTGTATATAGGGGAGGTATATTGGAGGTGTATAGGGGAGGGATATGGGAGGGGTATAGGGGAGGTGTATATAGGGGAGGGATATGGGAGGTGTATGGGAGGGGTATATGAGAGGGGTATAGGGGAGGGATATATGAGAGGTATATGGGAGGGGTATAGGGGAGGTATATGGAAGGGGTAAAGGGGAGGTATATGGGAGGGATATGGGAGGTATATAGGGGAGGGATATGGGAGGATTATAGAGGAGGGATATGGGAGGGGTAAAGGGGAGGAATATAGGAGATGTATAGGGGAGGGATATGGGAGGGGTATAGAGGAGGGATATGGGAGGAGTATAGAGGAGAGATATGGGAGGTATATGGGAGGTATATGGGGGGTATAGGGGAGGTATATGGGGGGTATAGGGGAGGTATAGAGGGAGAGGTATATAAGGGGGAGTGCACATTTATTTTTAACCCATTCAGCCAGGAGCGGTGATTTTTGTAAATGCTTAAAGTGAAACATTTAAAATGTCCAATTCCTGTAGATGACGTGTCTGGGGGGGTCCTAATCCTGCGTGTGAAGGGGGTCATCTCTACATTTTTTATTCTAACTCTTTGTCCACTTGGATGGTGGGGGTTGAACCTGGACTCACGGCGCAGGCGCCGTTCATCTTCGGAGACTCTCAGCATCTCCATGTCCTCCGCGGGGGACAGTATTCGACACAACACGGGTTTGCTGCTCACTCAGATTATTACTCATCACATTGACCAGGAACTGATTGCAGACATTTCACCCCCTGAGGACCAATCAGAGGGGAGCACAGAGCCCGAACGTTGAGCACTTCCGCCTTTCAGCACTGCGAGGCAGACCAGGACTCTATCTGCATGGAGTTGGCATGTTCTCCCTGCGCCGGTGTGGGTTTCCTCCGGGTACTCTGGTTTCCTCCCACACTACAAAGACACGCTGGTAGATTAATAGGCTCCTGTCTAAATTGGCCCCAGTATGTGTATGAGATGGAGAGCCTAGATTGTCAGCTCCTTGGGGCAGGGACAGTGTACGATATGGAAAACTCTTCAGAAATGGTGGTGATATTATATATAGGATCGGGTCATCGGATATATATTGTCCATGACGTGCGCCGCACACTTCTCGGCTCGATGATCCGGTACATTGTGACATGTCAGGAATGTGCTGATGCTGTACAGACAATGAAGTGTGATTTGGCCCCGCCTCCTGCTCTGCGATGATGCGTGTTCTGTCGCACATTGACCTGTGTGTTGTGATATGGCAGCCCATTCATTTGACTCACCAATAAGGAGCGTGCCCAGCAATGTCCTGACCCCGGTGTGCTGAGAAGGTGCGTTGGGAGTATTGCACCCGGGGCCGGGACAAGGGCCGGGCAGGGGGGCAGGGGGGGGGGCGGCTGCCCCGGGCGCAATGGTTTATTGAAGGGATGGGGGAGGCCCTGACTCTACCCCTAAGGGAAGCGGGCATCTTTTGCCCTGGGTGACCTTGTCCTGGCACTGATTGCACCAACCTGCGATCCCGTGCCCCAGAGGGGTCACTACTGATAGGAGAAAAGACGACTGTCCGGGGACCCTGACACCCGCCCGGTCCGTTCGCCCTCATTGAATAAGGGGGCGTTGGTTCTTTAAGACGTGCCACACACACATGCCGTCACCCGTGAAACTTCAACAAAAACCGATGCCAAAAATCCTC
The DNA here is from genome assembly GCA_028564925.1 of Lithobates sylvaticus. Taxonomy (NCBI): domain Eukaryota; kingdom Metazoa; phylum Chordata; class Amphibia; order Anura; family Ranidae; genus Lithobates; species Lithobates sylvaticus. Next base: position 2,967,290 of record CM053033.1, on the reverse strand, counting down.
CAATCTTCGTGGAAGGGTTCCTCCAATCAGAGCCGCTCTCTGCCGATGAATCACCCGTTACACCCAACCGTCCAAACAAACGTCCTTCTCTGCACAACATCTGGCAGCGATCGGCTCCACCGCAAACACCAGAAAACAAGTACCTGCCGGCCCCTCCTTCTCTGCCGGTGTCCCTCCAATCACATTGCACAGTGTGTGGGGGGTGGGGGGGGGGAGGGATGCAATAGTGATTATCACCGATTGCCAGCAGAGACTATGGCGGCGCCCCCACCCCGACCTCTGATGTCATAGACTTGTAGAGTCATGTGCTTCATTCTGATGGCGGATGAGGAACTCCGGATAATAAATCCATCGGTCATGTGACTTCTTCCGGAATCTTCTCCCAGATCTGCGCAGTCATCCAATGTGAGACTTCCTGTAATAAAGACCGCCCACTGCTGATCTCTCTCCTTGTGCAGGGGGGCTGGTCTTGTCTCCACCCCCTCCTGTAATGGGTGGAGCCTGCTGGGCCCCTCCCAGAGCTCTGCTCTCTCTCCTTGTCCATGGTGACTGGTCTTGTCTCCGCCCCCTCCTGTAAAGGGTGGAGCCTGCTGGGCCCCTCCCAGAGCTCTTCTCTCTCCTTGTCCATGGTGACTGGTCTTGTCTCTGCCCCCTCCTGTAATGGGTGGAGCCTGCTGGGCCCCTCCCAGAGCTCTGCTCTCTCTCCTTGTCCATGGTGACTGGTCTTGTCTCCGCCCCCTCCTGTAGGGGGTGGAGCTTGCTGGGCCCCTCCCAGAGCTCTGCTCTCTCTCCTTATCCATGGTGACTGGTCTTGTCTCCCCCCCCTCCTGTAATGGGTGGAGCCTGCTGGGCCCCTCCCAGAGCTCTGCTCTCTCTCCTTGTCCATGGTGACTGGTCTTGTCTCCGCCCCCTCCTGTAGGGGGTGGAGCCTGCTGGGCCACTCCCAGAGCTCTGCTCTCTCCTTGTCCATGGTGACTGGACTTGTCTCCGCCCCCTCCTGTAGGGGGTGGAGCCTGCTGGGCCCCTCCCAGAGCTCTGCTCTCTCTCCTTGTCCATGGTGACTGGTCTTGTCTCCGCCCCCTCCTGTAAAGGGTGGAGCCTGCTGGGCCCCTCCCAGAGCTCTTCTCTCTCCTTGTCCATGGTGACTGGTCTTGTCTCTGCCCCCTCCTGTAATGGGTGGAGCCTGCTGGGCCCCTCCCAGAGCTCTGCTCTCTCTCCTTGTCCATGGTGACTGGTCTTGTCTCCGCCCCCTCCTGTAGGGGGTGGAGCCTGCTGGGCCCCTCCCAGAGCTCTGCTCTCTCCTTGTCCATGGTGACTGGACCTGTCTCCGCCCCCTCCTGTTGGGGGTGGAGCCTGCTGGGCCCCTCCCAGAGCTCTGCTCTCTCTCCTTGTCCATGGTGACTGGTCTTGTCTCCGCCCCCTCCTGTAATGGGTGGAGCCTGCTGGGCCCCTCCCAGAGCTCTGCTCTCTCCTTGTCCATGGTGACTGGTCTTGGCTCCGCCCCCTCCTGTAATGGGTGGAGCCTGCTGGGCCCCTCCCAGAGCTCTGCTCTCTCCTTGTCCATGGTGACTGGTCTTGTCTCCGCCCCTCCTGTAATGGGTGGAGCCTGCTGGGGCCCCTCCCCCACTCTGCTCAGGTTATGTCCACCATACAGTGCCTTGAAAAAAGTATTCATACCCCTTGACATTCCCCACATTTTGTTACAACCAAAAAACATAAATTTTATTGGGATTTTATGTGATGGACCAACACAAAGTGTCACATAATTGTGAAGTGGAAGGAAGATGATAAATGATACAAATAAATATGTGAAAAGTGTGGGGGGGGGGGGGCATTTGTATGGCGCCCCCCGGAGTCAATACTTTGTAGAACCCCCTTTCTCTACAAGTCTTTTTGGGGGTGTCTCTACCAGCTTTGCACATCTAGAGAGGACATTTCTGCCCATTCTTCTTCTTTGTAAAATATCTCAAGCTCTGTCAGATTGGAAGGAGAGCGTCTGTAAACAGCAATTTTCAAGTCTTGCCACAGATTCTCAATGTGATTTAGGTCTGGACTGTGACTGGGCCATTCTAACACATGAATATGCTTTGATCTAAACCATTCCATTGTAGCTCTGGCTGTATGTTTCGGGTCGTTGTCCTGCTGGAAGGTGACCCTCCCCCCCCCCCCAGTCTCAAGTCTTTTGCCGACTCTAACAGGTTTTCTTCTAAGATTGTCCTGTATTTGTCTCCATCCATCTTCCCATCAACTCTGACCAGCTTCCCTGTCCCAGCTGAAGAAAACCATCCCCACCACATGATGCTGCCACCACCATGTTTCACGGTGGGGATGGTGTGTTCAGGGGGATGGGCAGTGTTAGTTTCCCCCACACATAGCGTTTTACTTTTTGAATTTTGGTGTCATGTGAGCAGATCACCTTCTTCCACATGTTTGCTCCCCTCCCCCACATGGCTTCTCACAAACTACAAACAGGACTTCTTATGACTTTCTTCCTCCAATGTCTTTCTTCTTGTCACTCTTCCATAAAGGGCAGATTTGTGGAGAACACGACTAATAGTTGTCCTGTGGACAGACTCTCCCCCCTGAGCTGTGGATCTCTGCAGCTCCTCCAGTTACCATGGACCTCTTATCTGCGGAGGGAATAGAGAAGTCGGGATGATATCTGCGGAGGGAATAGAGAAGTCGGGATGATATCTGCGGAGGGAATAGAGAAGTAGGGATGATTTCTGAGGAGGGAATAGAGAAGTGGGGATGATATCTGCGGAGGGAATAGAGAAGTGGGGATGATATCTGCGGAGGGAATAGAGAAGTGGGGATGATATCTGCGGAGGGAATAGAGAAGTGGGGATGATATCTGCGGAGGGAATAGAGAAGTGATGATGATATCTGCGGAGGGAATAGAGAAGTCGGGATGATATCTGAGGAGGGAATAGAGAAGTCGGGATGATATCTGAGGAGGGAATAGAGAAGTGGGGATGATATCTGCGGAGGGAATAGAGAAGTGGGGATGATATCTGCGGAGGGAATAGAGAAGTCGGGATGATATCTGCGGAGGGAATAGAGAAGTCGGGATGATATCTGCGGAGGGAATAGAGAAGTGATGATGATATCTGCGGAGGGAATAGAGAAGTCGGGATGATATCTGAGGAGGGAATAGAGAAGTCGGGATGATATCTGCGGAGGGAATAGAGAAGTGATGATGATATCTGCGGAGGGAATAGAGAAGTCGGGATGATATCTGAGGAGGGAATAGAGAAGTGGGGATGATATCTGCGGAGGGAATAGAGAAGTCGGGATGATATCTGCGGAGGGAATAGAGAAGTCGGGATGATATCTGCGGAGGGAATAGAGAAGTGGGGATGATATCTGCGGAGGGAATAGAGAAGTCGGGATGATATCTGCGGAGGGAGTAGAGAAGTCGGGATGATATCTGCGGAGGGAGTAGAGAAGTCGGGATGATATCTGCGGAGGGAATAGAGAAGTAGGGATGATATCTGAGGAGGGAATAGAGAAGTAGGGATGATATCTGCGGAGGGAATAGAGAAGTAGGAATGATATCTGCAGAGGGAATAGAGAAGTCGGGATGATATCTGCGGAGGGAATAGAGAAGTCGGGATGATATCTGCGGAGGGAATAGAGAAGTCGGGATGATATCTGAGGAGGGAATAGAGAAGTGGGGATGATATCTGCGGAGGGAATAGAGAAGTCGGGATGATATCTGAGGAGGGAATAGAGAAGTGGGGATGATATCTGCGGAGGGAATAGAGAAGTCGGGATATCTGCGGAGGGAATAGAGAAGTGGGGATGATATCTGCAGAGGGAATAGAGAAGTCGGGATGATATCTGCGGAGGGAATAGAGAAGTGGGGATGATATCTGAGGAGGGAATAGAGAAGTGGGGATGATATCTGCGGAGGGGATAGAGAAGTCGGGATGATATCTGCGGAGGGAATAGAGAAGTCGGGATGATATCTGCGGAGGGAATAGAGAAGTCGGGATGATATCTGCGGAGGGAATAGAGAAGTAGGGATGATATCTGCGGAGGGAATAGAGAAGTAGGGATGATATCTGCAGAGGGAATAGAGAAGTCGGGATGATATCTGCGGAGGGAATAGAGAAGTCGGGATGATATCTGCGGAGGGAATAGAGAAGTGGGGATGATATCTGCGGAGGGAATAGAGAAGTGGGGATGATATCTGCGGAGGGAATAGAGAAGTCGGGATGATATCTGCGGAGGGAGTAGAGAAGTCGGGATGATATCTGCGGAGGGAATAGAGAAGTAGGGATGATATCTGAGGAGGGAATAGAGAAGTAGGGATGATATCTGCGGAGGGAATAGAGAAGTAGGAATGATATCTGCAGAGGGAATAGAGAAGTCGGGATGATATCTGCGGAGGGAATAGAGAAGTCGGGATGATATCTGCGGAGGGAATAGAGAAGTGGGGATGATATCTGAGGAGGGAATAGAGAAGTGGGGATGATATCTGCGGAGGGAATAGAGAAGTCGGGATGATATCTGCGGAGGGAATAGAGAAGTCGGGATGATATCTGAGGAGGGAATAGAGAAGTGGGGATGATATCTGAGGAGGGAATAGAGAAGTGGGGATGATATCTGCGGAGGGAATAGAGAAGTCGGGATGATATCTGAGGAGGGAATAGAGAAGTGGGGATGATATCTGCGGAGGGAATAGAGAAGTCGGGATATCTGCGGAGGGAATAGAGAAGTCGGGATGATATCTGCGGAGGGAATAGAGAAGTGGGGATGATATCTGAGGAGGGAATAGAGAAGTGGGGATGATATCTGCGGAGGGAATAGAGAAGTCGGGATGATATCTGCGGAGGGAATAGAGAAGTCGGGATGATATCTGCGGAGGGAATAGAGAAGTGGGGATGATATCTGCGGAGGGAATAGAGAAGTAGGGATGATATCTGCGGAGGGAATAGAGAAGTCGGGATGATATCTGCGGAGGGAATAGAGAAGTGGGGATGATATCTGCGGAGGGAATAGAGAAGTAGGGATGATATCTGCGGAGGGAATAGAGAAGTGGGGATGATATCTGCGGAGGGAATAGAGAAGTCGGGATGATATCTGCGGAGGGAATAGAGAAGTCGGGATGATATCTGCGGAGGGAATAGAGAAGTCGGGATGATATCTGCGGAGGGAATATAGAAGTAGGGAACGCTGAGTGGGGCGGGGCTATGCTGTCACCAGCGGGGGATTAGCGCGGCTGACCAACACATGGCCACACAACCCTCTTCTTGACAGACGACACTCACAACAAGCAGCCGACAGACACTTGTGACGTGCACAGGGGGGAGAGGCTCCGGAATTCCTCAGCTCGCTGGATGTATATTTAGAAGAAAAAATACTCTAAAAATAACAAGTAATACACACGGGGGAGGGGGCTTCACACCAGCGGCTATGAGAGGCCGGGGGGCTGCGGCACAGACACACAGACCCCCCCAGGACGCGGCCGGAGAGACGCAGAGGTGACTCTTCAGGGATTACCGGCAATCTGCAGACATCGGTAAGGAACCTTCTTGGAGGATATGTTGGCGATTGTCGTTGACGTTAAAGGTTCTTCATTATCTCCTGACTTTTGTTTTTACCCCCCCCCCCAGGGTAATATGTGACCGACGCTCCAATGGGAGACTGGAACTTGTTGGGGAAACTCTTGGAAAAGGCGCAGGAACATTCCACAGTGGTGGGCAAAGTCTGGCTGACGGTCCTCTTCATCTTCCGGATCCTGGTCCTGGGGACGGCGGCGGAGAAGGTCTGGGGGGACGAGGTGTCCGGCTTCACCTGCGACACCAAGCAGCCCGGCTGCCAGAACGTGTGCTACGACCGGACGTTCCCCATTTCCCACATCCGCTTCTGGGTGCTGCAGATCATTTTCGTCTCGACGCCGACGCTGATCTACCTGGGGCACATCCTGCACCTCGTGCGCTTGGAGGAGAAGCAGAAGCAGAAGGAGAAGCTGCGGCAAAGCAGAGGAGACCCTCAGGGCGACAAGCAGCTGCTCCTGGAACAGCCCAAGGCCACCAAACCCCCCATCAAGGATGAAATGGGCAAGGTGCGGCTGCGCGGCGCCCTCCTGCGGACTTACGTCTTCAACGTCCTCTTCAAGACTTTGTTTGAGGTGGGGTTCATCGTGGCGCAGTACTTCCTGTACGGTTTTCAGCTGCAGCCGCTCTACACCTGCAGCCGCTGGCCTTGCCCCAACACCGTGAACTGCTACATCTCCCGCCCCACGGAAAAGACCATATTTATTCTATTCATGTTGGCCGTGGCTTGCTTGTCTTTGCTGCTTAACCTGATCGAAATTTATTACTTGGGGTTCACCAAGTGCAGGCAGGGCCTGACGGGGTCCCGCCGCGAACTGGTGCCGAAATTACCGGCCAAGACGGGAACGATCACCCACACTCACATCATACCTCATTACACCCACTACGGCCCTCCGGAGAAAGGGTCCGGCTTCAACAGCTCCCTGCCCTTCCCCCTCTCCCCCAGCAAGAACCCAACGTCTGCCATAGACAGCAGCCAGTCTGCCTGGATACAGAACCGAGAGAACCAAGCCGCGGAACGCAACGGGATCGGGGACCTGAACGTAGCGTCGGAGAGCGGCAGTGACCTAGAACACCCAGAGCGCCAGAGGCTACCGAGCCGGAACAGCAGGCAGAGTAGTACCAGGTCACGGCCTGGGGGTCTCTCGGTGTGATGGGGTGCTGGGGACATGGACAGTCGCACCGGATCCTGGCTTGGGGTTCTCGCCGTGTGATAAGGTGCAGAGGACATGCACAGTAGCACCAGGTCACGACTTGGGGGGGTCCTTGCAGTGTGATGTGGTTCTAGGGACATGGACAGGAGCAGTATCACTAGATCACAGCCTGGGGTTCCCACAGTGTGATGAGGTGTTGGGGACATGGATAGTACCACCAGCTCATGGCCTGGAGATCTCGCAGTGAGGTGTTGGGGACATGGATATTACCACAAGCTGATGGCCTGGAGATCTCGCAGTGAGGTGTTGGGGACATGGACAGTCACATCAGATCACGGTCAGGGGTTACCATGGTGTGACAAAGTGCTGGGGATGGTTTTGGTTGTGTGATATGTTGGGGACATGGACAGTAGGTCCAGAATCATGACTCAGGGTTCTCACTGTGTGGTGGGGTGTTGGGGACATGGACAGGGGAAGTATCACCAGATCACAGCCTGGGGGGGCTTGCCGTGTGATGTGTTGGGGACATGAATAGTAGCACCAGATCATGGCCTGAAGTTCACACAGTGTGTTGGGGTTCCGGGGACATGGATAGTATCACCAGCTCATGGCCCGGAGATCTCGCAGTGAGGTGTTGGGGACATGGACAGTCACATCACATGGTTTTGGTTGTGTGATGTATTGAGGACATGGATAGTATCACCAGCTCATGGCCCGGAGATCTCGCAGTGAGGTGTTGGGGACATGGACAGTCACATCACATGGTTTTGGTTGTGTGATGTATTGAGGACATGGATAGTACCACCAGCTCATGGCCTGGAGATCTCGCAGTGTGATGAGATGTTGGGGACATGGATAGTACCACCAGCTCATGGCCTGGAGATCTCGCAGTGTGTTGGGGTGCCGGGGACATGGATAGTACCACCAGCTCATGGCCTGGAGATCTCGCAGTGTGATGAGATGTTGGGGACATGGATAGTACCACCAGCTCATGGCCTGGAGATCTCGCAGTGTGATGAGATGTTGGGGACATGGATAGTACCACCAGCTCATGGCCTGGCGATCTCGCAGTGTGATGAGGTGTTGGGGACATGGATAGTACCACCAGCTCATGGCCTGGAGATCTCGCAGTGTGATGAGATGTTGGGGACATGGACAGTCACATCAGATGGTTTTGGTTGTGTGATGTATTGAGGACATAGACAGTAGGTCCAGATCATGACTCAGGGTTCTCACTGTTTGGTGGGGTGCTGGGGACATGGACAAGGGAAGTAGCACCAGATCACAGATATATGCCGTGTTATGTGTTGTAGGACATGAACAGTAACACCAGATCGTGCCTTGGTGTTCTCTCTGTGTGATGTGTTGGGGACATGGATAGTGGAAGTAGCACCGGATTCATGGCTCAGGACTAGCGCTGTGTGATAAGGTGTTGGGGACATGGACAGGGGAAGTAGCACCAAGTCACAGTCTGGGGTTCTCAATGTGTAATGTGTGGGAAACATGGACATCAGCACCTGACCTTGACTCAGGGTTCTTGTGTCGGGACATGGACAGTAACACCAGATCCTGGCCTGGGGTTCTCCCTGTGTGAGGAGGTGTTGGGAACAAAGACAGGGAAAGTAGCACCAGATCAGTTTGGGGTTCTCGAGGTGTTGGGGACATGAACAGTAGTAACATCAGATCAGGGCTTGGGGTTCACGCTGTGTGGGGACATTGACATGGGAAGTAGCACCAGATCACAGTCTGTGGTTCTCGCTGTGTGGGGACATGGACAGTAAGACCAGATCCTGGCTTGGGGTTCTCCCTGTGTGAGGAGGTGTTGGGGACAGGGACAGGGAAAGTAGCACCAGATCAGTTTGGGGTTCTCGAGGTGTTGGGGACATGAACAGTAGTAACATCAGATCAGGGCTTGGGGTTCACGCTGTGTGGGGACATTGACATAGGAAGTAGCACCAGATCAGTTTGGGGTTCTCGCTGTGCGATGTGTTGGGGACATGGACAGTAAGACCAGATCCTGGCTTGGGGTTCTCCCTGTGTGAGAAGGTGTTGGGGACATGGACAGTAAGACCAGATCACAGTCTGGGGTTCTCCCTGTGTGAGGAAGTGTTGGGGACATGGACAGTAAGACCAGATCACAGTCTGGGGTTCTCCCTGTGTGAGGAGGTGTTGGGGACATGGACAGTAAGACCAGATCACAGTCTGGGGTTCTCCCTGTGTGAGGAAGTGTTGGGGACATGGACAGTAAGACCAGATCACAGTCTGGGGTTCTCCCTGTGTGAGGAGGTGTTGGGGACATGGACAGTAAGACCAGATCACAGTCTGGGGTTCTCCCTGTGTGAGGAAGTGTTGGGGACATGGACAGTAAGACCAGATCACAGTCTGGGGTTCTCCCTGTGTGAGGAGGTGTTGGGGACATGGACAGTAAGACCAGATCCTGGCTTGGGGTTCTCCCTGTGTGAGGAAGTGTTGGGGACATGGACAGTAAGACCAGATCACAGTCTGGGGTTCTCCCTGTGTGAGGAAGTGTTGGGGACATGGACAGGGGAAGTAGCACCAGATCAGTTTGGGGTTCTCCCTGTGCGATGTGTTGGGGACATGAGCTGTAACATCAGATCAGGGCTTGGGGTTCTTGCTATGTGGGGACATGGATAGGGGGAAGTAGCACCAGATCACAATCCAGGGTATATGCTGTGTTACGTGTTGGGTACATGGACATAATAATGGTCCGTGATCCATGTTGTGTTAGTTATATGTTGGGAACAACAGCACCAAATCGTGGCTTGGGGTTCTCACTGTGTCATGAGCTGTTGGGGGCATAGACTGTGATCTGGTGATACTTCCCCTGTCCGAGGTTCTCGCTGTGTGAGGAGGTGTTGGGGACATGGACAGGGGAAGTAGCACCAGATCACAGTCTGAGGTTTTCGCTGTGGGGACATGGACAGTAACACCTCATCACACAGTGAGAACATTGAGCCAGGATTTGGTGTTACTGTCCATGTCCCCACAGCGAAAACCTCAGACTGTGATCTGGTGCTACTTCCCCTGTCCATGTCCCCAACACCTCATCACACCGAGAGGACCCCGCGCCAGGATCTGGTGCTACTTCTCCTGTCCCCCAACACCTCATCACACAGTGAGAACATTGAGCCAGGATTTGGTGTTGGGGGGATGGACAGGGGAAGTAGCACCAGATCCTGGGTCGGGGTCCTCTCGGTGTGATGAGGTGTTGGGGGGACATGGACAGGGGAAGTAGCACCAGATCCTGGGTCGGGGTCCTCTCGGTGTGATGAGGTGTTGGGGGGATGGACAGGGGAAGTAGCACCAGATCCTGTTCTGGGGTCCTCTCGGTGTGATGAGGTGTTGGGGACATGGACAGGGGAAGTAGCACCAGATCCTGGGTCGGGGTCCTCTCGGTGTGATGAGGTGTTGGGGGGATGGACAGGGGAAGTAGCACCAGATCCTGTTCTGGGGTCCTCTCGGTGTGATGAGGTGTTGGGGACATGGGAAGTAGCGCCAGATCCTGGGTCGGGGTCCTCTCGGTGTGATGAGGTGTTGGGGACATGGACAGGGGAAGTAGCACCAGAACCTTCTTGCGATGTCCGGGGGGAATTGCGATTGTAGAAATGTCATGTATATGCCGTTGGGTTCATGTCTATAGTTGATGGTAATAACTCTGTGAACGTCGTACATTCAAATGTTACTGATTTATAGAAAAAAAATAAAACTGGATTAATTATGGTTAATATTTATACGACAACCCCGAAGAACCTTTGTCTTTTACCCTCCGCATGCTTAAAGGATCCGCGTGTGTTAAAAAGAAAGTGCATTCGTTCCTTTTTGCCCCCCACCCTCCCCCTCCGGATATACACCGACCGCAATCCAGCGGCTGCACTCCTGCGGTTCCAGTCTTCATGGTGATGACCACGGCTGAGCATTACAAGCCCCCATAGACTTCTACGGGACGGTCCTCCATAGTCTCTGACACAACTCTGCAGAAGTCTATGGGGGCTGGAATGTGCCAGCGAGACGTAAACCAGCAGAGGCTGCGGGCATCACATGGAGGGAGGTAGGTGGCTGTGGAGGGTCAGGGTAAAAGGACAATGCTATATATAACACACAATGTTCAATGTTTTAGCTGTGCAATATGTGCAAAAACTACCAGAACTCTTGTGCGGTTCTCTTTACAAATGCACTACAGAACCCCCTCCCTACAATGTTATGGAGGGGAGGTGTTTTGTAGTCTTTTTGTAGTGACAATGTTGTTGCTCCTCCATACGGTGAGTGTTGTCACCCTAATACAGGAAATGTGTTACTGGCAGGATCTCCAGGTGAAAATAAAGAGGGAAAGATCGCCCCCCAAAAAATCAAATTCAGCCACCACATCTAGGGACCGGAGGGTATGGGAAGGGGGGTGAGTCAGACATCTAAGGATTGGTCAGCTCACTAGTCCCACCCATTATCCTATAGGTCAGACTGAGTATATAGGTGAGGGTAGACAGGGGGTGTGTATATGTATGTATATATATATACATATATACATGTATATATATTATATATATTTAAATATATATATATATAGGTGAGGGTACACAAGGGGTGTATATGTATGTGTGTATATATAGGTGAGGGTACACAGGGGGGGGGGGGTGTGTGTATATGTATGTAATGTATATATATATATATATATATATATATATATGTTATGTGTTGTAGGACATGAACAGTAACACCAGATCGTGCCTTGGTGTTCTCTCTGTGTGATGTGTTGGGGACATGGATAGTGGAAGTAGCACCGGATTCATGGCTCAGGACTAGCGCTGTGTGATAAGGTGTTGGGGACATGGACAGGGGAAGTAGCACCAAGTCACAGTCTGGGGTTCTCAATGTGTAATGTGTGGGAAACATGGACATCAGCACCTGACCTTGACTCAGGGTTCTTGTGTCGGGACATGGACAGTAACACCAGATCCTGGCCTGGGGTTCTCCCTGTGTGAGGAGGTGTTGGGAACAAAGACAGGGAAAGTAGCACCAGATCAGTTTGGGGTTCTCGAGGTGTTGGGGACATGAACAGTAGTAACATCAGATCAGGGCTTGGGGTTCACGCTGTGTGGGGACATTGACATGGGAAGTAGCACCAGATCACAGTCTGTGGTTCTCGCTGTGTGGGGACATGGACAGTAAGACCAGATCCTGGCTTGGGGTTCTCCCTGTGTGAGGAGGTGTTGGGGACAGGGACAGGGAAAGTAGCACCAGATCAGTTTGGGGTTCTCGAGGTGTTGGGGACATGAACAGTAGTAACATCAGATCAGGGCTTGGGGTTCACGCTGTGTGGGGACATTGACATAGGAAGTAGCACCAGATCAGTTTGGGGTTCTCGCTGTGCGATGTGTTGGGGACATGGACAGTAAGACCAGATCCTGGCTTGGGGTTCTCCCTGTGTGAGAAGGTGTTGGGGACATGGACAGTAAGACCAGATCACAGTCTGGGGTTCTCCCTGTGTGAGGAAGTGTTGGGGACATGGACAGTAAGACCAGATCACAGTCTGGGGTTCTCCCTGTGTGAGGAGGTGTTGGGGACATGGACAGTAAGACCAGATCACAGTCTGGGGTTCTCCCTGTGTGAGGATGTGTTGGGGACATGGACAGTAAGACCAGATCACAGTCTGGGGTTCTCCCTGTGTGAGGAGGTGTTGGGGACATGGACAGTAAGACCAGATCCTGGCTTGGGGTTCTCCCTGTGTGAGGAAGTGTTGGGGACATGGACAGTAAGACCAGATCACAGTCTGGGGTTCTCCCTGTGTGAGGAAGTGTTGGGGACATGGACAGGGGAAGTAGCACCAGATCAGTTTGGGGTTCTCCCTGTGCGATGTGTTGGGGACATGAGCTGTAACATCAGATCAGGGCTTGGGGTTCTTGCTATGTGGGGACATGGATAGGGGGAAGTAGCACCAGATCACAATCCAGGGTATATGCTGTGTTACGTGTTGGGTACATGGACATAATAATGGTCCGTGATCCATGTTGTGTTAGTTATATGTTGGGAACAACAGCACCAAATCGTGGCTTGGGGTTCTCACTGTGTCATGAGCTGTTGGGGGCATAGACTGTGATCTGGTGATACTTCCCCTGTCCGAGGTTCTCGCTGTGTGAGGAGGTGTTGGGGACATGGACAGGGGAAGTAGCACCAGATCACAGTCTGAGGTTTTCGCTGTGGGGACATGGACAGTAACACCTCATCACACAGTGAGAACATTGAGCCAGGATTTGGTGTTACTGTCCATGTCCCCACAGCGAAAACCTCAGACTGTGATCTGGTGCTACTTCCCCTGTCCATGTCCCCAACACCTCATCACACCGAGAGGACCCCGCGCCAGGATCTGGTGCTACTTCTCCTGTCCCCCAACACCTCATCACACAGTGAGAACATTGAGCCAGGATTTGGTGTTGGGGGGATGGACAGGGGAAGTAGCACCAGATCCTGGGTCGGGGTCCTCTCGGTGTGATGAGGTGTTGGGGGGACATGGACAGGGGAAGTAGCACCAGATCCTGGGTCGGGGTCCTCTCGGTGTGATGAGGTGTTGGGGGGATGGACAGGGGAAGTAGCACCAGATCCTGTTCTGGGGTCCTCTCGGTGTGATGAGGTGTTGGGGACATGGACAGGGGAAGTAGCACCAGATCCTGGGTCGGGGTCCTCTCGGTGTGATGAGGTGTTGGGGGGATGGACAGGGGAAGTAGCACCAGATCCTGTTCTGGGGTCCTCTCGGTGTGATGAGGTGTTGGGGACATGGGAAGTAGCGCCAGATCCTGGGTCGGGGTCCTCTCGGTGTGATGAGGTGTTGGGGACATGGACAGGGGAAGTAGCACCAGAACCTTCTTGCGATGTCCGGGGGGAATTGCGATTGTAGAAATGTCATGTATATGCCGTTGGGTTCATGTCTATAGTTGATGGTAATAACTCTGTGAACGTCGTACATTCAAATGTTACTGATTTATAGAAAAAAAATAAAACTGGATTAATTATGGTTAATATTTATACGACAACCCCGAAGAACCTTTGTCTTTTACCCTCCGCATGCTTAAAGGATCCGCGTGTGTTAAAAAGAAAGTGCATTCGTTCCTTTTTGCCCCCCACCCTCCCCCTCCGGATATACACCGACCGCAATCCAGCGGCTGCACTCCTGCGGTTCCAGTCTTCATGGTGATGACCACGGCTGAGCATTACAAGCCCCCATAGACTTCTACGGGACGGTCCTCCATAGTCTCTGACACAACTCTGCAGAAGTCTATGGGGGCTGGAATGTGCCAGCGAGACGTAAACCAGCAGAGGCTGCGGGCATCACATGGAGGGAGGTAGGTGGCTGTGGAGGGTCAGGGTAAAAGGACAATGCTATATATAACACACAATGTTCAATGTTTTAGCTGTGCAATATGTGCAAAAACTACCAGAACTCTTGTGCGGTTCTCTTTACAAATGCACTACAGAACCCCCTCCCTACAATGTTATGGAGGGGAGGTGTTTTGTAGTCTTTTTGTAGTGACAATGTTGTTGCTCCTCCATACGGTGAGTGTTGTCACCCTAATACAGGAAATGTGTTACTGGCAGGATCTCCAGGTGAAAATAAAGAGGGAAAGATCGCCCCCCAAAAAATCAAATTCAGCCACCACATCTAGGGACCGGAGGGTATGGGAAGGGGGGTGAGTCAGACATCTAAGGATTGGTCAGCTCACTAGTCCCACCCATTATCCTATAGGTCAGACTGAGTATATAGGTGAGGGTAGACAGGGGGTGTGTATATGTATGTATATATATATATATATATATATATATATATAGGTGAGGGTACACAAGGGGTGTATATGTATGTGTGTATATATAGGTGAGGGTACACAGGGGGGGGGTGTGTGTATATGTATGTATGTGTGTATATATATATATATATATATATATATTATATATATATATATATATATATATATATATATATATAGGTGAGGGTACACAGGGGGGGGGGTGTGTGTATGTATATATAGGTAAGGTACACAGGGGGTGTGTGTACATATAGGTGAAGGTACACAGGGGGTGTGTGTATATATATATATATAGGTGACAGTACACAGGGGGGGGGGGTGTGTGTGTGTGTGTGTGTGTGTGTACACCACAGGGGGTGTATATGGGTGAAGGTACACCACAGGGGGTGTATATGGGTGAAGGTACACCACAGGGGGTGGGTGTATATAGGTGAAGGTACACCACAGGGGGTGGGTGTATATAGGTGAAGGTACACCACAGGGGGTGGGTGTATATAGGTGAAGGTACACCACAGGGGGTGGGTGTATATAGGTGAAGGTACACCACAGGGGGTGGGTGTATATAGGTGAAGGTACACCACAGGGGGTGGGTGTATATAGGTGAAGGTACACCACAGGGGGTGGGTGTATATAGGTGAAGGTACACCACAGGGGGTGGGTGTATATAGGTGAAGGTACACCACAGGGGGTGGGTGTATATAGGTGAAGGTACACCACAGGGGGTGGGTGTATATAGGTGAAGGTACACCACAGGGGGTGGGTGTATATAGGTGAAGGTACACCACAGGGGGTGGGTGTATATAGGTGAAGGTACACCACAGGGGGTGGGTGTATATAGGTGAAGGTACACCACAGGGGGTGGGTGTATATAGGTGAAGGTACACAGGGGGTGGGGTGGGTGTATATAGGTGAGGGTACACAGGGGTGGGTGTATATAGGTGAGGGTACACAAAGGGGGTGGGTGTATATAGGTGAGGGTACACAGGGGGTGGGTGTATATAGGTGAGGGTACACAGGGGGTGGGTGTATATAGGCGAGGGTACACAGGGGGTGGGTGTATATAGGTGAGGGTACACAGGGGGTGGGTGTATATAGGTGAGGGTACACAGGGGGGGTGTATATAGGCGAGGGTACACAGGGGGTGGGTGTATATAGGTGAGGGTACACAGGGGGTGGGTGTATATAGGCGAGGGTACACAGGGGGTGGGTGTATATAGGTGAGGGTACACAGGGGGTGGGTGTATATAGGTGAGGGTACACAGGGGGTGGGTGTATATAGGCGAGGGTACACAGGGGGTGGGTGTATATAGGCGAGGGTACACAGGGGGTGGGTGTATATAGGCGAGGGTACACAGGGGGTGTATATAGGCGAGGGTACACAGGGGGTGTATATAGGCGAGGGTACACAGGGGGAGTATATAGGCGAGGGTACACAGGGGGTGTATATAGGCGAAGGTACACAGGGGGTGTATATAGGCGAAGGTACACAGGGGGTGTATATAGGCGAGGGTACACAGGGGGTGTATATAGGCGAGGGTACACAGGGGGTGTATATAGGCGAGGGTACACAGGGGGAGTATATAGGCGAGGGTACACAGGGCGGTGTATATAGGCGAATACACAGGGGGTGTATATAGGCGAGGGTACACAGGGGGTGTATATAGGCGAGGGTACACAGGGGGTGTATATAGGCGAGGGTACACAGGGGGTGTATATAGGCGAGGGTACACAGGGGGTGTATATAGGCGAGGGTACACAGGGGGAGTATATAGGCGAGGGTACACAGGGGGTGTATATAGGCGAAGGTACACAGGGGGTGTATATAGGCGAGGGTACACAGGGGGTGTATATAGGCGAGGGTACACAGGGGGTGTATATAGGTGAAGGTACACAGGGGGTGTATATAGGCGAAGGTACACAGGGGGTGTATATAGGCGAGGGTACACAGGTGAGTTTTTTTTTTATAAAAAAAACAATTTAATGTAAACTAACATGAAACGGAAATGATTGCAAATGCAACATAAACCTAAATGATTGTAGAACAGACCCCGCCCCTCCAGTGTCCCAACCCCGCCCCCTCCACAGTGTCCCAACCCCGCCCCCTCCACAGTGTCCCAACCCCGCCCCCTCCACAGTGTCCCAACCCCGCCCCCTCCACAGTGTCCCAACCCCGCCCCCTCCACAGTGTCCCAACCCCGCCCCCTCCACAGTGTCCCAACCCCGCCCCCTCCACAGTGTCCCAACCCCTCCACAGTGTCCCAACCCCGCCCCCTCCAGTGTCCCAACCCCCCCCCCCTCCAGTGTCCCAACCCCGCCCCCTCCACAGTGTCCCAACCCCGCCCCCTCCACAGTGTCCAAACCCCGCCCCCTCCACAGTGTCCCAACCCCGCCCCCTCCACAGTGTCCCAACCCCGCCCCCTCCACAGTGTCCCAACCCCGCCCCCTCCACAGTGTCCCAACCCCGCCCCCTCCACAGTGTCCCAACCCCGCCCCCTCCAGTGTCCCAACCCCGCCCCCTCCACAGTGTCCCAACCCCGCCCCCTCCACAGTGTCCCAACCCCGCCCCCTCCAGTGTCCCAACCCCGCCCCCTCCAGTGTCCCAACCCCGCCCCCTCCAGTGTCCCAACCCCGCCCCCTCCACAGTGTCCCAACCCCGCCCCCTCCAGTGTCCCAACCCCGCCCCCTCCATTCAGACTTCTGTTACAAAGACCGCACACCCATCTGAAAGGTGAGCTCTGATTGGTCGCTACAGGTGACCGACTTCCTCTCTGCCCAATTACTAACCTGGATATGTTTATACCCAGAAACACGGCAGAGTACAGAAGGTGGATATTCACTCCTCCATTCATAGACCAGATATGGGGTCATTTATAGACCGAGTATGGGGTCATTCATTCCCCCAATCATAGACCAGATATGGGGTCATTCACTCCTCCATTCATAGACCAGACGTGGGATCATTAATTCCTCCATTCATAAACTAGATATGGGTCATTAATTCCTCCATTCATTGACTGAAAAAGACCATCGGGCCTTCAGGAAAAAAACTCAAGACCCACCTCTTCTAAAAAGGAATCAACGCAGGTCGGATCAAGCGCCTCGAGGCGATTCAGTTCGCAGTTGCAGCGCTATACAAATCTTTCATTCATTCATTGACTAGATATTGGATCATACATTCCTCCATTCATAAACTAGATATGGGTCATTAATTCCTCCATTCATAGACCAGATATAGGCTCATTCATGCCTCCAGTTACAGACCAGATAAGAGATCATTCCCTCCTCCATTCATAAACCAAGTATGGGGTCATTCATAGACCAGGTATGGGGCCTTTCATTCCTCCATTCATAGACCGAGTATGGGGTCATTCATTCCTCCATTCATAGACCAGGTATGGGGCCTTTCATTCCTCCATTCATAGACCGAGTATGGGGTCATTCATTCCTCCATTCATAGACCAGGTATGGGGTCATTCATTCCTCCATTCATAGACCAGGTATGGGGTCATTCACTCCTCCATTCATAGACCAGATATGGGGTCATTCATTCCTCCATTCATAGACCAGATATGGGGTCATTCATTCCTCCATTCATAGACCAGGTATGGGGTCATTCATTCCTCCATTCATAGACCAGGTATGGGGTCATTCATTCCTCCATTCATAGACCAGGTATGGGGTCATTCATTCCTCCATTCATAGACCAGGTATGGGGTCATTCATTCCTCCATTCATAGACCAGGTATGGGGTCATTCATTCCTCCATTCATAGACCAGGTATGGGGTCATTCATTCCTCCATTCATAGACCAGGTATGGGGTCATTCATTCCTCCATTCATAGACCAGGTATGGGGTCATTCACTCCTCCATTCATAGACCAGATATGGGGTCATTCATTCCTCCATTCATAGACCAGATATGGGGTCATTCATTCCTCCATTCATAAACTAGATATGGGATCATTCACTCCTCCATTCATAGACCAGATATGGGGTCATTCATAGACCGAGTATGGGGTCATTCATTCCTCCATTCATAGACCAGGTATGGGGTCATTCATTCCTCCATTCATAGACCAGGTATGGGGTCATTCATTCCTCCATTCATAGACCAGGTATGGGGTCATTCATTCCTCCATTCATAGACCAGGTATGGGGTCATTCATTCCTCCATTCATA
Organism: Lithobates sylvaticus; assembly: GCA_028564925.1. Taxonomy (NCBI): domain Eukaryota; kingdom Metazoa; phylum Chordata; class Amphibia; order Anura; family Ranidae; genus Lithobates; species Lithobates sylvaticus. The sequence goes on along the minus strand of CM053033.1, from coordinate 2,948,582 downwards.
GACCAGGTATGGGGTCATTCATTCCTCCATTCATAGACCAGGTATGGGGTCATTCACTCCCCCATTCATAGACCAGATATGGGGTCATTCATTCCTCCATTCATAAACTAGATATGGGATCATTCACTCCTCCATTCATAGACCAGATATGGGATCATTCATAGACCAAAATTGAGATCATTCACTCCTCCATTCATAGACCAGATATGGGGTCATTCATTCCTCCATTCATATACCAGGGATGGGATCATTCATTTCATTTCACAGACCAGGTATGGGGCCTTTTATTCCTCCATTCATAGACCAGGTATGGGGCCATTCATTCCTCCAATCATAGACCAGATATGGGGTCATTCATAGACCAAGTATGGGGTCATTCACTCCTCCATTCATAGACCAGATATGGGGTCATTCACTCCTCCATTCATAGACCAGGTATGTGGCCTTTCATTCATAGACCAGGTATGGGGCCATTCGTTCCTCCATTCATAGACCAGGTATGGGGTCATTCATAGACCAGATATGGGATCATTCATTCCTCCATTCATTGACTAGATATGGGATCATACATTCCTCCATTCATAGACCAGATATAGGGTCATTCACTCCTCCATTCATAGACCAGGTATGGGGCGTTTCACTCCTCCATTCATAGACTGGCTAGGGGACATATTGATTCCTCCAGTCACAGACATAAATGAAGGCGGTGAGGACGCGGTGTGCTGGGTGCACAATACACACAGTGAGTAATGTAGAGGGGAGTGGCTGTGTATGTAGAGGGGAGTGGCTGTGTATGTAGAGGGGAGTGGCTGTGTATGTAGAGGGGAGTGGCTGTGTATGTAGAGGGGAGTGGCTGTGTACGTAGAGGGGAGTGGCTGTGTACGTAGAGGGGAGTGGCTGTGTACGTAGAGGGGAGTGGCTGTGTACGTAGAGGGGAGTGGCTGTGTACGTAGAGGGGAGTGGCTGTGTACGTAGAGGGGAGTGGCTGTGTACGTAGAGGGGAGTGGCTGTGTACGTAGAGGGGAGTGGCTGTGCACGTAGAGGGGAGTGGCTGTGTATGTAGATGGGGAGTGGCTGTGTATGTAGATTGGGAGTGGCTGTGTATGTAGAGGGGAGTGGCTGTGTATGTAGAGGGGAGTGGCTGTGCACGTAGAGGGGAGTGGCTGTGCACGTAGAGGGGAGTGGCTGTGTATGTAGAGGGCGGAGCAATGATTAGAACCTTCTCACTGCTCCCGATATCTCAACTCCTCCTCTTCCTGAGGTTAAAGCTGAACTCCGGGTGCCGGGATTTCATTTTTATATATTTAGCTCTGCAGTGAGTCTGATAGTTCCATATTACAGGACATTGTTGTCTGTACTCCCCCCCCCCCCGACACTGGGGTTGTCTCCGCCCCCTGTATACTTTGTCAGTGTATAAACAGAAGAGTCAGTCCTCCTACCCATACACCACACAGATCGCAGAGCTCCCGAGTGCTCCATCCAAAGTCGCTGAGTAAAGTGATTTCTTCATTTTATTGAATAGCCACAGTGAACAAACGCAGATTAAATCAGTTGACGCGTTTCAGCCTATAAGGCCTTATCGGCTAAAACGCGTCGACTTAATCAGCGTTTGTTCACTGTGGCTATTCAATAAAACAAAGACATTTTAAGAGCAACAACCGAAGTGCGGATCATTTTTGCTCTGTGATTGGGCAGAGTGTACAGGGGGCGGAGTCATGACACAAGCTGCTCTATAATACAGAACTATCACCTGATCTTTTATCACCACAGAATGACGGGAGGATTACTAACACCCCGGGGGGGGAGGGGGGTTCAGCTTTAATTGTGGGTGGAGCTCCATGTTTCCAGCCTCTCACTCTCCGGGATCTGTGGCGGGACGCACACACGGCCTGTTCTGCGGATTATTCGGGGCGAGGTATGTGAGGACAGCAGCTGTGTGTTCGGGGTTCACAGATGGTGGGGGGGAGGGGGCAGGATGAGGAGTGGTGGGGGGGGCAGGATGAGGAGTGGTGGGGGGGGGGCAGGATGAGGAGTGGTGGGGGGGGGCAGGATGAGGAGTGGTGGGGGGGGGCAGGATGAGGAGTGGTGGGGGGGGGGGGGGGCAGGATGAGGAGTGGTGGGGGGGGGGCAGGATGAGGAGTGGTGGGGGGGGGGGCAGGATGAGGAGTGGTGGGGGGGCAGGATGAGGAGTGGTGGGGGGGCAGGATGAGGAGTGGTGGGGGGGGGGCAGGATGAGGAGTGGTGGGGGGGGGGCAGGATGAGGAGTGGTGGGGGGGGCAGGATGAGGAGTGGTGGGGGGGGGGCAGGATGAGGAGTGGTGGGGGGGGGGGGGGAGTGGGGGGGGGGGAGGATTGGTGGGGGGGGGGCAGGATGAGGAGGAGTGGTGGGGGGGGGGCAGGATGAGGAGTGGTGGGGGGGGGCAGGATGAGGAGTGGTGGGGGGGGGCAGGATGAGGAGTGGTGGGGGGGGGCAGGGATGAGGAGTGGGGTGGGGGGGGGCAGGATGAGGAGTGGTGGGGGGGGGGGCAGGATGAGGAGTGGTGGGGGGGGCAGGATGAGGAGTGGTGGGGGGGGGGCAGGATGAGGAGTGGAGGGGGGGGTGGTGGATGAGGAGTGGTGTGGGGGGGGCCAGGATGAGGAGTGTGGGATGTGGGTGGCAGGATGTAGGGAGTGGGAAAGGGGGTAGGGGCAGATGAAGATGCGATTGTTTTTTTAGGGGGGGGCAGGGGATGATGAGTTGTTGGGGGGCGGCTGGATGAGGATGTTGTGGGGGGGGCATGATGAGGAGTGGTGGTGGGGGGGGGCATGGCATGAGGAGTGGATTGTAGGGTGGGCCTGTCAGGAGTGGTGGGGGTGGGGGGGCAGGATGAGGAGTGGTGGGGGGGGTGTGGCAGGATGAGTCGAGTGGATAGGTGGTGTGGGGGGGGGCATCGATGAGGGAGTGTGGGTTGGGGGGTGCGTGTGGCTGTTGAATGCTGTCTTGTGGATGGGGGGTTGGTCGCCTTGCAGAGTCGATTTGGGGGTGGTCGTGGATGTTGGGGGGGGGCCTTCATGAGGAGGTGTAGATTGGTGGTGGAGTTCATATAGGGGGGGGGGGCAGGATGTATGATTGGGTGGGTGGGGGGGGGTCAGGATGAGGAGTGGTGGGGGGGGGGTCAGTTTAGGACAAGATCTATAACCTTGCAGAGGAAAGAGCAAATCCATAAGGAAGAGATCAGCTGGACTCCATTGGACATTCAAACACTGGTAACTTTATTCATCCAAACACCATGAACAGAGTCCATGCAGAGTTTCTTCTTCCTTAGACTCTGTTCACGGTGTCTGGATGCATAAAGTTACCAGTGCTTGAATTTTCGATGGAGTCCAGCTGGTGTTTTCCTTGGGATCGGTGCCGTCTGTAGCGATTAGGATGGGCCCCTTGCCAGCGCCCAGCACCCGATCTTCCATTCAGGGAGCCCTATACCTTCCATTGTAGCGTCCACTGCGCTGTGTCCCCATAAATGACACAGGTGCAGGTTTTCCTGCATTGCCTGCAGAGGTCGCTCATAGTGGAGGTTGTTGTAACCAATCACGGGACCCCATACAGCCTACCAGACAGGGTCCTGTCCATAAGTTACTGAGGACATATATTCATATGTCCCTTTCTCTACACAGATGAATGAATAGGAAAGCGCTCAGACTTCCTGCTCATTCACAAAATGAAGCATAGTAAACAGTTATGAACAGTTTACTATGCTTCACAATTGAATGGACACAGAAGTGATTGGTACCAATTGCTCACTGTGTTCATTCAGGAGAGGAAGGGGTCAGTAAATTACATTTACCGACCGCTTCCCCCACTCTCCATCCTGGAACATCCCCTTTTGTGCTCATAGCAGCTGCGAGCGGGAGAGGAGGGAAGACGGCAGCGCTGCAGAAGGAAAGGGGCGAATGGAAGGCCCGGACAGCAGATGGAAGGGGTGCATGTGCTGGGACCAATCCCTCTACAGTGCAGCCGAAGAGAAGAGGAGGAGAAGCTCCAGTGCAGCGCTGGTGGA
>CM053033.1:2787046-2939546 GCA_028564925.1 Lithobates sylvaticus | reverse complement strand
ACTGCGCCCCATCAATTGCAGCCTCACGGCGCCCCATCAATTGCAGCCTCACGGCGCCCATCAATTGCAGCCTCATCGTGCCCCATCAATTGCAGCCTCACCGTGCCCCATCAATTGCAGCCTCACCGCGCCCCATCAATTGCAGCCTCCCTGCGCCCCATCAATTGCAGCATCAATTGCAGCCTCGCTGCGCCCCATCAATTGCAGCCTCGCTGCGCCCCATCAATTGCAGCCTCGCTGCGCCCCATCAATTGCAGCCTCGCTGCGCCCCATCAATTGCAGCTTCTCTCCTATGTGTTAAAAGCTGCTCTGGTGATAGAATTATCGCTCTCGCTCGGACAATACCGCACGTGTGTGGAGCGATCACCTTTTACATGTGTGCGGGTGTAACATATGTGTTCACATGGGCACTGGGGGCGAGTCTTCATTTTTTTGTATACAAAACTTTTTTTTCCCCCCACAGTCTTTTTTTTTGGGGGTTACCTTTATTGCTATCACAATGGCATGGGGTCCTCTTTATGGAGAGATCTGGAGTTTATTAGACCCCAAATCTCTCCTCCAATGCATCCGATCACTGCGACTGGCTGCTTTCCTGGCGGAACCGGAAGTGACGACATACTCGGAAGCTCCCGGTTTCCGGTGTCAGAGAAAAAGAGGAACAACGCCGGGTTCCTCTCTCTGTGCCGCCACCGCCGCCGGTCACATCCCTCCCGGGCTCCGGGGATGGCAGAGTCCGGGAAAGGCGGCGAGGGAACCCCTTCTACATCCTGAATTATTGATCCAAGACCGCCCCCCCTATAGTGGATTGTTAAAGGATCGATCCTAGAAAAGCTGATATTCCAAGTCTTTGGTATAGGATCAATATTTATTTTTTTGCTGCAGTATTGAACTTCCCCGAGGTCCTGCACGGCCGGCTTTCGCTGCTCTTCCGGGTCCGCGCTGCGCCAAGTCGAAATTTAGAGGTATTGTTGGGACTATATCAATGTGCTTAGCGGGGGGGGTTACACTCAATGCACAAGGAAGTAACTCCTCGCTGACCAGCGACGGACCAGTAGGTTGCTGGACTTCAAGTGGATATACGGGGATCAAGTGCAGCTGCAGACGTCACCCCGCTACCGTTTTAGCCAACTCTCTTGTAATAGCATTTGGAGTGCCTAACTAGCCGCTGGATTGCTATTACAAGCAGTAGGAGGGGATGCGGACATCCCTCCCCTCCCCGCCTCCTATGGCTTGCTGAGGCTCGCCCATCCCACCTGGAGACCCGAGTGACCAGCCGGGTGGTCAGAAAGCTGAACAAAGCCGGGATCGGATCTCCACTATGATGACCTGAAATCACTTGTGGTTTCCCCGGACGTCAGTGGCGCAAATTTAAAAAAAAATTTAAGTATTAAAAAAATGCAGATCTTGGCGTTTTCAAATGCTTTTAAGTGCAAGGGAGGGATTTGGGGTCTTCTACAATCTTTCCACAAATAGGGCCCATCCACATATAGAGGACCCGTCCCCATAAAGAGGACCCGCCCGATAAAAGAAAACCTGCCCCCATAAAAGAAGGCCTGCCCCCATAAAAGAAGGCCCGCCCCCATAAAAGAAGGCCCGCACCCATAAAAGAAGGCCCGCCCCATAAAAGAAGGCCCGCACCCATAAAAGAAGGCCCGCCCCATAAAAGAAGGCCCGCCCCATAAAGAGGACCCATCACATGCCTATTCTCATTTTTTTCTATTGCTATTTTATTCCTAATTTTTTTTAATCACTTTTCTTGCTGTCACAAGGAATGTAAACATCCATCATGTAAACATCCTTGTGACAGCAAGAAAAGTGATAAAAAAATAAAAATAAAATTAAAGCAAGTGTAAAATCAAAAAAAAAAAATAAAATGTAAAATTAAAAAGGTCCCTGTCCACAAAGACAAACGCACACACTGGTCCCGCATGCACGCAAACAGCGATCGTCTCACACGTGTGAGGTATTCACTGCGATCATCAGAACACGGGCAATAATTACGGCACCAGACCTGCTCTGTACATCTAAAGACTATTAAAGCCTCACCTATGGATAGTAACATTTATGTTTGTCACGGCTGCAAGTCGTATGCGTAATTTCAAAGTGTGGCATGTTTGGTATCTATTTACTCGGTGTGACATCTTTCATATTTTTCAAAAAAAATTGGGTTATGTATTGTGTTATTTTGCATTAAAATTCAAAGTGTTATATTTTTTTCCAAAATAACTATGCCTGAAAAACCTCTGCGCAAATACGGTGGGACGTACAAAACGCAATTTATTCTCTAGGGCCTCTGCGTTAAAAAAAAAAAAAAAGTATGTTTGGGGGTTCCAAGTTAATTTTCTAGCAAAAAATACAGATTTTTACATATGGCCGGGGGGAGGTCCAGTGTGGGGGCCCGTCTCGGGGAGGGGGGGGATGAGGGCCCTGGGTCCCGTCTGGGGGGGGGACGGACGACACAGCTCCACTCAAACCGAAAAATAATATCTACTTCCACAGGAGGGCGCAATGAGATCTCACCATTTGGAAAGGTAGAACTCGTAGAACTTGACAGGGCAGCGCAGCGGGTTCATCTTGTTCTCCAGCTGTTCCAGGGACGGCGTCTGGTCCTCTTCTCGCTTCCTCTTTGATGCGTTTTCTGTAAGAATGAGCGACACAAAAACGCAAATCATTCTCAAGGGAAAAAAAAAAACAAACAATGACAGAGCCAACAATGCCGGCTAAAAGCGGAACTCCGGGCAGGAAAACGCTCATCGATATCTATTCCACAAACGATAAAAATCCGCTTTGTGTGCAGATATTACCTTGTAAAAGTAGCAAGTGACATCATCACTGTGCGGTACATGAGGGGCCCCACCCACTACAGGCTGCCTGCAGAAAACATCAGGTCACCGACGCCTCCTGTAGTAGGTGGGGCTTACAGGCCCCTCCTACAGATTATTGTACAGTAACGCGATGACGTCACCACTATTTCACAAGGTAATATCTGGGTCGGTGGTACATTTGGTGCTCACATGATGACATTTTTATCTTTTGTAGACATTACAGAAGATATCTGAATGGAGGTTTCTGAGCCCGGAGTTCAGATTTAATTATTAGTGTATGAAGAGTGAACACAAAACATCAGACACGTGGGTGTGGTGATGACGACATCAGACACGTGGGTGTGGTGATGACGACATCAGACACGTGGGTGTGGTGATGACGACATCAGACACGTGGGTGTGGTGATGACGACATCAGACACGTGGGTGTGGTGATGACGACATCAGACACGTGGGTGTGGTGATGACGACATCAGACACGTGGGTGTGGTGATGACGACATCAGACACGTGGGTGTGGTGATGACGACATCAGACACGTGGGTGTGGTGATGACGACATCAGACACGTGGGTGTGGTGATGACGACATCAGACACGTGGGTGTGGTGATGACGACATCAGACACGTGGGTGTGGTGATGACGACATCAGACACGTGGGTGTGGTGATGACGACATCAGACACGTGGGTGTGGTGATGACGACATCAGACACGTGGGTGTGGTGATGACGACATCAGACACGTGGGTGTGGTGATGACGACATCAGACACGTGGGTGTGGTGATGACGACATCAGACACGTGGGTGTGGTGATGACGACATCAGACACGTGGGTGTGGTGATGACGACATCAGACACGTGGGTGTGGTGATGACGACATCAGACACGTGGGTGTGGTGATGACGACATCAGACACGTGGGTGTGGTGATGACGACATCAGACACGTGGGTGTGGTGATGACGACATCAGACACGTGGGTGTGGTGATGACGACATCAGACACGTGGGTGTGGTGATGACGACATCAGACACGTGGGTGTGGTGATGACGACATCAGACACGTGGGTGTGGTGATGACGACATCAGACACGTGGGTGTGGTGATGACGACATCAGACACGTGGGTGTGGTGATGACGACATCAGACACGTGGGTGTGGTGATGACGACATCAGACACGTGGGTGTGGTGATGACGACATCAGACACGTGGGTGTGGTGATGACGACATCAGACACGTGGGTGTGGTGATGACGACATCAGACACGTGGGTGTGGTGATGACGACATCAGACACGTGGGTGTGGTGATGACGACATCAGACACGTGGGTGTGGTGATGACGACATCAGACACGTGGGTGTGGTGATGACGACATCAGACACGTGGGTGTTTTGATGACGACATCAGACACGTGGGTGTGGTGATGATGACATCAGACACGTGGGTGTGGTGATGACGACATCAGACATGTGGGTGTGGTGATGACGACATCAGACATGTGGGTGTGTTGATGATGACATCAGACATGTGGGTGTGGTGATGATGACATCAGACACGTGGGTGTGGTGATGATGACATCAGACACGTGGGTGTGGTGATGATGACATCAGACAAGGACATTAGCGGTACCTTTGCACCTCCTCTGCGTGGTGTTGGAGGGAGGGTAGTGGCGGATGCTGAGGATTTTCGCCGTTCCTCTGCTGGTGGTGCACTTGCGGGAATGGCGGACGACGTTGGTGAAGGACAGTTGCATGTGCTCCTCGGTGGTTCGCAAACCAAAGTACTTGGTGTTAAAGAACATGAGGGTGTTGAGGAGCACGTAGGGCGAGTAGACACCCAGCTGCTTGCAGTCCCATAGATGTTCCTCCTCCACACGTGACAACATCAGCCCTGAAAATTGGGGACAAGTCAGGGAGCAGTCCACCTACATACCTGTCACACCTTAGCCCCCCCCTCAGAGCAGCCCCCCTACATACCCGTCACACCTTAGCCCCCCCCCTCAGAGCAGCCCCCCTACATACCCGTCAGACCTTAGCCCCCCCCCTCAGAGCAGCCCCCCTACATACCCGTCACACCTTAGCCCCCCCCTCAGAGCAGCCCCCCTACATACCTGTCACACCTTAGCCCCCCCCCCTCAGAGCAGCCCCCCTACATACCCGTCACACTTTAGCCCCCCCCTCAGAGCAGCCCCCCTACATACCCGACACACCTTAGCCCCCCCCTCAGAGGAGCCCCCCTACATACCTGTCACACCTTAACCCCCCCCTCAGAGCAGCCCCCCTACATACCTGTCACACCTTAGCCCCCCCTCAGAGCAGCCCACCTACATACCTGTCACACCTTAGCCCCCCCTCAGAGCAGCCCACCTACATACCCGACACACCTTAGCCCCCCCCCCCCTCAGAGCAGCCCCCCTACATACCTGTCACACCTTAGCCCCCCCCTCAGAGCAGCCCCCCTACATACCTGTCACACCTTAACCCCCCCCTCAGAGCAGCCCCCCTACATACCTGTCACACCTTAACCCCCCCCCCCCCTCAGAGCAGCCCACCTACATACCTGTCACACCTTAGCCACCCCCCCTCAGAGCAGCCCCCCTACATACCTGTCACACCTTAGCCCCCCCCCCTCAGAGCAGCCCCCCTACATACCTGTCACACCTTAACCCCCCCCCCCCCCTCAGAGCAGCCCCCCTACATACCTGTCACACCTTAGCCCCGACCCCCTTAGAGCAGCTCCCCTACATACCCGTCACACCTTAGCCCCCTCCCCCCCTCAGAGCAGCCCACCTACATACCCGTCACATCTTAGCCCCCCCCCCCTCAGAGCAGCCCACCTACATACCTGTCACACCTGAGCTCACCTTAGCCCCCCCCCCCAGGGTCTAGATATACAAAGGTGTTACCGCCCCCCACACACATTCCTCCCCATTTCTTACTATTGGGCGTCAGGTTCCGGTGCCAGGCAGTGAGGATCTTGTTCAGCTCCTGGACGAAGGTCAGGTAATAGAGATCCGTGAAGATGTTCACCATCCGGTTATTATCCAGGAGATACTAGAAGACGAAACACAGGAACTGGAATCAGACGTTGACAAATTTCAATGCATTAGGAACCTATCACAGGGCTTTATTAAAAATCAATGCACTGATTGCATACAGCAATGCCTCCACCCAAAAGCCAACCTTCAACGCGTTTCACCACTCAGCGGTTGCTCACAAGGATAGGGAAAAGTCTATAGATAGATCTCCTTTCGAGCAAGCTAGGAGTGGTGAAACGCGTAGAGGAAGGTTGGCTTTTGGGTGGAGACAAGCCAAGGAGCCCCCCCCCCCCAGCTGCACACGGCCAAGGAGTCCCCCCCGCCGCACACACCGCCAAGGAGTCCCCCCCCGCCGCACACACCGCCAAGGAGTCCCCCCCCGCCGCACACACCGCCAAGGAGTCCCCCCCCGCCGCACACACCGCCAAGGAGTCCCCCGCCGCCGCACACACCGCCAAGGAGTCCCCCCCTGCCCACGGCCAAGGAGCCCCCCCCTGCCCACGGCCAAGAAGCTAATGCTTTTATGTACAGAGCTAGTTAGCACTACAAGTATCAAGGCAATCAAACCTCCGTGGCGCTCACCTGCTGTATACCCAGACAAAGGTAAAATATACTGTCCGGTTCATAGCGCTCTCCGTTCGGTCGCGTTATCTCCTTCACAAACTGCGCTAAGCCATAGTTCAGCTCTGCGGCCGTGCACGTGAGGATGTCCTCCTTTATTCGCATCGGTTTAGCTGAAGGAAAAATAAAATATAAATATATCAACATTTTATATGAATATATATAAAAGAAACGTAGAAAGACGTCAGAAGGAAACAAAACGCCTTTTCCCAACTTACGCCCAAAACGTATTTCCTCGGCTTTGCTGGGCTCTCCCCCTTCATACTTCCGCTGCACCCAGGACTTCCAGGCGTTCACCCCGTACGTGTGACTCAGGCTGGTGGTCGTCCGCGGACTGGACACCGAGTCCTGCGAGGAGCTCTCCTTCTCCGATACAACCATACGCTTCGGACCCTGCGGGACAGCCGAGGGGCAGCATTGTGAAAATGGGGGGATTAAAGAGGCACACACACCAGGAGAGACTGCAGACATAGTACAGGTGATGATCAGAGACTGAAGACATAATACAGGAGATGATCAGAGACTTCAGACATAGTACAGGAGATGATCAGAGACTGCAGACATGGTACAGGAGATGATCAGTGACTGCAGACATAGTACAGGAGATGATCAGAGACTGCAGACATAGTACAGGAGATGATCAGAGACTGAAGACATAATACAGGAGATGATCAGAGACAGCAGACATAGTACAGGAGATGATCAGAGACTGCAGACATGGTACAGGAGATGATCAGAGACTGCAGACATAGTACAGGAGATGATCAGAGACTGCAGACATAGTACAGGAGACGGTCAGAGACTGCAGACATGGTACAGGAGAGGATCAGAGACTGCAGACATAGTACAGGAGATGATCAGAGACTGCCGACATAGTACAGGAGATGATCAGAGACTGCAGACATAGTACAGGAGATGATCAGAGACTGCAGACATAGTACAGGAGACGGTCAGAGACTGCAGACATGGTACAGGAGAGGATCAGAGACTGCAGACATAGTACATGAGATGATCAGAGACTGCAGACATAGTACAGGAGATGATCAGAGATTGCAGACATAGTACAGGAGACGATCTGAGACTGCAGACATAGTACAGGAGATGATCAGAGACTGCAGACATAATACAGGAGATGATCAGAGACTGCAGACATAGTACAGGAGATGATCAGAGACTGCAGACATAGTACAGGAGATGATCAGAGACTGCAGACATAGTACAGGAGACGGTCAGAGACTGCAGACATGGTACAGGAGAGGATCAGAGACTGCAGACATAGTACATGAGATGATCAGAGACTGCAGACATAGTATAGGAGATGATCAGAGACTGCAGACATAGTACAGGAGACGATCAGAGACTGCAGACATAGTACAGGAGATGATCAGAGACTGCAGACATAATACAGGAGATGATCAGAGACTGCAGACATAGTACAGGAGATGATCAGAGACTGCAGACATAGTACAGGAGATGATCAGAGACTGCAGACATAGTACAGGAGACGGTCAGAGACTGCAGACATGGTACAGGAGAGGATCAGAGACTGCAGACATAGTACATGAGATGATCAGAGACTGCAGACATAGTACAGGAGTTGATCAGAGACTGCAGACATAGTACAGGAGATGGTCAGTGACTGCAGACATAGTACAGGAGACGGTCAGAGACTGCAGACATAGTACAGGAGACGGTCAGAGACTGCAGACATAGTACAGGAGATGATCAGAGACTGCAGACATAGTACAGGAGACGGTCAGAGACTGCAGACATAGTACAGGAGACGGTCAGAGACTGCAGTCATGGTACAGGAGATGATCAGAGACTGCAGACATAATACAGCTTCAACAAGGCAGTCGGGAAAGTGAAGAGTGTCTGAAGGGGCAGTGATGGTCTTAATAAAAGTGGGAAAGTGCCGCACTCTGCCCTGATCCGCAGGGCGGGCACCAGGACTGCAGGAAATGAAGAATCCACATTATGACATCACAGTGTAGGAACCAATCCTCGGATATACTCACTTTCTTCACCACCTTTGAGACATCTTGTTCTTGTGCTTCATCCGCCAGGCCGCAGTCAAACAAGTAATCCACGCTCTGATTGGCATCGGTTGTATCTGCCAAAACACAAAAGGTGACACTTTCAATCACGGTAAACCCCTCGCTCTTTCTGTGCTTAGTTCTATTTTATGCCAAGAAATCTAAAGCTACGCTCTGTGAATCTCGAGCTCTCCAAGTGGTGGCATTTTGGCTCAACCTAATTAACCCCTTCAATAGCTGTCAATGTAAATGTCCCGTCACCTTTGCTGGTTACCGACTCTCCTCTCCTCACACTTACAGCGCATGAGGAAAGGAAATGCCAATAAACGGCAAGTGTGTTTACATGTGATCAGCTGTGATTGGATACCACTGATCACATGGTAAAGGGCCGCTGTGATTGAACACCACTGATCACATGGTAAAGGGCCGCTGTGATTGGACACCACTGATCACATGGTAAAGGGCTGCTGTGATTGAACACCACTGATCACATGGTAAAGGGCTGCTGTGATTGAACACCACTGATCACATGGTAAAGGGCTGCTGTGATTGGACACCACTGATCACATGGTAAAGGGCTGCTGTGATTGAACACCACTGATCACATGGTAAAGGGCCGCTGTGATTGAACACCACTGATCACATGGTAAAGGGCCGCTGTGATTGAACACCACTGATCACATGGTAAAGGGCCGCTGTGATTGAACACCACTGATCACATGGTAAAGGGCCGCTGTGATTGGACACCACTGATCACATGGTAAAGGCCCGCTGCGATTGGTCACCACTGATCACATGGTAAAGGGCTGCTGTGATTGAACACCACTGATCACATGGTAAAGGCCCGCTGCGATTGGTCACCACTGATCACATGGTAAAGGGCCGCTGTGATTGAACACCACTGATCACATGGTAAAGGGCCGCTGTGATTGGACACCACTGATCACATGGTAAAGGCCCGCTGCGATTGGTCACCACTGATCACATGGTAAAGGGCCGCTGTGATTGGCTCTTTAAACTGATCTGTGATCAGCTGAGTCCCAAGGACATCAGAAAGCTTCGTGCCCCAGTGGGCTCTTGGGGGTTCCGGGAGGACACCCATCTTTTGGCTATAGAGCAGTAAAGAAGCGGTTAAGCAGTCAATCCCATTATGATACAAAATTGACATATGAGGCCAAGGGGGCTGCCCTAAGACAATTCATAAGATTCGGGACTCTATACCACCTGGGAATTAATGGTATTGCTTGGAACCAGGGCCCACCTGCTAACTTTATTGATTACTCTGCATGTATGTTTATCAGATAGCAACACAAGGACCATTGTATATATATATATATATATATCTGGTTATACTTCTGGTAACTAATTGTTGTACTTACAAACCTTGTGTAAAATAAGAGAAGGAGGAAGAGGAGGAGAAGGAGAAGAAAGGAGGAGGAGGAGGAGAAGGAGAAGAAGAAGAAGAAAGGAGGAGGAGGATGAGGAGAAGGAGAAGATGGAGATGGAGATGGAGATGGAGATGGAGAAGAAGAAGGAGAAGGTGGAGGAGGAGGAGGAGGAGGAGGAGGAGGAGAAGAAGAAGGCGAACAGGGATGAAGAAGAATAAGAAGGAAAGAAGAAAGGAGGAGGAGGGAGAAGGAGAAGAAGAATAACAAAGGAGGGAGAAGAAGAAGAAGAAAGGAGGAGGAGGAGGAGGAGAGGGGGAGGAGGAGAAGAAAGGAGGAGGAAGAGGAGGAGGAGGAGAAGAAGAAAGGAGGAGGAGGAGGAGAAGAAGAAAGGAGGAGGAAAAGGAGGAGAAGGAGAAGAAGAAAGAAGGAGGAGGAGGAGGAGACCGAGGAGGAGGAGGGAGGAGGAGGAGAAGAAGAAGAAAGAAAGGAGGAGGAGGAGAAGAAGAAGAAAGGAGGAGGAGGAGAAGAGAGAGAAGAAGAAAGGAGGAGGAGGAGGAGGAGGACGGAGGAGGAGGAGGGAGAGAAGAAGAAGAAGAAGAAGAAGAAAGAAGAAAGGAGGGAGGAGGAGGGAGGAGGAGGAGGAGGAGGAGAAGAAGAAGAAGAAGAAGAAAGAAAAGGAGGAGGAGGAGGAGGAGGAGGAAGGAGGAGGAGGAGGAGAAGAAGAGAAGAAGAAGAAGAAGAAGAAAGGAGGAGGAGGAGGAGGAGGAGGAGGAGGAGGAGGAGGAGAAGAAGAAGAAGAAGAAGAAAGAAGAAGAAAGGGGAGGAGAGAGGAGGAGGAGGAGGAGGAGGAGGAGGAGGAGAGAAGAAGAAGAAGAAGAAGAAAGGAGGAGGAGGAGGAGGAGGAGGAGGAGGAGGGAGGAGGAGGAGGAGAAGAAGAAGAAGAAGAAGAGAGAAGGAGGAGGAGGAGGAGGAGGAGGAGGAGGAGGAGGAGGAGGAGAAGAAGAAAGGAGGAGGAAAAGGAGGAGGAGGAGGAGGAGGAGGAGGAGGAGGAGGAGGAGGAGAAGAAGAAAGGAGGAGGAGGGAGGAAGAAGAAAGGAGGAGGAGGAGAAGAAGAAAGGAGGAGGAGGAGAAGAAGAAAGGAGGAGGAGGAGGAGGAGGAGGAGCAAGAAGAAGAAGAAGAGAGAGGAGGAGGAGGAGGAGGAGGAGGGAGAAGAAAAAAGGAAGGAGGAGGAGGAGGAGTGGAGGAGGAGGGAGGAGGAGGAGAAGAAGAAGAAAGGAGGAGGAGGAGGAAAGGAGAAGAAGAAAAGAAAAAGGAGGAGGAGGGGAGGAGAAGGAGAGGAGAAGAAGAAGAAAGGAGGAGGAGGAGGAGAAGGAGGAGGAGAAGGAGAAGAAGAAGAAGAAGAGAGAAGAAAAAGAAGAACGGAAGGAGGGAGAAGGAGAAGGAGAAGAACGGAAGGAGGGAGAAGAAGAAAGGAGGAGGAGGAGGAGGAGGAGGAGGAGGAGGAGGAGGAGGAGAAGAGAAGAAAGAAGAAGAAGAAGAAGAAGAAGGGAGGAGGAGGAGAAGAAGGGAGGAGGGGGAGGAGGAGGAGGAGGAGGAGGAGGGAAGAGGAGAAGAAGAAGAAGAAGAAGAGAAGAAGAAGAAGGAGGAGGAGGAGGAGGAGGAGGAGGAGGAGGAGGAGGAAGAAGAAGAAGAAGAACAGGGATGAAGAAGAAGAAGAAAAAGAAGAACGGAAGGAGGGAGAAGGAGAAGAACGGAAGGAGGGAGAAGGAGAAGGAGAAGAACGGAAGGAGGGAGAAGAAGAAAGGAGGAGGAGGAGTAGAAGAAGAAGAAAAAGAGATAGAAAAGAGAAGGGAAGGGGAGGAGGAGGAGGAGAAGGAGGAGGAGGAGGAGGAGGAGAAAGAGGAGGAGGAGGAGCAGAAGGAGGAGAAGGAGAAGGAGAAGAAGAAGAAGAAGAACAGGGATGAAGAAGAAGAAGAAAAAGAAGAACGGAAGGAGGGAGAAGGAGAAGAACGGAGGGAGAAAGAGGGAGAAGGAGAAGGAGAAGAACGGAAGGAGGGAGAAGGAGAAAGAAAGGAGGAGGAGAGAGGAAGGAGGAGGAGGAGGAGGAGAGGAGAAGGAGAAGGAGAGAAGGAGAAGGAGAAAGAAAAAAAAAAAAGAAAAAAGAAAAAAGAAAAAGAAAAAAGAAGAAGAAGAAGAAGAAGAAGAAGGAAGAAGGAGAAGAAGGAGAAGGAGAAGGAGAAGGAGAAGGAGAAGAAGAAGAGGATGAAGAAGAAGAAGAAGAAGAAGAAGAAGAAGAGAGGCGAAAAGGGAGGAGGAAGAAGAAAAAGAAAAAGAAGAACGGAAGGAGGGAGAAGGAGAAGATGGGAGGTGTGCATTTATTTCAGAGATGGGCGGCATTTTATTTTTTCCCAGGCTAGAAATGTTGAATGAAAAGGAATTACTTTTAGGGAAGTCGGCCTCCAGATCGTGTCCGGGTTCCTCCAGAACGTTCGCCATTTTAACAGCCATCGCGAGAACATCATCCCGAGACGGACCGAATATATCGCAGTCTTCTAGAAGGTTCTCTGCGCTCTGGTCACTGGAAAGCTCTGCAGAATACACAGCCAAGGCTTAGAATAACACACAAACACAATATATAATCTATAATAACATACAAAAGAAAACACGATATATAATGTATAATAAAATACAAACACACCCAACGCAATGTATAATCCCATCAGAGGAACCCCTTCCAGTCTTACCGCACAGGTCGGAGGTTTTGTCGAGTTCCTCGGCTTCAGCGA
Organism: Lithobates sylvaticus; assembly: GCA_028564925.1. Lineage (NCBI taxonomy): Eukaryota > Metazoa > Chordata > Amphibia > Anura > Ranidae > Lithobates > Lithobates sylvaticus. The sequence goes on along the minus strand of CM053033.1, from coordinate 2,926,855 downwards.
TCATTTCAGCCATGGCCAGGATGTCGGCTTCCAGGGGGTTGGAGGGGATTTTCGCTTTCAGCTCTTCAATGGTTTCCACGATTTTGTCTGTGCTCTCCAGAGTGGTGGGAAGCAGCAGAGGTACAGGCACCTAAGAAAGGGGGAGGGGCGAGGACACCAGTTAAAGCTCCACTCCATGTAGAACCCCCAATATATGCAATCCAATGTGTCTGTGCTAATTGAGCACACTCAAAGACGACTCTTGGTCCCACCCCCATCCCCCACCAATAACGGTCAGTTGGGACTGGTTCCCACTAACAGCCAATCGCAGTGGTCATATGATTTCCAAACCTTTTCACCACCCTCAGGTATACAGACCCTTTTAAAGAGATGCCAGGGCTGGGTGGGAAGGGGTTAAAGTAATGGGGAAAAAATATATACACAAAGAATCCCCCAAAATGTATCAGTCCCATGAAAAATTAAGGGAAGGAAAAAATAAATAAAACGAATACAAAAAATAAAATAATAATAAAAAAAAAAAAAAAAAGACGTAAAAACAGTAAAAAAAAGGTTGAAAAAAGTCAGTAAAAAAAAAAAAAAAAAAAAAAAAAAAAAAAAAGGTTGAAAAAAGTCAGTAAAAAAAGGAAAAAAAAAAAAAAAAAGGTTGAAGAAAAGCGTCGGACTTACCGGAAACGGCATAGAGAAGGGAACAGGCACTTTTTGAGAGTATAAATTCATGGGTATTGGCACAAAGATGGGCACCGGAATGGGCAGAATGATGACCTGCGGCTTCCAATCCTCCTCTATGGAAGAAATTAAACAAATTCGATTACCTCATCCAATCGGACAGCTTCGTATGAATATCGATCATGTACTGCGAGATCCGTCACACTCCTATAAAGCTCATCTCCAGCCAATCTCTCCCGGAAGCCCCTCCCATCTTCTTCTATTCTGCCCTCCCCCCTCCCCCCCCTGTTCCGGTCACTCTGTGTTTGCATTAGAGAGCTGAGACCTGAATTTGAGGATGAATTGCTCCCCAGTGCTGCTCCTATGGAGGTCAGTTGCTGAAAAACTTTACTTGGTAAAATCAGAATATACAGTGAATTCAAAAAGTATTCATACCCCTTGATATTCCCCACATTTTGTTACAACCAAAACCATAAATGTATTTTATTGGGATTTTATGTGACGGACCAACACAAAGTGTCACATAATTGTGAAGTGGAAGGAAAATGATACAAATAAATATGTGAAAAGTGTGGTGGGGGGGGGAGGGGCAGTGTGGGGGGGGAGGGGCATTTGTATGGCGCCCCCCGGAGTCAATACTTTGTAGAACCCCCTTTCCCTACAAGTCTTTTTGGGGGTGTCTCTACCAGCTTTGCCCATCTAGAGAGGACATTTCTGCCCATTCTTCTTCTTTGTAAAATCTCTCAAGCTCTGTCAGATTGGATGGAGAGCGTCTGTGATCAGCAATTTTCAAGTCTTGCCACAGATTCTCAATGGGATTTAGGTCTGGACTGTGACTGGGCCATTCTAACACATGATTATGCTTTGATCTAAACCATTCCATTGTAGCTCTGGCTGGATGTTTCGGGTCGTTGTCCTGCGGGAAGGTGACCCTCCCCCCCCCAGTCTCAAGTCTTTTGCCGACTCTAACAGGTTTTCTTCTAAGATTGTCCTGTATTTGTCTCCATCCATCTTCCCATCAACTCTGACCAGCTTCCCTGTCCCTGCTGAAGAAAACCATCCCCACCGCATGATGCTGCCACCACCATGTCTCACGGTGGGGATGGTGTGTTCAGGGGGATGGGCAGTGTTAGTTTCCCCCACACATAGCGTTTTGCTTTTAGGCCATAAAGTAGAATTTTGGTGTCATGTGAGCAGATCACCTTCTTCCACATGTTTGCTCCCCTCCCCCACATGGCTTCTCACAAACTACAAACAGGACTTCTTATGACTTTCTCTCTCCAATGTCTTTCTTCTTGTCACTCTTCCATAAAGGGCAGATTTGTGGAGAACACGACTAATAGTTGTCCTGTGGACAGACTCTCCCCCCTGAGCTGTGGATCTCTGCAGCTCCTCCAGAGTTACCATGGACCTCTTGGCTCTTCTCTGATGAAGGCTCTCCTTGCCCGGCCGGGTCAGTTTAGGTGGACGGACATGTCTTGGTAGGTTGGCAGTTGTGCCATACTCTTTCCATTTTTCGATGATGGATTGAACAGAGCTCCGTGAGATGGTCAAAGCTTGGGAGATTATTTTATAACCTAACCCTGCTTTATACTTCTCCACAACTTTATCCCTGACCTGTCTGGGGTGTTCCTTGGCCTTCATGATGCTGTTCGTTCACTAAGGTTCTCTAACAAACCTCTGAGGGCTTCACAGAACAGCTGTATTTTTATACTGAGATTAAATGACACACAGGTGGACTCTATTTAATAATTAGGTGACTTCTGAAGGCAAATTGGTTCGTCTAGATCTTAGTTATCAGCGTAAAGGGGGCTGAATACAAATGCCCCCCCCACCCCCCCACACTTTTCACATTTATTTGTATCATTTATCATTTTCCTTCCACTTCACAATTATGTGACACTTTGTGTCGGTCCATCACATAAAATCCCAATAAAATTACATTTATGTTTTTTGGTTGTAACAAAATGTGGAACATTACAAGGGGTATGAATACTTTTTCAAGGCTCTGTATCTGAACAACTACAGTTCTACTAACACGTAAAAAGGTTTTCCATCACCTCCTATTACAGCTCAGTGGGGACACCCACGTTATATCTCTTCTATGGGGACACCCACGTTATATCTTCTCTATGGGGACACCCACGTTATATCTCCTCTATGGGGACACCCACGTTATATCTTCTCTATGGGGACACCCACGTTATATCTTCTCTATGGGGACACCCACGTTATATCTCTTCTATGGGGACACCCACGTTATATCTCCTCTATGGGGACACCCACGTTATATCTCCTCTATGGGGACACCCGCGTTATATCTCCTCTATGGGGACACCCGCGTTATATCTCCTCTATGGGGACACCCACGTTATATCTCCTCTATGGGGACACCCACGTTATATCTCCTCTATGGGGACACCCGCGTTATATCTCTTCTATGGGGACACCCACGTTATTTCTCTTCTATGGGGACACCCACGTGATATCTCTTCTATGGGGACACCCGCGTTATATCTCTTCTATGGGGACACCCACGTTATATCTCTTCTATGGGGACACCCGCGTTATATCTCTTCTATGGGGACACCCGCGTTATATCTCTTCTATGGGGACACCCACGTTATATCTCTTCTATGGGGACACACACGTGATATCTCTTCTATGGGGACACCCACGTTATTTCTCTTCTATGGGGACACACACGTTATATCTCTTCTATGGGGACACCCACGTTATATCTCCTCTATGGGGACACCCACGTTATATCTCTTCTATGGGGACACCCACGTTATATCTCTTCTATGGGGACACCCACGTTATATCTCCTCTATGGGGACACCCGCGTTATATCTCTTCTATGGGGACACCCACGTTGTATCGCTCATACACTTGCCTGTCTGACAATCTTTACTTTTGGTTTCCACTCGACAGGACACCCCGCGATTCTGCATCAGGGGTTTGCACATCACCGCCTTGTTTTTGCGCGGGACGGTGGGGCTGGTTGGCGGAGTAGGAGCGGAGGAGGCCGCCTGCGGTGATTGTGGTTTTGGTGAAGCCTGAAAAAAAAAAAACATTGTACACATTCACAAACCAAAGCAGGTGCCGAATATACAGATACAATTTAAAACGTTTCAATGAATTTAATATTCATTTTTAGTACTGTAATTGTTTCAGACAGTTGCAGTATAGGACAGAGCAAGGGACTTGATGTTAGTAGGTAGTCGGGACACAACGTTGTGTATTAGGAAAGCAGTGATACTCACCGGGCTATTCTCTGTTGTTTTCGGCTGTGAATTTGGTGTTGTTTTGGTTCCTACACTTTGACCTGTATAAAGGAAATACTCGTTATTATATCACTCAGCACAGATCTCTGTATACAGTAGTGGGGGCAAGTGGGGTGTCATCAGCCGCTTTAACCTGGGTACCTCCAAAGGATGCTGGGAGTCTCTTGAGCTGTGAGAATGTAAGAGGGCACCCCGTCCCCGCCAACACGAGGGCACATTCCACCCGCCAATGTAAGGGGGGGCGTTCCACCCGCCAATGTAAGGGGGGGCGTTCCACCCGCCAATGTAAGGGGGGGCGTTCCACCCGCCAATGTAAGGGGGGGCGTTCCACCCGCCAATGTAAGGGGGGGCGTTCCACCCGCCAATGTAAGGGGGGGCGTTCCACCCGCCAATGTAAGGGGGGCACCCCATCCCGCCAATGTAAGGGGGCACCCCATCCCGCCAATGTAAGGGGGCACCCCATCCCGCCAATGTAAGGAGGCACCCCATCCCGCCAATGTAAGGAGGCACCCCATCCCGCCAATGTAAGGGGGCACCCCATCCCGCCAATGTAAGGGGGCACCCCATCCCGCCAATGTAAGGAGGCACCCCATCCCGCCAATGTAAGGAGGCACCCCATCCCGCCAATGTAAGGGGGCACCCCATCCCGCCAATGTAAGGAGGCACCCCATCCCGCCAATGTAAGGGGGCACCCCATCCCACCAATGTAAGGGGGCACCCCATCCCGCCAATGTAAGGAGGCACCCCATCCCGCCAATGTAAGGAGGCATCCCTCCCCAACGTGAGGGCGTATTCCACCTGCCAATGTAAGGGGGCATCCCTCCCCAACTGAGGGCACATTCCACCTGCCAATGTAAGGGGGCACCCTTCCCTGCCAATGTAAGGGGGCACCCTTCCCTGCCAATGTAAGGGGGCATTCCACCCGCCAATGTAAGGGGGCATTCCACCCGCCAATGTAAGGGGGCATTCCACCCGCCAATGTAAGGGGGCATTCCACCCGCCAATGTAAGGGGGCATTCCACCCGCCAATGTAAGGGGGCATTCCACCCGCCAATGTAAGGGGGCATCCCATCCCGCCAATGTAAGGGGGCACCCCATCCCGCCAATGTAAGGAGGCATCCCTCCCTAACGCGAGGGCGTATTCCACCTGCCAATGTAAGGGGCACCCCTCCACGCCAATGTAAGGGGGCATTCCACCTGCCAATGTAAAGAGGCATTCTACAAGCCAATGTAAGGGGCACCCCTCCACGCCAACGTGAGGGGGCATTCCATCTGCCAATGTAAGGAGGCACCCCTCCCCAACGCAAGGGCATATTCCACCTGCCAATGTAAGGGGGCACCCCATCCCGCCAATGTAAGGGGGCACCCCATCCCGCCAATGTAAGGGGGCATCCCTCCCCAACGCGAGGGCGCATTCCACCTGCCAATGTAAGGGGGTACCCTCCCCTGCCTATGTAAGGGGGCATTCCACCCGCCAATGTAAGGGGGCACCCCTCCATGCCAATGTAAGGGGGCACCCTTCCCCCTGCCAATGTAAAGAGGCATTCTACCCGCCAATAGCTAATATACCCATCCCTCTCACATCTTGGTAATAGCCAACATACCCGTCCTGCTCGCATACCTTTCTTACTATGAAGCAAACTTTCGGGCCCCTTCTGCGTGTCGAGATTCGGCTGATTTTGCTGACTGTAGAAACGTAACAGACATTGCTGATTGCAGAAATGTTTGATCTCCCCTCTCCAGTGAATGGTCTCCACCAATTTTCCCTGCCGCTTGCAGGCGTGACACCTTGCTGCCTGCGGAGACACAGAACACACACCATGGTGAGGGACATGGTCAACGGGCTTCTCTCCACACACCTCCATGGGATGCCAAAGCAGCTCAGAGCTGATCCACGCAGCTTTGCGGGTCAGAGGGAGGTCAGCTGCAGGTCAGTCACCTGTCCCTGAATTCCAAATGATCGCAGAAGCAGCTCAAAACGTCAAATGCAAAGAATGAGAGCAAACGGCATTTACCCAGGACAAACCCAAGACATTTTATAAATGAATGGCCCCCCCGTCCCAGCCTCTCCTACAGGCGCGGCCCCCCCGTCCCGGCCTCTCCTACAGGCGCGGCCCCCCCGTCCCGGCCTCTCCTACAGGCGCGGCCCCCCCGTCCCGGCCTCTCCTACAGGCGCGGCCCCCCCCGTCCCGGCCTCTCCTACAGGCGCGGCCCCCCCCGTCCCGGCCTCTCCTACAGGCGCGGCCCCCCCCGTCCCGGCCTCTCCTACAGGCGCGGCCCCCCCCCGTCCCGGCCTCTCCTACTGGCGCGCCCCCCCCCCGTCCCGGCCTCTCCTACAGGCGCGGCCCCCCCCCGTCCCGGCCTCTCCTACAGGCGCGGCCCCCCCCCCCCGTCCCGGCCTCTCCTACAGGCGCGGCCCCCCCCCCCCCCGTCCCGGCCTCTCCTACAGGCGCGGCCCCCCCCGTCCCGGCCTCTCCTACAGGCGCGGCCCCCCCGTCCCGGCCTCTCCTACAGGCGCGGCCCCCCCCGTCCCGGCCTCTCCTACAGGCGCGGGCCCCCCCCGTCCCGGCCTCTCCTACAGGCGCGGGCCCCCCCGTCCCGGCCTCTCCTACAGGCGCGGGCCCCCCCCGTCCCGGCCTCTCCTACAGGCGCGGGCCCCCCGTCCCGGCCTCTCCTACAGGCGCGGGCCCCCCCGTCCCGGCCTATCCTACAGGCGCGGCCCCCCCGTCCCGGCCTCTCCTACAGGCGCGGCCCCCCCCGTCCCGGCCTCTCCTACAGGCGCGGCCCCCCCGTCCCGGCCTCTCATACAGGCGCGGCCCCCCCGTCCCGGCCTCTCCTACAGGCGCGGCCCCCCCGTCCCGGCCTCTCCTACAGGCGCGGCCCCCCCGTCCCGGCCTCTCCTACAGGCGCGGCCCCCCCGTCCCGGCCTCTCCTACAGGCGCGGCCCCCCCGTCCCGGCCTCTCCTACAGGCACGGCCTCCCGTCCCAGGCCTCTCCTACAGGCACGGCCTCCCGTCCCAGGCCTCTCCTACAGGCACGGCCTCCCGTCCCAGGCCTCTCCTACAGGCACGGCCTCCCGTCCCAGGCCTCTCCTACAGGCACGGCCTCCCGTCCCAGGCCTCTCCTACAGGCACGGCCTCCCGTCCCAGGCCTCTCCTACAGGCACGGCCTCCCGTCCCAGGCCTCTCCTACAGGCACGGCCTCCCGTCCCTGCCTCTCCTACAGGCACGGCCTCCCGTCCCAGCCTCTCCTACAGGCACGGCCTCCCGTCCCAGCCTCTCCTACAGGCACGGCCTCCCGTCCCAGCCTCTCCTACAGGCACGGCCTCCCGTCCCAGCCTCTCCTGTAGACATGAAGCGTACCTTGAAGTACCACAGCAGGTACTTGCTCTTGCATTCTTCACTACAGAAGTCCCATGTGCTGCCGTCCAGTTCCTCAGTGACGGCGCGCTGGCAGGTCTGAGAACAATACGTACACGTTATACAGCACAGGCCGAGGTTCTTGGTAAAGTCTTGTTTGTATAGCAGCACACAACCTGCGGAACGAGAGCAAAACCGGGTTACTGTAGAGGCCGATGGAGATTAAAAAATTATCACAATTGCTTTAAACATATGAAATGCATCATGATTGCAATAAGTAGAGTCAAGGCCCTCATACAAAGTCATACAAGCCCTCCTCCCCCCCCCCCCCAAAATCCCTCTTCCTACCCAATCTATCACTTCCTGTACATAAAGGATGCTGGAAGCTCTTTATGACTTTCCTCAACAATCTCCAGATAGCAGCTGTGAAAACTCCGAACATAAATCAGACTTTTCCCTCCCCGGCTCTGAGGTCTTCAGATTGAGGAATGAATCCGGCCAATGGCGAGATCTCTATGACCAAGTCCTGTTTGGGTGAAATGCGTCAGTGCGAGTAGGGTCTGGGCCCATCTCCTGTATTCTTTGCCCAAAAAAAGTTTCATTTCGCGTGGAGGTCGTCCGAGTTAGAAATCCCCCATATTTGCACAAAGGAGAAATACAGAGCAACCAATGAGCAGCAGATTACAAACTGTGCACAAAAACATCGCTCTGCTAGGAAGGACAGTTCCCTGCCCCCCGTGTAAACAAACCCCAATGTGGGAACATCATCTGTCCCTCAGCTGAGTGTAAACAAACCCCTATTTAGGACATTACCTGTCCCTCAGCTGAGTGTAAACAAGCAGTGATGGGCCCCTTATGTAGGTCATTGCCTGCCCATCAGCCGAGAGTAAACATACATGTGGTGATGGACCCACTAGCTAAGACATGACCTGTCTGCCAGTTGTCTAAACAAACATGCAGTGATGGACCCCCTAGGTAGGACATCTCCTGTCCGCCAGCTGAGTGTAAACAAACATGTGGTGATGGGACCCCCTAGGTAGGACATATCCTGTCTGCCAGTTGGTAGGGCATTGCTTGCCCATCAGCTGAGTGTAAACATACATGTGGTGATGGGACCCCTGGGTAGGAGACCACCTGCCCGTCAGCTGAGTGGAAACATACATGGGGTGATGGGTACCCTAGGTAGGACATCACCTGCTGAGTGTAAACAAACATGCAGTGATGGGGCCCCCTAGGTAGGACATCACCTTGTCCATTAGCTGAGTGTAAACAAACGGTGATGAGACCTTAGAAGAGAGAAGCTCCTTTCTGGACACCTGGAGGAGCCCTGAACTTGGTAATAAATGGAGGAGATCTGCGTTGCGGAGGGAGTTACCTTCACTGCAGAAGTTCTTCTCTACCCCAGAAAAGCGAATCTTTTCATGAAGAAGTTTCTCCTGTTTGCAGTATTCGCACTGAGACACGACCCCGTGGAGGCGCTTGTAATCATCACAGCAATCCTTACAACAGAACTGGTAGACGTGATCCTGGAGGTGGAGAGGAGACACAATTCTCATACAACAAGCTCATCGCCAGCACCTTCCTGTCCCCCCCCCCCCACCCCCGATATTCCCGCAAAGAACTTACCTGCCAATCTAAGATCTCCGGCTTCCCGGTGAACATATTGTGGCAATAGTGACAGTTGAGATGGATTCCACCCTCCGGACTGGTGCGCTGGGGGAGGAAGACATCAGATACAAGTTACACACACAGCAATATAGATCAATGGTGGTCAGGTATGACACCTCCATCACCTCCGTATTCTAAGGTCACTTCTATAGAGATTGGAGGGGGAGGGGGTTCTACCAGGAATAACGAACGTCCAGGTAAGGTCAGATACATTCATGAGACGTAATGAGGGTGTCTGCTACCTCCACTCCCGCCCCGGGGTCACTGGAAGACCGGGGTCCGCTACCTCCACTCCCGCCCCGGGGTCACTGGAAGACCGGGGTCTGCTACCTCCACTCCCTGCCCCGGGGTCACTGGAAGACCGGGGTCTGCTACCTCCGCTCCCGCCCCGGGGTCACTGGAAGACCGGGGTCTGCTACCTCCGCTCCCGCCCCGCCCCGGGGTCACTGGAAGACCGGGGTCTGCTACCTCCGCTCCCGCCCCGGGGTCACTGGAAGACCGGGGTCTGCTACCTCCGCTCCCGCCCCGGGGTCACTGGAAGACCGGGGTCTGCTACCTCCGCTCCCGCCCCGGGGTCACTGGAAGACCGGGGTCTGCTACCTCCGCTCCCGCCCCGGGGTCACTGGAAGACCGGGGTCGGCTACCTCCGCTCCCGCCCCGGGGTCACTGGAAGACCGGGGTCTGCTACCTCCGCTCCCGCCCCAGGGGTCACTGGAAGACCGGGGTCTGCTACCTCCGCTCCCGCCCCAGGTCACTGGAAGACCGGGGTCTGCTACCTCCGCTCCCACCCCGGGGGTCACTGGAAGACCGGGGTCTGCTACCTCCGCTCCCGCCCCAGGTCACTGGAAGATCGGGGTCTGCTACCTCCGCTCCCGCCCCGGGTCACTGGAAGACCGGGGTCTGCTACGTCCGCTCCCGCCCCGGGTCACTGGAAGACCGGGGTCTGCTACCTCCGCTCCCGCCCCGGGGTCACTGGAAGATCGGGGTCTGCTACCTCCGCTCCCGCCCTGGGGGTCACTGGAAGACCGGGGTCTGCTACCTCCGCTCCCGCCCCGGGTCACTGGAAGACCGGGGTCCGCTACGTCCGCTCCCGCCCCGGGTCACTGGAAGACCGGGGTCCGCTACGTCCGCTCCCGCCCCGGGGTCACTGGAAGACCGGGGTCTGCTACCTCCGCTCCCGCCCCGGGTCACTGGAAGACCGGGGTCTGCTACCTCCGCTCCCGCCCCGGGTCACTGGAAGACCGGGGTCTGCTACCTCCGCTCCCGCCCCAGGTCACTGGAAGACCGGGGTCTGCTACCTCCGCTCCCACCCCGGGGGTCACTGGAAGACCGGGGTCTGCTACCTCCGCTCCCGCCCCGGGTCACTGGAAGACCGGGGTCTGCTACGTCCGCTCCCGCCCCGGGTCACTGGAAGACCGGGGTCTGCTACCTCCGCTCCCGCCCCGGGGTCACTGGAAGATCGGGGTCTGCTACCTCCGCTGCCGCCCTGGGGGTCACTGGAAGACCGGGGTCTGCTACCTCCGCTGCCGCCCTGGGGTCACTGGAAGACCAGGGTCTGCTACCTCCGCTGCCGCCCTGGGGTCACTGGAAGACCAGGGTCTGCTACCTCCGCTCCCGCCCCAGGTCACTGGAAGATCGGGGTCTGCTACCTCCGCTGCCGCCCGGGGTCACTGGAAGACCAGGGTCTGCTACCTCCGCTCCCGCCCTGGGTCACTGGAAGACCGGGGTCCGCTACCTCCGCGCCCGCCCCGGGGGTCACTGGAAGACCGGGGTCCGCTACCTCCGCTCCCGCCCCGGGGTCACTGGAAGACCGGGGTCCGCTACCTCCGCTCCCGCCCCGGGGTCACTGGAAGACCGGGGTCTGCTACCTCCGCTCCCGCCCGGGGTCACTGGAAGACCGGGGTCTGCTACCTCCGCTCCCGCCCCGGGGGTCACTGGAAGACCGGGGTCTGCTACCTCCGCTCCCGCCCCGGGTCACTGGAAGACCGGGGTCTGCTACCTCCGCTGCCGCCCGGGGTCACTGGAAGACCGGGGTCTGCTACCTCCGCTCCCGCCCGGGGTCACTGGAAGACCGGGGTCCGCTACCTCCGCGCCCGCCCCGGGGGTCACTGGAAGAACGGGGTCCGCTACCTCCGCTCCCGCCCTGGGGTCACTGGAAGACCGGGGTCTGCTACCTCCGCTCCCGCCCTGGGTCACTGGAAGACCGGGGTCCGCTACCTCCGCTCCCGCCCTGGGTCACTGGAAGACCGGGGTCTGCTACCTCCGCTCCCGCCCCAGGGGTCACTGGAAGACCGGGGTCTGCCATTTCCTCTCCTGCCCCGGGGGTAACTGGTCCAACATTCCTACTTTACCTTCTTATTCACCAACAAACTGGCCTCAGACCGGGGGGGACAAACCGGCCTCAGACCGGGGGGGGGGGGGGACAAACCGGCCTCAGACCGGGGGGGGGGGGGGGGACAAACCGGCCTCAGACCGGAGGGGGGGGACAAACTGCTTGGATAATGAGTAGCGATGTGATTGGTGAGAATTGCTGCACATAGTAGAACATTAGTCTAGTAGGAGTCGTGACTCGGCACACAAGAAGAGAACAGGCCTGGAGGTGCAGGAAGTCCGGGATCTTCCTTTCTATGTGTATATAAGAAGATCCGTGTCGGAGACGTCCTCCATAGAACTCACCTGGAACTTTGTCCAGCAGCTGGGACTGCAGAACTGGTAGACGACGCGTTCCGTCTTGTTATAATAAGCCGGTTCAGACAAAGAGCGCCGACATAGGCTGCAGGGGCGTGCGGGACCTGCCGGGAGAGAACAACACAGAATATTAGGGTGTGAGAGCCTAGAACCCCCCGGGGTGACGCTCAGAGCCCATCTCCATGTGCTGCCCTGATGTTAACCCCTTCCCAGACAGTTTTATTAGTTCAGTGACAGTGTATATCAGGGATGTGCAATTAGCGGACCTCCAGCTGTTGCAGAAATACAAGTCCCATGAGGCACAGCAAGACACTGACACCCACAAGCATCACACCCAGAGGCATGATGGGGCTTGTAGTTTTTGCAACAGCTGGAGATCCGCTAATTGCATATCGCTGGTGTATATTTAGTAGCACTGATCACTGTATTGGCGTTAGTGGCTCCCACAAAGTGTCCGATTGTCCGCCGCAATATCGCAGTCCCGCTATAAGTCGCTGATCACCGCCATTACTAGTATATGGAAAAAATAATAAAATCCCAGTATATATCCCATAGTTTGTAGACGCTGTATATATAACTTTTGCACACAGACACTTATCGGGATTTATTTCTTTTTTTTTTTAACCAAAAAAAACGTAGAATACATATTGGCCTAAATTGATTAAGAATTTTGATATTTTTTATTTTTTTTTATTGGATGTTTTTATAGCAAAAAATATATTATTTTTTTCAAAATTGTTGCTTTTTTGTTTATAGCGCAAAAAAAAAAAATGCAGAGGATCAAATTCCACCAAAAGAAAACTATATGTGGCGAAAAAAATAAATAAAAAGCAGCTTTTATTTGGGCACAGCGTCACACGACCGCGCAATTGTCAGTTAAGGTGATTGTAAAGGTTCGCGTTTTTATTTTTTTAATATAACAAACATGTTATACTTCCCTCCACAGTGCAGCTCGTGTTGCACAGAGTGGCCCCTGAACACCGACTTCTGGGGTCCCCCGGTGGCTCCTCCCCTAGGAGAAGCGCTCTCCCGAGGGGCTTACCTTGTGGGCACGCTCCAGCATTTGCGTCCATAGACACGAATGCCGGACTGGGCCCCGCCCCTCCCCGGGGGTCATTGGATTTGATTGACAGCAGTGGGAGCCAATGGCTGCGCTGCTAAAAATCTATCCAATCAAGAGCCAAGAATCCCCCGGGCCAAGGAAGAGCGCGACTCCGCCAGGTGAAGTTCCAGGGCCCAAGTAAGTAAAACGGGTCTGGGGGACGGTGACTGCCAGGTGTTTTTTCACCTCAAGGCATAGGATGTACGAGCAAAGCAAAAAATGGCCTGGTCATGAAGGGGGGTAAATCTTCCGGAGACCAAGTGGTTAAAGGAGTTAAACCCTTGAGGTTTGCATTCTATGCATCAAAGTGAAAAGCCTCCTGTGGTGCAGCCCCCCCCCCACCCCCCCCCCAGGGCCCCCTTTTACTAACCTTTTCAGCGGCGGGCCCGAGCGCACTCGCTCCAGCCGCTGTCTTGGGTCTCGATTGGATAGATGGATAGCAGCTCAGCCATTGGCTCCCGCTGCCGTCAATCAAATCCAATGACGTGGGAGGCGAGTTCTGCTGTCTGTGTCAATGGACAGCAAGACACAGGAGTGCGCCCGCATTGGTGAGGCCCCCCCCCCCCCGCGCAGGTGAAGCGCTTCTCCGACGGGGCACTTAAGGAGGAAAAGCCAGGAGCGCCACTGAGGGACCCCAGAAGAGGAGGATCGGGGGCCACTCTGTGCAAAACCAACTGCACAGAGGAGGTAAGTATGACATGTTTAACCGCTTCCCGACCGCCTCGCACAGATATACTGCGGCAGAAGGGCACCTACAGGCAGACTAACACGGCCCTTTAAGAGGCGGCTTGCATGCGCGGACTAGATGTCCGCGGGGATAACCGCGATCGTGTCACCGAGTGGAGCATTTCCCCGTTCTGCCTAGTGACAGTGTCACTGATCTCTGCTCCCTGTGATCGGGAGCGGTGATCAGTGATGTGTCACACGTAGCCCCTCCCCCCCCCAGTTAGAATCACTTCCTAGGACACACTTGACCCCTACAGCGCCACCTAGTGGTTAACCCCTTCACTGCCAGTGACATTTTTCACAGTAATCAATGCATTTTTTTAGCACTGATCGCTGTATTGATGTGTCCACCATAATGTCGCAGTCACAATGGAAAAAAAAAAAAATGCAGATTTCCGCCATTACTAGTAAAAAAAAAAAAAAGATTTATCAATAAAAATGCCATAAATCTATGGTGCTCACCTCCGGCTGCACACACCCCTCATCCCTGATTGGACGGTGCTCACATCCCTCATCCCTGATTGGACGGTGCTCACCTCCAGCTGCACACATCCCTCATCCCTGATTGGACGGCGCTCACCTCCGGCTGCACACATCCCTCATCCCTGATTGGACGGCGCTCACCTCCGGCTGCACACATCCCTCATCCCTGATTGGACGGCGCTCACCTCCGGCTGCACACATCCCTCATCCCTGATTGGACGGTGCTCACATCCCTCATCCCTGATTGGACGGCGCTCACCTCCGGCTGCACACATCCTCCATCCCTGATTTGACGGCGCTCACCTCCGGCTGCACACATCCCTCAACCCTGATTGGACGGCACTCACCTCCGGCTGCACACATCCCTCATCCCCGATTGGACGGCACTCACCTCCGGCTGCACACATCCCTCATCCCTGATTGGACGGCGCTCACCTCCGGCTGCACACATCCCTCATCCCTGATTGGACGGCGCTCACCTCCGGCTGCACACATCCCTCATCCCTGATTGGACGGTGCTCACATCCCTCATCCCTGATTGGACGGCGCTCACCTCCGGCTGCACACATCCTTCATCCCTGATTGGACGGCGCTCACCTCCGGCTGCACACATCCCTCAACCCTGATTGGACGGCACTCACCTCCGGCTGCACACATCCCTCATCCCTGATTGGACGGCACTCACCTCCGGCTGCACACATCCCTCATCCCTGATTGGACGGTGCTCACCTCCGGCTGCACACACCCCTCATCCCTGATTGGACGGCGCCCACCTCCGGCTGCACACATCCCTCATCCCTGATTGGACGGTGCTCACATCCCTCATCCCTGATTGGACGGCGCTCACCTCTGGCTGCACACACCCCTCATCCCTGATTGGACGGCGCCCACCTCCGGCTGCACACATCCCTCATCCCTGATTGGACGGCGCCCACCTCCGGCTACACACATCCCTCATCCCTGATTGGACGGCGCTCACATCCCTCATTCCCTGATTGGACGGCGCTCTCACCTGTCAGTCCGGCCTGTTTGACCTTGTGTGAAGTGATGCAGCAGATGGAACAGAAGAGACCGGTGCGCCCGTTCTTCTCCGCGTTGGAGAGCATTTCGAAGTTCTTACAAAGCGTTTTGCAGTACATACACGGGAAGACCTTGGTGTTTTTCTGGAACAGAGAGAAGATCACATCACCGAAAAAGTCTCAGAAAAAGTCCAACTAAAGTGTAAAACTTTTTGTGTCCCGGGAGGGGAAATTAGAGGTGTAAAGGACAAAAATTTAATTTTCTGATGGGCTGGAAAGCAGGCTCCCTCCAAAAAGGATAAAGCGGGGGTCTAACCCCCCCCCCCCCCCAAGGATCACAACCCCGGCAGCCACCGCCGCCCCCCCCCCCGTGCCTCCGAATGTCCCTCCTAAAGCTTTCCACTCTATGTGAGGTAGGAGAGGACATGGCTGGGAACTTGTGAAGGATGGGGAGCGAGGGGGCCGATCTGTGGGGGGGGGGGGGGGCATAAAAAAGGGCAGTGCTATAGGAGTAGTGCTATAGAAGAAGATGTGAAGGGGGGGGGGGGGGGGGGCAGTGCTGAAAGGGGGAAATGTGAAGGGGGGGGGGGGCAGTGCTGTGGGGGGAGATGCGAAGGGGGCAGTGCTGTAGGGGGAGATGCGAAGGGGGGCAGTGCTGCAGGGGGAGATGCGAAGGGGGGCAGTGCTGCAGGGGGAGATGCGAAGGGGGGCAGTGCTGCAGGGGGAGATGCGAAGGGGGGCAGTGCTGCAGGGGGAGATGCAAAGAGGGGAGTGCTGTGGGGGGAGATGTGAAGGGGGGGCAGTGCTGTGGGGGGAGATGTGAAGGGGGCAGTGCTGTGGGGGGGAGATGTGAAGGGGGGGATGTGAAGGGGGGCAGCGCTGTGGGGGGGAGATGTGAAGGGGGGGATGTGAAGGGGGCAGCGCTGTGGGGGGGGATGTGAAGGGGGGCAGCGCTGTGGGGGGAGATGCAAAGGGGAGCAGTGCTGTATAGGGAGATGTAAAGGGGGGCAGTGCAGTAGGGGGAGATGTAAAGGGGGGCAGTGCTGTAGGGGGAGATGTAAAGGGGCGCAGTGCTGTGGGGGGAGATGTAAAGGGGGGCAGTGCTGTGGGGGAGATGTGAAGGGGGGGCAGTGCTGTGGGGGGAGATGTGAAGGGGGGCAGCGCTGTGGGGGGGAGATGTGAAGTGGGGCAGTGCTTTTTGTGGGCGATGGGAAGGGGGGCAGCGCTGTAGGGGGAGATGTAAAGGGGGGCAGTGCTGTAGGGGGAGATGTAAAGGGGGGCAGTGCTGTAGGGGGAGATGTAAAGGGGGGCAGTGCTGTGGGGGGAGATGTAAAGGGGGGCAGTGCTGTGGGGGGAGATGTAAAGGGGGCAGTGCTGTGGGGGGAGATGTGAAGGGGGGGCAGTGCTGTGGGGGGAGATGTGAAGGGGGCAGTGCTGTGGGGGGGAGATGTGAAGGGGGGGGATGTGAAGGGGGCAGCGCTGTGGGGGGGGGGGGGGGTGTGAAGGGGGGCAGCGCTGTGGGGGGGAGATGTGAAGTGGGGCAGTGCTTTTTGTGGGCGATGGGAAGGGGGGCAGCGCTATAGGGGGAGATGCAAAGGGGAGCAGTGCTGTATAGGGAGATGTAAAGGGGGGCAGTGCTGTAGGGGGAGATGTAATGGGGGGCAGTGCTGTGGGGGGAGATGTAAAGGGGGGCAGTGCTGTGGGGGGACATGCAAAGGGGGCAGTGCTGTGGGGGGACATGCAAAGGGGGCAGTGCTGTGGGGGGACATGCAAAGGGGGCAGTGCTGTGGGGGGACATGCAAAGGGGGCAGTGCTGTGGGGGGACATGCAAAGGGGGCAGTGCTGTGGGGGGACATGCAAAGGGGGCAGTGCTGTGGGGGGACATGCAAAGGGGGCAGTGCTGTGGGGGGACATGCAAAGGGGGCAGTGCTGTGGGGGGACATGCAAAGGGGGCAGTGCTGTGGGGGGGAGATGCAAAGGGGGCAGTGCTGTGGGGGGAGATGTAAAGGGGGGCAGTGCTGTGGGGGGAGATGTAAAGGGGGGCAGTGCTGTGGGGGGAGATGTGAAGGGGGGGCAGTGCTGTGGGGGGAGATGTGAAGGGGGGCAGCGCTGTGGGGGGGAGATGTGAAGTGGGGCAGTGCTTTTTGTGGGCGATGGGAAGGGGGGCAGCGCTGTAGGGGGAGATGTAAAGGGGGGCAGTGCTGTAGGGGGAGATGTAAAGGGGGGCAGTGCTGTGGGGGGAGATGTAAAGGGGGGCAGTGCTGTGGGGGGAGATGTAAAGGGGGGCAGTGCTGTGGGGGGAGATGTGAAGGGGGGGGGCAGTGCTGTGGGGGAGATGTGAAGGGGGCAGTGCTGTGGGGGGGAGATGTGAAGGGGGGGATGTGAAGGGGGCAGCGCTGTGGGGGGGGGGTGTGAAGGGGGGCAGCGCTGTGGGGGGGGGAGATGTGAAGTGGGGCAGTGCTTTTTGTGGGCGATGGGAAGGGGGGCAGCGCTATAGGGGGAGATGCAAAGGGGAGCAGTGCTGTATAGGGAGATGTAAAGGGGGGCAGTGCTGTAGGGGGAGATGTAATGGGGGGCAGTGCTGTGGGGGGAGATGTAAAGGGGGCAGTGCTGTGGGGGGACATGCAAAGGGGGCAGTGCTGTGGGGGGACATGCAAAGGGGGCAGTGCTGTGGGGGGACATGCAAAGGGGGCAGTGCTGTGGGGGGACATGCAAAGGGGGCAGTGCTGTGGGGGGACATGCAAAGGGGGCAGTGCTGTGGGGGGACATGCAAAGGGGGCAGTGCTGTGGGGGGAGATGTAAAGGGGGGCAGTGCTGTGGGGGGAGATGTAAAGGGGGGCAGTGCTGTGGGGGGAGATGTAAAGGGGGGGAGATGTAAAGGGGGGCAGTGCTGTGGGGGAGATGTAAAGGGGGCAGTGCTGTGGGGGGAGATGTAAAGGGGGGCAGATGTAAAGGGGGCAGATGTAAAGGGGGGCAGTGCTGTGGGGGGAGATGCAAAGGGGGCAGTGCTGTGGGGGGACATGCAAAGGGGGCAGTGCTGTGGGGGGACATGCAAAGAGGGTAGTGCTGTGGGGGGACATGCAAAGGGGGCAGTGCTGTGGGGGGACATGCAAAGGGGGCAGTGCTGTGGGGGGAGATGCAAAGGGGGCAGTGCTGTGGGGGGAGATGTAAAGGGGGGCAGTGCTGTGGGGGGAGATGTAAAGGGGGCAGTGCTGTGGGGGGACATGCAAAGGGGGCAGTGCTGTGGGGGGGACATGCAAAGGGGGCAGTGCTGTGGGGGGAGATGCAAAGGGGCAGTGCTGTGGGGGGAGATGTAAAGGGGGGCAGTGCTGTGGGGGAGATGTAAAGGGGGCAGTGCTGTGGGGGGAGATGCAAAGGGGGCAGTGCTGTGGGGGGAGATGCAAAGGGGGCAGTGCTGTGGGGGGAGATGCAAAGGGGGCAGTGCTGTGGGGGGGAGATGCAAAGGGGGGCAGTGCTGTGGGGGAGATGTAAAGGGGGGCAGTCCTTTGGGGGCGACACGTGAAGGGGGGAGATGTGAAAAAACAGGGATTTTATGTGCTTGGATGTAACTTTAATTTTTGTTCAATTAAAAAATATATATCATTTTTTTACTTACCTTTTTTCCTCCATTTTTAGGTGACAGGTTCTCTTTAATGAGACATCTGGGGTCTAAAAGACTCCCCCAATGCCCCCCCCTCCCCCGGCTCCACTGAATACAATGCACAACGCACTGCATTACATGCGTTTTCCATCCATTCTGGGTCAATAACTAGAAGGGGGCGGAGAGCAGACGTGTGTCTCCTCCCTCCCCTCTACCTGGCGGCACCCGCTATGCCGGTCCTGGGCCCACAGACGGCCAAACAGAGCCGAACATAGCAGGGCGCATTCAGGTGGGCAGTCCATACTCCAGGATGAAACTCTCTTGTTGCCATGGTGACCCGGAGTTGGTCGCGCCCTGGCTTAGGCACGGATGAGAACGGACACTCACCTTTTTGTAGTTGTTCAGACAGGCGGCATTACAGAAGCGCTTCTGCTGGCCCTCGTGGAAGAGGTATTCCAGGGGCAGGCCTTTGTTGTAGATGTAGATACCACAGTTGTCACAGCAGTTGGTTTTTAGGCCTTTTGTGGCACGGAATTTGGTGAAGCACGTGTCGCTGCACAGCCGGTGAACCACGCTGCCATTGCTGACCTCATGCTGGATCTGAGAGGGAAACAAATCACATCAAATACAAAAGGCAGAGGAGCGGCAATCTGTACAATAGAAATAGAATACAATAAAGCTGAGCAAAAAGAGGAGCTGCCACACGGGGAACATCCAGAAATAACAGAACCCCAACAAAGCTTTTGTCCGGAATTACTCCTTAAAAATAGCAGTGCCCTTGCTGTGCCCGGGCACTCCCTACGGCAGCACACTTGCTGTGCCCGGGCACTCCTTACGGCAGCACACTTGCTGTGCCCGGGCACTCCTTACGGCAGCACACTTGCTGTGCCCGGGCACTCCTTACGGCAGCACACTTGCTGTGCCCGGGCACTCCTTACGGCAGCACACTTGCTGTGCCCGGGCACTCCTTACGGCAGCACACTTGCTGTGCCCGGGCACTCCTTACGGCAGCACACTTGCTGTGCCCGGGCACTCCTTACGGCAGCACACTTGCTGTGCCCGGGCACTCCTTACGGCAGCACACTTGCTGTGCCCGGGCACTCCTTACGGCAGCACACTTGCTGTGCCCGGGCACTCCGTAACCCCTTGGCGCCTGGTCCTTGGCACAGAGGGGCCGGATATTTGCATGAATTGATGTTCACACAGCTGTGCCGAGAGTGCGCACTCCTGAGACAGCAACCTGTGCCTAACCAAAAGCTCCCAATCGCTGCTTGTGATCGGGAGTTTTCAGATCACGTGACCACCAATAATGGCGGCCACATGCTATTCTATCCTCTTGCCTACCGATTATGGGCTCTGGATTTTAAGGGAACAGCTCTTAGTGAGGTGTATGCCTGAGGACCCCTTGGAGTAATGTTACTTTGGATTCAAGTCCATGTCTACCCAAGACACACAGACTCTAGGAACCCTGTATAGGGACTATATGTCATATTAGGAATACTGACCGCTTCACACTGTTGGGACTCATAGAAGATGCTGTCATCAACCCCAGCCACCTGCCTGTCTGTTGTCTGCTATAATGTGCTTATTGTAAAAAAGTCTAGTGTGGCTTCTAAGAGTCTTTCACCCATTGTTATTTGTGCTAATTAACTACTATTGTGTGAAGGAGTTCTGTGTTGATATTTATGATAATGTGTATTGTAGTTAGTGAGCTAGGAGACGACAAGGCTGCCCTGAAAGGTCATATCTCTGAGTCACTTAGTCTGGTTAAATGATTAGTTAATTAGCTCATGTTAATTTATGTTTCTGGTTACAGTTGTATTGTCAGAGTAATATGATTAGGAGGGGGGAAACCTCCTCCTCCTCCAGGTGTATACAAGACTGTATTGTGTTCTAATAAACCGTTCTATTTCTGCTGTACTCCAAGATTGGTGTCATCTGGTCCTTGGGGGTTACTAGAGCCAGATCCATTGGTCTCATGTTCAGGACTTGGGAAGCAGCTTCTTGGTGGAAATACCCAAAGATGGTGTCCGCAGTCAGTCACACAGCGCATTTCCTGTGCCTGGGCCCTCCTCAGAGCGGCGCACCTCCTGGGCCTAGGCGCTCCTCAGAGCGGCGCACCTCCTGGGCCTAGGCGCTCCTCAGAGCGGCGCACCTCCTGGGCCTAGGCGCTCCTCAGAGCGGCGCACCTCCTGGGCCTAGGCGCTCCTCAGAGCGGCGCACCTCCTGGGCCTAGGCGCTCCTCAGAGCGGCGCACCTCCTGGGCCTAGGCGCTCCTCAGAGCGGCGCACCTCCTGGGCCTAGGCGCTCCTCAGAGCGGCGCACCTCCTGGGCCCGAGCGCTCCTCAGAGCGGCGCACTTCCTGGGCCCGAGCGCTCCTCAGAGCGGCGCACTTCCTGGGCCCCGAGCGCTCCTCAGAGCGGCGCACTTCCTGGGCCCCGAGCGCTCCTCAGAGCAGCACACTTCCTGGCCCCGAGCGCTCCTCAGAGCAGCGCACTTACAGTTTCCGAGCGCTCCTGAGAGCAGCACACTTCCCTCCTAGATTGTAAGCTGAGCAGGGCCCTCTGATTCCTCCTGTATTGAATTGTATTGTAACTGTACTGTCTGCCCTCATGTTGCCATGCTCTGCACAAACTGTTGGTGCTATATAAATCCAGTAAAATAATAATACTTTTTTAGGCACTACTTCCTGTGCCTAGGCACCTCAGTCCTGTACCCTCATAACTGTATATCTGCAGGGTGAGATCATCTGTTATCTGTCATGATGGCATTACTGTGCTGATCATTGTTCTCCTTGCTGGAGAGGAAGTTGTACCTGAGGAGCTGCAGTGCAAGGATCTCGCTGCTTCATCCATTCTGTGGATCTGTGCTTCCTCCATCTCTATCATTACCTCTTCAGTCATCACTGAGGAAAAGCTCCAACACGAGAAGGAAAAAAAAAAAAAAAGAAGCCCCGCCTCTACCAAGATGGCCGCCTCCACAGAGACAGTTTAGAAAAAGGCAAAACAAGCCAGCAGTGGGGGAAAACCCAGGCTGCGGGGTGACCACAGGCAATACTGGTGACTAGGCCTTGGTCCTATATGCTTAGGGGCTATTTCAATAATCTGCACCCACCTTATTACAATTACACTGAAGGGTCCCCAAAATCCGGCACCAATCCCGACCACAAAACCAGGAAAACACCACACTGTACAGCAATCTCCTGAATTTTATATAAAAAACCCAAATCATTTCCCAAAAAAACTTGAAGGCAGCCAATCCCACCAGTAAATGACCAGCAACAACCACTGCACACCGTATCCTCAGCACTGCTCAAAAAATCTGCCGCTGTCACCATCATCGCCTCGGTGTCACACGTCTGAATGACCCCCAAAACTAAATGTGAGCTCCAAAGAAATAAGTGATGTGGATTGTTCTCACCTCTCCACTCTTGTGACAGATGCTACATTTGATGATATCAGGAACATCGGAGGAGCTCTGGGTGCTTTGGGTGCTCTGGGTGCTTTGGGAGGTCTGGGAAGTTTGGGAGGTCTGCGAGGTCTGTGGACTCGATCGTGGTTGGGCCTCGTAGAGGGAAAGGCAGGCATTGGAGCAGAATTCCTGGAAGGATCCCGCAGCACCAGTCTGGGCGACCACAGACTCTTTGGAGTTCCGAATGTCCCTGAAAAGATCACATCATTAATATCACACAGGAACATTTACAATACAATATCAGAGGGGTAGGTGGGCCCTGATCCTCAGAGCTTACAGTCTAATAGGGAGGGGCAAGTGATACAAAACGTAAAAACTGTAAGGGACAATCTGATAGAGAATGTAAAAGTTCAGTTGTTGGGTGGAGGAGGGATAGTCTTCCCTGAAGAGAATCATCTAAAGTTGGACAGAGTAGGAGATAGCTAGACAGATGAGGGAAGAGAGTCTCAGAGGAAAAGAGGCACTGGAGAAGTCCTGGAGGGAGATTAGAGAGTAGGAGGTCTTGGGAAGGGCGGTTTTGGTGATATTATGGGATGGGGTTGGTGATTTAGATCAGGGCAGATTTGTGGGTTGCTTTGTATGTTGTGTTTTGGGATTGGCAGAGAGGGGTGGAGGACACTGAATGGAGACCAGTGGAGGGATTGGCAGAGGGGTGTGGAGGACACTGAATGGAGGCCAGTGGAGGGATTGGTAGAGAGGGGTGTAGGGCACTGAATGGAGGTCAGTGGAGGGATTGGCGGAGAGGGGTGGAGGACACTGAATGGAGGTCAGTGGAGGGATTGGCAGAATTGGGTGGAGGACACTAAATGGGGATCAGTGGAGGGATTGGCAGAGAGGGTGGAGGACACTGAATGGAGATCAGTGGAGGGATTGGCAGAGAGGGGTGGAGGACACTGAATGGAGGGATTGGCAGAGGAGGGGTGGAGGACACTGAATGGAGGCCAGTGGAGGGATTGGTAGAGGGGGGTGGAGGACACTGAATGGAGGCCAGTGGAGGGATTGGCAGAATTGGGTGGAGGACACTGAATGGAGGCCAGTGAAGGGATTGGCAGAGAGGGGTGGAGGACACTGAATGGAGGTTCCGTGGAGGGATTGGCAGAGAGGGGTGAAGGACACTGAATGGAGGCCAGTGGAGGGATTGGCAGAGAGGGGTGGAGGACACTGAATAGAGGTCAGTGGAAGGACTGGCAGAGAGGGGTGGAGGACACTAAATGGAGACCAGTGGAGGGATTGGCAGAGAGGGTTGGAGGACACTGAATGGAGGCCAGTGGAGGGATTGGAGGACACTAAATGGAGGTTAGTGGAGGGATTGGCAGAGAGGGGGGGGAGGACACTGAATGGAGGTCAGTGGAGGGACTGGCAGAGAGGGGTGGAGGACACTGAATGGAAACCAGTGGAGGGGTTGGAGGACACTGGGTGGTTGGTAAGGTAGGCGAGTCTGGCTGCATCATTCATGATAGGCTGAAGGGGGGAGTCTGTGTAGAGGTCGGCCAATGAGGAGGAAGTTGCAATATTCCAGGTTAGAGATAGGAAGGGAGTGAATTAGCTCTGTGGGGTCGTTGTATAAGGGGGTGGGGAGTCCAGTAAACATGCAGAGTTGAGCGCTGGGCCACTTACTTCTTACAGAAGGTACATATCTTCTTGCAGAGCGGTTTCTTGGAGAAGGTGGTAAGACACGCGGAGGAGCAGAAGAGCTGCGGCAGGCCTTTGCGCTGATAGGCGGTCTGACCTTTCTGCAGCGGCGTGCGGCACTGAGCACAAGACATCTTGGTGAGGGTCGGCTTCGGCGGAGGTGGCGGCCGGGGTGGCACTTGGTTGCGCAGAGACATGCGGGTTGGGCGCTTGGGAGCCGAACGGTTGGGGATGAAGTCCTCGTCGTTGGGGTCGTCTATCATGGCGTCGGAGTCTTCGTCGGAGATCTGCACTGCAGGACGGATCATAGACAGGGAATGTCAGATGGAGGACGCCGACGATGGGCAACAAGACCGAGAACCGCCCGGCACACAGCTCAACCCGTCCTCATCCTCACCACAACTACATCTCCAATACCACAAGAAATATTACTGAGCAACCCAAGCCTTCAATGAGTGGAGGAGAGCCAGGCCACATGACCTACAGGATATAGTATATGAACCCCCCTCCAAATGATGCAGCTCAGGGGGTCTCCAGTGAAGGGTCCTAGTAATGCTCCATCATACAAACACATTGCAGACAATTGTGCTCCTCCAACCTGGTGGTGACTTATCTAAGACCTATCCGGAATGTACACCGATCTCCTCTACAGAGATAGGCTAGGACCGAGCGATGACTACCAGGACTACTTACTGCTTTCCTGGGGGGCCCGGATATTCTCTTCAGCTTTAAGACTCTCCGATCTGCGCGGTCTATCACTCCGCTTTGGTTCCTGGAAGACAAAATCCATCCGAACCATCAAAATGGATCTTCAATCCTCCCGACTCCCTTCCAGTCTTATATCCTTCCTCCTGCCCCCCCCCTCTCCAACCTTCTATCCTCCCTCCAGTCTTCTATCCTCCCTCCAACCCCCCCCTCCAACCTTCTATCCTCCCCCAGCCCCCCCAAACCCCCTCCAGTCTTATATCCTCCCTCCACCCCCTCCAGTCTTCTATCCTCCCTCCAACCCCCCCCTCCAACCTTCTATCCTCCCCCAGCCCCCCCCAAACCCCCTCCAGTCTTATATCCTTCCTCCTGCCCCCCCCTCCAACCTTCTATCCTCCCCCCAGCCCCCCCATCCCCTCCAGTCTTCTATCCTCCCTCCAACCCCCCCTCCAAGCTTCTATCCTCCCCCAGCCCCCCCAAACCCCCTCCAGTCTTATATCCTCCCTCCACCCCCCTCCAACCTTCTATCCTCCCTCCAGCTACCCCTCCAGTCTTATATGCTCTCTCCAGCCCCCCCCCCCATATCCGCCATCCACCCCCTCCAACCTTTTATCTTCCTCCAGCCCCCAAACCCCCTCTCCAGCCCGCCCCCACCCCCTCCAGTCCTCTCCAACCTTCTATCCTCCCTCCAGCCCCCACCCCGTTCAGTCTTATATCCTTCCTCCAGCCCCCCCTCCAGTCTTATATCCTTCCTCCAGCCCCCCCCTCCAGTCTTATATTCTTCCTCCAGCCCCCCCCCCCATCTCAAGTCTTCTATCCTCCCTCCAGTCTTATATCCTTCCTCCAGCCCCCCCTCCAACCTTCCATCCTCCCTCCGGCCCCCCTACCCCCTCCAGTCTTTTATCCTCCCTCTAGCCCCCCAACCCCTCCAGTCTTATATCCTTCCTCCAGCCCCCCCTCCAACCTTCCATCCTCCCTCCAGCCCCCCCACCCCCTCCAGACCACCCACCCCTTACAGTCTTATATCCTCCCTCCAACCCCCCTATCTCCTCAAGTCTTATATCCTCCCTCCAGACTTAAATCATCCCTCCAGTCTTATATGTTCCCCTCCTGGTCCCCCACCCCCATGTGATTACACTCAAGATGATTGGCTGCTTAGGTGGGGAGCCATGAATGTCGGACAGGGGTCTTACACCCAAAATAATATTTAGGCACCCTGGCAGCTCAGATCTCTCCCCGATGTTTATTCCGCCATGGTGCTGGTCTCCCGGGTCATTTCACTAACCCTTCGGTGTGCCCCTTCTCTCCCTGACTACACCCCCCTGAGTGAGGTGACCCGGAGCCATCCCAGGAGATCACAGCCCTCCATCACCCCCAGTTCCCAACAGGTGGTGGACATGAGCTGCATTTTTATGCATTTGTAGAAAAACAGAATTATTAGACAAGGGGAGGAGTCTACAAGAGGAGGGAGTCTACAAGAGGAGTCTACAAGGGGAGGGGGGTCTACAAGGGGAGGGAGTCTGCAAGGGGAGGGAATCTGCAAGGGGAGGGAGTCTACAAGGGGAGGGAGTCTACAAGGGGAGGGAGTCTACAAGGGGAGGGAGTCTACAAGGGGAGGGGGGTCTACAAGGGGGAGGGGGGTCTACAAGGGGAGGGGGTCTACAAGGGGAGGGGGGTCTACAAGGGGAGGGGGGTCTACAAGGGGAGGGGGGTCTACAAGGGGAGGGGGGTCTACGGATTCAGGGGTCATAGGGTCCCTGTCTACACAGAACCCCCCCCCCCCCCCCCGGATGGAGAAAGCGGGTGCGACCAGAGGCTGAACCCCCCGATCACCCCCATAATTCCCCAGAGAGATCCTTACCGAGGCAGCCTTGTCCCCTTCAGAGCTTTTATCTTCCTGGTTGTCACCTGCAGAGAGGAGCACATGGTGAGGAGGGAGGAGTCATATACATTGTATATACAGAGAAATGGATATATTGTTACACGCCCCTTCACCTCGCGAGACACCGCCGATGGACGCGTCCCTTTGTCCCAGGTGACCCCGCCGCCCCCCCCACCCGCATTTGTCCTAGGTGACCCCGCCGCCCCCATTCGTCCCAGGGGACCCCTAAACCCTCCAGGATCTATACTCCCGACCGATAGGGATCTATCCCCCCGAACCACTCCAGCCACGGATCCATCCCCCCCGACGCCTCCGGCCACGGATCCATCCCCCCGACCCCTCCGGCTCCATCCCCCCAACCCCTCCGGCTACGGATCCACCCCCCGACCCCTCAGGCTACAGATCTATCCCCCCCCGGCCCCTCCGGCTACGGAACTATCCCCCCCCGACCCCTCCGGCTACGGAACTATCCCCCCCCCGACCCCTCCGGCTACGGATCTATCCCCCCCCGACCCCTCCGGCTACGGATCTATCCCCCCCGACCCCTCCGGCTACGGATCTATCCCCCCCGACCCCTCCGGCTACGGATCTATCCCCCACGACCCCTCCGGCTACGGATCTATCCCCCCCGACCCCTTCGGCTACGGATCTATCCCCCCCCCCGACCCCTCCGGCTACGGATCTATCCCCCCCCCCCCGGCTACGGATCTATCCCCCCCCCCAGCTACGGATCTATCCCCCCCCCCGGCTACGGATCTATCCCCCCCGGCTTCGGATCTATCTCCCCCCGACCCCTCCGGCTACGGATCTATCCCCCCCGGCTACGGATCTATCTCCCCCCCGACCCCTCCGGCTACGGATCTATCCCCCCCCGGACCCCTCCGGCTACGGATCTATCCCCCCCGACCCCTTCGGCTACGGATCTATCCCCCCCCGACCCCTTCGGCTACGGATCTATCCCCCCCGACCCCTTCGGCTATGGATCTATCCCCCCCGACCCCTTCGGCTACGGATCTATCCCCCCCCGACCCCTTCGGCTACGGATCTATCCCCTCCCCGACCCCTTCGGCTACGGATCTATCCCCTCCCCGACCCCTTCGGCTACGGATCTATCCCCTGTCCCAGGTGACCCCGCCGTCCCCCCAAGTGACCCCGCCGCCCCCCCCACCTACATTTGTCCTAGGTGACCCCGCCGCCCCCATTCGTCCCAGGGGACCCCTAAACCCTCCAGGATCTATACTCCCGACCGATGGGGATCTATCCCCCCGAACCCCTCCGGCCACGGATCCATCCCCCCGGACCCCTCCGGCTCCATCCCCCCAACCCCTCCGGCTACGGATCCACCCCCCGACCCCTCCGGCTACGGATCTATCCCCTCCCCCGACCCCTCCGGCTACGGATCTATCCCCTCCCCCGACCCCTCCGGCTACGGATCTATCCCCTCCCCCGACCCCTCCGGCTACGGATCTATCCCCCCCCCGACCCCTCCGGCTACGGATCTATCCCCTCCCCCGACCCCTCCGGCTACGGATCTATCCCCCCCCATCTATCCCCCCCGACCCCTCCGGCTACAGATCTATCCCCCCCCCCGACCCCTCCGGCTACGGATCTATCCCCCCCCCGACCCCTCCGGCTACGGATCTATCCCCCCCCCGACCCCTCCGGCTACGGATCTATTCCCCCCCCCGACCCCTCCGGCTACGGATCTATTCCCCCCCCGACCCCTCCGGATCTATCCCCCCCGACCCCTCCGGCTACGGATCTATCCCCCCCTGACCCCTCCGGCTACGGATCTATCCCCCCCCCCTGGCTACGGATCTATCCCCCCCGGCTACGGATCTATCCCCCCCCGGCTACGGATCTATCCCCCCCCTGACCCCTCCGGCTACGGATCTATCCCCCCCCGACCCCTCCGGCTACGGATCTATTCCCCCCCCGACCCCTCCGGCTACGGATCTATTCCCCCCCCCCCCGACCCCTCCGGCTACGGATCTATTCCCCCCCCCGACCCCTCCGGATCTATCCCCCCCGACCCCTCCGGCTACGGATCTATCCCCCCCCCTGGCTACGGATCTATCCCCCCCCGGCTACGGATCTATCCCCCCCCGGCTACGGATCTATCCCCCCCCGGCTACGGATCTATCCCCCCCCTGACCCCTCCGGCTACGGATCTAACCCCCCCCGACCCCTCCGGCTACGGATCTATCCCCCCCTGACCCCTCCGGCTACGGATCTATCCCCCCCCCTGGCTACGGATCTATCCCCCCCGGCTACGGATCTATCCCCCCCGGCTACGGATCTATCCCCCCCCCCGGCTACGGATCTATCCCCCCCCGGCTACGGATCTATCCCCCCCCTGACCCCTCCGGCTACGGATCTATCCCCCCTCCGGCTACGGATCTATCCCCCCCCCGGCTACGGATCTATCCCCCCCCCGGCTACGGATCTATCCCCCCCCCGGCTACGGATCTATCCCCCCCCGGCTACGGATCTATCCCCCCCCGGCTACGGATCTATCCCCCCCGGCTACGGATCTATCCCCCCCGGCTACGGATCTATCTCCCCCCCCGACCCCTCCGGCTACGGATCTATCTCCCCCCCGACCCCTCCGGATCTATCCCCCCCCGGACCCCTCCGGCTACGGATCTATCCCCCCCCCCCCCCCGACCCCTCCGGCTACGGATCCATCCCCTCCGACCCCTCCGGGCCACGGATCTATCCCCCCCCCCCCGACCCCTCCGGCTACGGATCTATCCCCCCCGACCCCTCCGGCTACGGATCTATCCCCCCCGACCCCTCCGGCTACGGATCTATCCCCCCCGACCCCTCCGGCTACGGATCTATCCCCCCCGACCCCTCCGGCTACGGATCTATCCCCCCCGACCCCTCCGGCTACGGATCTATCCCCCCCGACCCCTCCGGCTACGGATCTATCCCCCCCGACCCCTCCGGCTACGGATCTATCCCCCCCGACCCCTCCGGCTACGGATCTATCCCCCCCGACCCCTCCGGCTACGGATCTATCCCCCCCGACCCCTCCGGCTACGGATCTATCCCCCCCGACCCCTCCGGCTACGGATCCATCCCCCCCGACCCCTCCGGCTACGGA
Organism: Lithobates sylvaticus; assembly: GCA_028564925.1. Classification (NCBI taxonomy): domain Eukaryota; kingdom Metazoa; phylum Chordata; class Amphibia; order Anura; family Ranidae; genus Lithobates; species Lithobates sylvaticus. The sequence goes on along the minus strand of CM053033.1, from coordinate 2,897,457 downwards.
TCCATCCCCCCCGACCCCTCCGGCTACGGATCCATCCCCCCCGACCCCTCCGGCTACGGATCCATCCCCCCCGACCCCTCCGGCTACGGATCCATCCCCCCCGACCCCTCCGGCTACGGATCCATCCCCCCCGACCCCTCCGGCTACGGATCCATCCCCCCCCCGACCCCTCCGGCAACGGATCCATCCCCCCGACCCATCCGGCTACGGATCCATCCCCCCCCCGACCCCTCCGGCAACGGATCCATCCCCCCGACCCATCCGGCTACGGATCTATCCCCCCCGACCCCTCCGGCTACGGATCCATCCCCCCGACCCCTCCGGCTACGGATCCATACCCCCCCCCGACCCCTCCGGCAACGGATCCATCCCCCCGACCCATCCGGCTACGGATCTATCCCCCCCGACCCCTCCGGCTACGGATCCATCCCCCCCCGACCCCTCCGGCAACGGATCCATCCCCCCGACCCATCCGGCTACGGATCTATCCCCCCCGACCCCTCCGGCTACGGATCCATCCCCCCCGACCCCTCAGGCTACGGATCCATCCCCCCCCCCCGACCCCTCCGGCAACGGATCCATCCCCCCGACCCATCCGGCTACGGATCTATCCCCCCCCGACCCCTCCGGCTACGGATCCATCCCCCCCCCCCGACCCCTCCGGCAACGGATCCATCCCCCCGACCCATCCGGCTACGGATCTATCCCCCCCGACCCCTCCGGCTACAGATCCATCCCCCCCGACCCCTCCGGCTACAGATCCATCCCCCCCGACCCCTCCGGCTACGGATCCATCCCCCCGACCCCTCCGGCTACGGATCCATCCCCCCCGACCCCTCCGGCTACGGATCTCCCGGGATATACCTGGCTGATCATTCCCCAACACTGGACACTGAAAATTTAACACACAAGGGAAGTTGCACCATTTTGCACTCACCAGGGGGCACTTTGGCTCCAGACTCCCCGTCCGCTTCCTTGGAGGACTCCCCTGCGTTGGCTCCGGATTCGGAATCTGTGCTCATGCTGCGGTCAGCATTGGGGGCGGGGCGAGGTTTAAGCATAGGGCGGAGCCTCATCCTCCTGGGGACAGTCTGGCTCGGCTGCGGTGAGTCCGCCTGCTTCTCCGGAGCTTCTCCCCCAGCTTTATCTTCTGGCAGACAATTGGTTCTCTCCCCAGACTCCGAGCCGATCCGGTCGCCGTTCTCCTCGATGTGTTGGGATCGGCGGCTCTTCGGACGATCGACTTCCGGCTTCTTAACGATTTCCTCGCCCACGAAGACCACATCGTCCTTCCCGTCATTGACCAGCGCGTCCTCGGAGTTCTCCTCCTCGGGGGCCGCATCTTTCTTCTTCACCTCACCTTTTGTCTTGATGTTTGTTTTATTGTCCTTCTCATTGGTCGGTTCCTCCGCTGGCTTTGGGCTCTCCGACACCTCCTGCATGTTCTGACTCTCCGACCCCAATGTAATGGGCAGTCTCCTCATCACCACCAATGTAAGGATCATTCTTCCCACTGGCCACCAAGGTAAGGAACATTCTTCCCACTGACCACCAATGTAAGGAGGATTCTTCCCACTGGCCACCAATGTAAGGAACAGTCTTCCCACTGATCACCAATCTATAGGACATTCTTCCCAAAGATCACCAATGTAAGGACCAATCTTCTCACTGATCACCAATGTAACGGAAATTCTTCCCACTGACCACCAACGTAATGGGCATTCTTCCCACTGATCACCAACGTAAGGAACATTCTTCCCACCGGCCACCAATGTAAGGAGCATTCTTCCCACTGACCACCAATGTAAGAAACATTCTTCCCACTGGCCACCAATGTAAGGAGCATTCTTCCACTGGCCACCAATGTAAGGAGCATTCTTCCCACTGATCACCAATGTAAGGAAAATTCTTCTCACTGATCACCAATGTAAGGAACATTCTTCCCACTGGCCACCAATGTAAGGGACATTCTTCCCACTGATCACCAATGTAAGGAACATTCTTCCCACTGATCACCAATGTAAGGAGCATTCTTCCCACCGGCCACCAATGTAAGGAGCATTCTTCCCACCGGCCACCAATGTAAGGAGCATTCTTCCCACTGATCACCAATGTAAGGAGCATTCTTCCCACTGATCACCAATGTAAGGAACATTCTTCCCACTGATCACCAATGTAAGGAGCGTTCTTCCCACTGATCACCAATGTAAGGAGCATTCTTCCCACTGATCACCAATGTAAGGAGCATTCTTCCCACTGATCACCAATGTAAGGAGCATTCTTCCCACTGGCCACCAATTTAAGGAGCATTCTTCCCACTGGCCACCAATTTAAGGAGCATTCTTCCCACTGACCACCAATGTAAGGAGCATTCTTCCCACTGATCACCAATGTAATGAAAATTCTTCCCACTGGCCACCAACGCAAAGAGCATTCTTCCCACTGGACACCAATGTAAGGAGCATTCTTCCCACTGGCCACCAATAAAAGGAGCATTCTTCCCACTGATCACCAATGTAAGGAGCATTCTTCCCACTGGCCACCAATGTAAGGAGCATTCTTCCTACTGACCACCAACGTAAAGGACATTCTTCCCACTGACCACCAATTTAAGGAGCATTCTTCCCAATGGCCACCATTATAATGAACATTCTTCTCACTGGCCACCAACATAAGGAGCATTTTTCCCACTGGCCACCAACATAAGGAGCATTTTTCCCACTGGCCACCAATGTAAGGAACATTCTTCCCACTGACCACCAATGTAGAGAGCATTCTCCCCACTGGCCACCAATGTAAAGAGCATTCTTCCCACTGGCCACCAATGTAAAGAGCATTCTTCCCACTGGCCACCAATGTAAGGAGCATTCTTCCCACTGATCACCAACGTAAGGAGCATTCTTCCCACTGGCCACCAATGTAAGGAGCATTCTTCCCACTGATCACCAATGTAAGGAGCATTCTTCCCACTGATCACCAATGTAAGGGCCATTCTTCCCACTGATCACCAATGTAAGGAGCATTCTTCCCACTGATCACCAATGTAAGGAGCATTCTTCCCACTGATCACCAATGTAAGGAGCATTCTTCCCACTGATCACCAATGTAAGGAGCATTCTTCCCACTGATCACCAATGTAAGGAGCATTCTTACCACTGATCACCAATGTAAGGAGCATTCTTCCCACTGATCACCAATGTAAGGAGCATTCTTCCCACTGATCACCAATGTAAGGAGCATTCTTCCCACTGATCTCCAATGTAAGGAGCATTCTTCCCACTGAACACCAATGTAAGAGTCATTCTTCCCACTGACCACCAATGTAAGGAGCATTCTTCCCACTGATCACCAATGTAAGGAACATTCTTCCCACTGACCTCCAATGTAAGGAGCATTCTTCCCACTGATCACCAATGTAAGGAACATTCTTCCACTGACCACCAACGTAAAGGACATTCTTCCCACTGATCACCAATGTAAGGAGCATTCTTCCCACTGATCTCCATTGTAAGGAGCATTCTTCCCACTGATCACCAATGTAAGGAGCATTCTTCCCACTGATCACCAATGTAAGGAGCATTCTTCCCACTGGCCACCAATTTAAGGAACATTCTTCCCACTGACCACCAATGTAAGGAGCATTCTTCCCACTGATCACCAATGTAAAGAGCATTCTTCCCACTGGCCACCAATGTAAGGAGCATTCTTCCCACTGATCACCAATGTAAGGAACATTCTTCCCACTGATCACCAATGTAAGGAGCATTCTTCCCACTGATCACCAATGTAAGGAACATTCTTCCCACTGATCACCAATGTAAGGAGCATTCTTCACACTGGACACCAATGTAAGGAGCATTCTTCCCACTGGCCACCAATAAAAGGAGCATTCTTCCCACTGGCCACCAATGAAAGGAGCATTCTTCCCACTGATCACCAATGTAAGGAGCATTCTTCCCACTGGCCACCAACGCAAAGAGTAAGTATTCTGGCCACCAATGTAAGGAACATTCTTCCTACTGACCACCAACGTAAAAGGACATTCTTCCTACTGACCACCAATTTAAGGAGCATTCTTCTGACTGGCCACCATTATAATGAGCATTCTTCTGACTGGCCACCAACATAAGGAGCATTTTTCCCACTGGCCACCAACATAAGGAGCATTTTTCCCACTGGCCACCAATGTAAGGAACATTCTTCCCACTGATCACCAATGTAAGGAGCATTCTTCCCACTGATCACCAATGTAAGGAGCATTCTTCCCACTGGCCACCAATGTAAGGAGAATTCTTCCCACTGGCCACCAATGTAAGGAGCATTCTTCCCACTGATCACCAATGTAAGGAGCATTCTTCCCACTGATCACCAATGTAAGGAGCATTCTTCCCACTGATCACCAATGTAAGGAGCATTCTTCCCACTGATCACCAATGTAAGGAGCATTCTTCCCACTGATCACCAATGTAATGAGCATTCTTCCCACTGATCACCAATGTAAGGAGCATTCTTCCCACTGATCACCAATGTAAGGAGCATTCTTCCCACTGGCCACCAATGTAAGGAGCATTCTTCCCACTGATCACCAATGTAAGGAGCATTCTTCCCACTGATCACCAATGTAAGGAGCATTCTTCCCACTGATCACCAATGTAAGGAGCATTCTTCCCACTGGCCACCAATGTAAGGAACATTCTTCCCACTGATCACCAATGTAATGAACATTCTTCCCACTGGCCACCAATTTAAGGAACATTCTTCCCACTGGCCACCATTGTAAGGAACATTCTTCCCACTGATCACCAATGTAAGGAACATTCTTCCCACTGATCACCAATGTAAGGAACATTCTTCCCACTGGCCACCAATGTAAGGAACATTCTTCCCACTGATCACCAATGTAAGGAACATTCTTCCCACTGGCCACCAATGTAAGGAACATTCTTCCCACTGGCCACCAATGTAAGGAACATTCTTCCCACTGGCCACCAATGTAAGGAACATTCTTCCCACTGATCACCATTGTAAGGAACATTCTTCCCACTGGCCACCAATGTAAGGAACATTCTTCCCACTGATCACCAATGTAAGGAACATTCTTCCCACTGATCACCAATGTAAGGAACATTCTTCCCACTGATCACCAATGTAAGGAGCATTCTTCCCACTGATCACCAATGTAAGGAGCATTCTTCCCACTGATCACCAATGTAAGGAACATTCTTCCCACTGGCCACCAATGTAAGGAACATTCTTCCCACTGGCCACCAATGTAAGAGACATTCTTCCCACTGATCACCAATGTAAGGAGCATTCTTCCCACTGATCACCAATGTAAGGAGCATTCTTCCCACTGGCCACCAATGTAAGGAGCATTCTTCCCACTGGCCACCAATGTAAGGAGCATTCTTCCCACTGGCCACCAATGTAAGGGACATTCTTCCCACTGATCACCAATGTAAGGAGCATTCTTCCCACTGATCACCAATGTAAGGAGCATTCTTCCCACTGATCACCAATGTAAGGAGCATTCTTCCCACTGATCACCAATGTAAGGAACATTCTTCCCACTGATCACCAATGTAAGGAGCATTCTTCCCACTGATCACCAATGTAAGGAGCATTCTTCCCACTGATCACCAATGTAAGGAGCATTCTTCCCACTGATCACCAATGTAAGGAGCATTCTTCCCACTGATCACCAATGTAAGGAGCATTCTTCCCACTGATCTCCAATGTAAGGAGCATTCTTCCCACTGATCACCAATGTAAGGAGCATTCTTCCCACTGATCACCAATGTAAGGAGCATTCTTCCCACTGATCACCAATGTAAGGAGCATTCTTCCCACTGATCACCAATGTAAGGACATTCTTCCCACTGATCACCAATGTAAGGAGCATTCTTCCCACTGATCACCAATGTAAGGAGCATTCTTCCCACTGATCACCAATGTAAGGAGCATTCTTCCCACTGGATACCAATGTAAGGAGCATTCTTTCCACTGGCCACCAATGTAAGAGACGTTCTTCCCACAGACCACCAATGTAAGGACAATCTTCCCACTAGCCACCAATGTAAGAGACGTTTTTTCCACTGACCACCAATGTAAGGAGCATTCTTCCCACTGACCACCAATGAAAAGAGCATTCTTCCCACTGGCCGCCAATGTAAGAGACGTTCTTCCCACTGGCCACCAATGTAAGGAGCATTCTTGCCACTGGCCACCAATGTAAAGAGCATTTGTCCCACTGGCCACCAATGTAAAGAGCATTCTTCCCACTGACCTCCAATGTAAGGAGCATTCTTTCCACTGGCCACCAATGTAAGAGACGTTCTTCCCACAGACCACCAATGTAAGGACAATCTTCCCACCGGCCACCAATGTAAGGACATTCTTCCCACTGGCCACGGATGTAAGAGACATTCTTCCCACTGATCACCAATGTAAGGAGCATTCTTCCCACTGATCACCAATGTAAGGAGCATTCTTCCCACTGATTACCAATGTAAGGAGCATTCTTCCCACTGACCTCCAATGTAAGGAACATTCTTCCCACTGACCACCAATGTAAGGAACAGTCTTCCCACTGATCACCAATGTAAGGAGCATTCTTCCCACTGATCTCCAATGTAAGGAGCATTCTTCCCACTGATCTCCAATGTAAGGAGCATTCTTCCCACGGACCTCCAATGTAAGGAACATTCTTCCCACTGACCACCAATGTAAGGAACATTCTTCCCACTGATCACCAATGTAAGGAGCATTCTTCCCACTGTCACCAATGTAAGGAACATTCTTCCCACTGACCACCAATGTAAGGACATTCTTCCCACTGGCCACCAATGTAAGAGACGTTCTTCCCACTGGCCACCAATGTAAAGAGCATTCTTCCCACTGATCACCAATGTAAGGGACGTTCTTCCCACTGGCCACCAATGTAAGAGACGTTCTTCCCACTGGCCACCAATGTAAGAGACGTTCTTCCCACTGGCCACCAATGTAAGAGACGTTCTTCCCACTGATCTCCAATGTAAGGAGACATTCTTCCCACTGGCCACCAATGTAAGAGACGTTCTTCCCACTGGCCACCAATGTAAGAGACGTTCTTCCCACTGGCCACCAATGTAAGAGACGTTCTTCCCACTGGCCACCAATGTAAGAGACGTTCTTCCCACTGGCCACCAATGTAAGAGACGTTCTTCCCACTGGCCACCAATTTAAGGAGCATTCTTCCCACTGATCACCAATGTAAGAGACGTTCTTCCCACTGGCCACCAATTGAAGGAGCATTCTTCCCACTGATCACCAATGTAAGCAACATTCTTCCCACTGATCACCAATGTAAGGGACATTCTTCCCACTGATCACCAATGTAAGGAGCATTCTTTCCACTGATCACCAATGTAAGGAGCATTCTTCCCACTGGCCACAAATGTAAGGAACATTCTTCCACTGATCACCAATGTAAGGAACATTCGTCCCACTGATCACCAATGTAAGGACATTCTTCCCACTGATCACCAATGTAAGGAGGCATTCTTCCCACTGATCACCAATGTAAGGAACATTCTTCCCACTGACCAACAATGTAAGGATGCATTCTTCCCACTGACACCAATGTAAGGAGCATTCTTCCCACTGATCACCAATGTAAGGGCATTCTTCCCACTGATCACCAATGTAAGGGAGATTCTTCCCACTGATCACCAATGTAAGGGAAATTCTTCCCACTGATCACCAATGTAAGGGACATTCTTCCCACTGATCACCAATGTAAGGAGCATTCTTCCCACTGATCACCAATTTAAGGAGCATTCTTCCCACTGGCCACCAATGTAAGAGACGTTCTTACCACAGACCACCAATTGAAGGAGAATTCTTACCACCGATCATCAATGTAAGCAACATTCTTCCGCCTGGCCACCAATGTAAGGAGCATTCTTCCTACTGGCCACAAACGTAAGGGACATTCTTCCCACTGACCACCAATGTAAGGGACATTCTTCCCACTGACCACCAATGTTAGGAGCATTCTTCCCACTGATCACCAATGTAAGGGACATTCTTCCCACTGACCACCAATGTAAGGAGCATTCTTCCCACTGACCACCAATGTAAGGGACATTCTTCCCACTGATCACCAATGTAAGGGACATTCTTCCCACTGATCAGCAATGTAAGGGACATTCTTCCCACTGGCCACCAATGTAAGGAGCATTCTTCCCACTGATCACCAATGTAAAGAGCATTCTTCCCACTGCCCACCAATGTAAGGAGCATTCTTCCCACTGCCCACCAATGTAAGGAGCATTCTTCCCACTGATCACCAATGTAAGCAACATTCTTCCCACTGATCACCAATGTAAGGAGCATTCTTCCCACTGATCACCAATGTAAGGAGCATTCTTCCCACCGGCCACCAATGTAAGGAGCATTCTTCCCACTGATCACCAATGTAAGGAGCATTCTTCCCACTGAACTCCAATGTAAGGAGCATTCTTCCCACTGGCCACAAATGTAAGGAGCATTCTTCCCACTGATCACCAATGTAAGGAGCATTCTTCCCACTGATCACCAATGTAAGGAGCATTCTTCCCACTGATCACCAATGTAAGGAGCATTCTTCCCACTGGCCACATATGTAAGGAGCATTCTTCCCACTGATCACCAATGTAAGGAGCATTCTTCCCACTGATCACCAATGTAAGGAGCATTCTTCCCACTGATCACCAATGTAAGGAGCATTCTTCCCACTGATCACCAATGTAAGGAGCATTCTTCCCACTGATCACCAATGTAAGGAGCATTCTTCCCACTGACCTCCAATGTAAGGAGCATTCTTCCCACTGGCCACCAATGCAAAGAGCATTCTTCCCACTGATCACCAATGCAAAGAACATTCTTCCCACTGATCACCAATGTAAGGAGCATTCTTCCCACTGGCCACCAATGCAAGGAGCATTCTTCCCACTGACCACCAATGTAAGGAGCATTCTTCCACTGGCCACCAATGCAAAGAGCATTCTTCCCACTGCCCACCAATGTAAGGAGCATTCTTCCCACTGGCCACCAATGCAAAGAGCATTCTTCCCACTGATCACCAATGTAAGGAGCATTCTTCCCACTGGCCACCAATGAAAAGAGCATTCTTCCCACAGGGCTTTCTACCCACTGGCCACCAATGTAAGGAGCATTCTTCCCACTGATCACCAATGTAAGGAGCATTCTTCCCACTGGCCACCAATGTAAGAGACGTTCTTCCCACTGGCCACCAATGTAAGAGACGTTCTTCCCACTGGCCACAAATTTAAGGAGCATTCGTCCCACCGGCCACCAATGTAAAGAGCATTCTTCCCACTGGCCACCAATGTAAAGAACATCCCTCCCACTGACCACCAATGTAAGGACAATCTTCCCACCAGCCACCAATGTAAGGAGCATTCTCCCCACTGGCCACCAATGTAGGAGACATTCTTGCCACTGACCCACCAACGTAAAGGACATTCTTTCTAATGACCCACCAATGTAAGGGACGTTCTTCCCACTGACCACCAATGTAAAGATAATCTTCCCACCGGCCACCAATGTAAGGAGCATTCTTGCCACTGGCCACCAATGTAAGGAGCATTCTTCCCACTGACCACCAATGTAAGGAGCATTCTTTCCACGGACCACCAATCTAAGGAGCATTCTTCCCACTGACCACCAATGTAAGGAACATTCTTCCCAGTGATCACCAATGTAAGGAGCATTCTTGCCACTGTTCACCAATGTAAGGGGCATTTCTTCCCACTGACCACCAATGTAAAAAGCATTCTTTCCACTGACCACCAATGTAAAGATCATTCTTTCCACTGACCTCCAATGTAAGGAACAGTTTGGCTGACAATTCAACCAATAGGACAGTTACATCCCTGAAACGTGTCGGGATTGTGTTTATGGATTGGACAAATCGTGTGCCACCAATGTCTGATGAAGGACCTCCTACACCCGATACCTCCTGGTGTGATAGATGCTCGTTTCCCGGACAGACTCTGGGCTTCAGATGGACATCGATTGGAGGAACCACAGAGGCACCCCAGTTCTGGAAGTGTCAGATACAGAAGGTCCTTCATCCACCTTAGTTCTGTCAGAGAGAGGAGACTGGTAGTGTGATTGGTGGTGGTGTGCTTGGTGGTGGTGCGCTTGGTGGTGGTGCGCTTGGTGGTGGGACCAGTGGTGGTGTGTCAGGTCACTCATCTGTTCTCTGAAGACTTTTGTTTGTTTGTGAAATAGTAATTCGTTCTTCTGAAGTGACTCCACTGACAGCACCCTCTTCTGGTAGGATGAGTCGGTGTGTCCTCGGTGGTGGTGGTGGTGGGACTGAAGGTGGTGTGACCGGTGGTTGTGAGATTGGGGGGTGGTGGGAGTGGCAGTGGTGTGTCAGGTCACTTATCTTTTCTCTGAAGGCATTTTTTTGGTTTGGGATATAGGAAAAAAAAGTCCCACTGAAGTGACTCCAGTGACGGCACTGTCTTCTGGTAGGAGGAGTCAGTGTGTCCTCGGTGGTGGTGGGACCGGTGGTGGTGTGTCAGATCACTTATCCTTTCTCTATCCTTTTGTTTTTTTGACGTCTTCTGGTAGGAGGAGTCAGGGTGTCCTCCGAAGTCCATGGTGGTGAAGTGGTGGTGTGCTCGGTGTGGGAACTGGTGGTGGTGTGCTCAGTGGTGGGGGGTAAGTAGTGGTGTGTCAGATCACTTATCTTTTCTCTGAAGGCTTTTTTTTTGGTTTGGGATATAGGAAAAAGTCCCACTGAAGTGACTCCAGTGACTGCACTGTCTTCTGGTAGGAGGAGTCAGGGTGTCCTCGGTGATGGTGGGACTGGAGGTGGTGGGACCGGTTGGAGTGTCAGGTCACTTATCTTTTCTCTGAAGGCTTTTTTTTGGTTTGTGATGTAGGAAAAAAAAAAAGTCCCACTGAAGTGACTCCACTGTCTTCTGGTAGGAGGAGTCAGGGTGTCCTCCGAAGTCCATGGGGGTGTTCTTGGTGGTGAAGTGGTGGTGTGCTCGGTGGGGGAACTGGTGGTGGTGGGGGAACTGGTGGTGGTGTGCCCAGTGGTGGGGGGTAAGTAGTGGCGGTAGTTGAGTGTCAGGTCACTTATATTTTCTCTGAAGGCTTTTTTCGGGGTTTGTGCAATAGGAAGAAGTCCTACAGAAGTGACTCCACTGACCGCGCCCCTCTTCTCTTCTGGTGGGAGGAGTCAGTGTCCTCGCACGCCCATGGCACTGATCACCAGGGGGGGGGCAGGGGATCTGATTTTGGTGTCGGGGGTTCCTATAATGATTCCTCGTGGTGATCAGGATGAAGAAGGGGGGAGCGTTGTACAAGGCCCCTCCCAGTATTTGGCCATGTGATCTGTTACTAAGGGTTACTTCTCTGACAATTATGGGATGTGCAGATAGAACACGGAAGACCAACACCTCCTATTATATATATATATATATACCACCCCCCCCCATCCTACAGCATGTATATACCTTCTATATACTGCATCCTATACATTGTATATACTCATCACCTCCTCTAACACAGTATATACCCTCCTCCTATATACTGTATATATAATATATACCCCTCCTATACTGTATAATACATATCCTCCTCCCCTATATACTGTATATATAATATATACCCCTCCTCCCCCTATATACTGTATATATAATATATACCCTCCTCCCCTTATATACTGTATATATAATATATACCCCTCCTCCCCTATATACTGTATATATAATATATACCCTCCTCCCCTATATACTGTATATATAATATATACCCTCCTCCTCCTATATACTGTATATATACCCCTCCTCCCCCTATATACATAATATATACCCCTCCTCCCCTATATACTGTATATATAATATATACCATCCTCCCCTATATACTGTATATATAATATATACCCCTCCTATATACTGTATATATAATATATACCCCTCCTATATACTGTATATATAATATATACCCCCTCCTCCTCCTATATACTGTATATATAAAATATATACCCCTCCTCCTATATACTGTATATATAATATATACCCCTCCTATACTGTATAATATATACCCTCCTCCTCCTATATACTGTATATATAATATATACCCCTCCTATATACTGTATATATAATATATACCCCTCCTCCCCCTATATACTGTATATATACCCCCCACATGATACACTTCTCTCCCCTCCCCCTCTCTCTCAGGTGTGATCGGGGCCCCTGTGGCTCTTCTCACCCCTCCCCTCCCCCCAGGGGCCCCTGATATCTCCTGTGTGGCCCCTCATGTCTCAGGTGTGGCCCCTCATGTCTCCGGGTGTTCGCCCCTCACCCTCTGCCATGCTGGGCCCCGCTGTGTGGATGATCCCGCCCCCCTCCGGGTGTCTCTCCTCCCCCTCCCCCCGGTCTCTCGGTGTGCTCCCCCTCCTCACCGTCTCTCTCCCCGGTGGGGTCCCGGTCTCTCTCTCCCGCTCTCTCTCTCTCGGGAAGTCTCTCTCCGTCTCTCTCGCGGTCTCGGGCACTCTCTCTCTCACGCGCGCGCACGCTGCGGTCCCTTTAAGCGCGGGACCCAATCCTGAACACCGCCAGCGCGTCTCCGCGGGCCGAGGGGAGGGGCTGACGGCAGGTGGGCGGAGTTACTCCATCACGCTATTGGTCCAAATGTCGGCGCCGTTGGAAAAGGGGCGGGGCATGGAGAGCGCGGCCTGGAATTCCTGGGAAGAGGCGCATGCGCGCAGAAGGCGGGACGATCTCCTCTTCCCTTTTCAAATGCGGGGAGCGCGGCCACGTGCGGAGAGTGCGCGCCCACGTGCAGGCCCGATATCGGGCGGGAGGTGACCCGACGACCGCAACGAACGATAAATACCGCAAGAGGGGGGCGGGGCGACTCTGAGACCACCTAAACCACGCCCCAAATCATAGAGATCATTATCACCAAACCCCGCCCACATTATAGACATTAATATACATGGGACTCCGCCCCTAATACAGAGCTCCACCCACATAAAAAATCACAGTACGTTAGGCTCCACCCCCAACACAGAGCTCCACCCACATACATAGAGGTCACAGTACATGAGACTCCACCCCCAACACAGAGCTCCACCCACATACATAGAGATCACAGTACATGAGGCTCCACCCACATACATAGAGATCACAGTACATGAGGCTCCACCCCACAACAGAGCTCAACCCACATACATAGAGATCACTATACATGAGGCTCCACCCCAACACAGAACTCCACCCACATACATAGAGATCACAGTACATGAGGCTCCACCCACATACATAGAGATCACAGTACATGAAGCTCCACCCACATACATAGAGATCACAGTACATGAGGCTCCACCCAACCCAGAGCTCCACCCACATACATAGAGATCACAGTACATGAAGCTCCACCCACATACATAGAGATCACAGTACATGAGGCTCCACCCACATACATAGAGATCACAGTACATGAGGCTCCACCCCCACAACAGAGCTCAACCCACATACATAGAGATCACTATACATGAGGCTCCACCCCAACACAGAACTCCACCCACATACATAGAAATCACAGTACATGAGGCTCCACCCCCAACCCAGAGCTCCACCCGCATACATAGAGGTCACAGTACATGAAGCCCCACCCCAACACAGAGCTCCACCCACATACATAGAGGTCACAGTACATGAGGCTCCACCCACATACATAGAGATCACAGTACATGAGGCTCCACCCCCAACAGAGAGCTCCACCCACATACATAGAAATCACAGTACATGAGGCTCCACCCCCAACACAGAGCTCCACCCACATACATAGAGATCACAGTACATGAAGCCCCACCCCAACTCAGAGCTCCACCCACATACATAGAGGTCACAGTACATGAGGCTCCACCCCCAACACAGAGCTCCACCCACATACATAGAGGTCACAGTACATGAAGCCCCACCCCAACACAGAGCTCCGCCCACATACATAGAGGTCACAGTACATGAGGCTCCACCCACATACATAGAGATCACAGTACATTAGGCTCCACCCCCAACAGAGAGCTCCACCCACATACATAGAAATCACAGTACATGAGGCTCCGCCCCCAACACAGAGCTCCACCCACATACATAGAGATCACAGTACATGAAGCTCCACCCCAACCCAGAGCTCCACCCACATACATAGAGATCACAGTACATGAGGCTCCACCCACATACATAGAGATCACAGTACATGAGGCTCCACCCAACCCAGAGCTCCACTCACATACATAGAGATCACTATACACGAGGCTCCACCCACATACATAGAGATCACAGTACGTGAGGCTCCACCCACATACATAGAGATCACAGTACATGAGGCTCCACCCCCAACCCAGAGCTCCACCCACATACACAGAGGTCAATATATATATGAGGCTCCACCCCAACACAGAGCTCCACCCACATACATAGAGATCACAGTACATGAGGCTCCACCCACATACATAGAGATCACAGTACATGAAGCTCCACCCACATACATAGAGATCACAGTACATGAGGCTCCACCCACATACATAGAGATCACAGTACATGAGGCTCCACCCCAACACAGAGCTCCACCCACATACACAGAGATCACTATACATACAGCTCCACCCCAACACAGAGCTCCACCCACATACATAGAGATCACTATACATGAGGCTCCGCCCCAACACAGAGCTCCACCCACATACATAGAAATCACAGTATATGAAGCTCCACCCCCAACACTGAGCTCCACCCACATACATAGAGATCACTATACATAAGGTTCCACCCCTAACACAGAGCTCCACCCACATACATAGAGATCACTGGAAATGAGGCTCCACCCCAACACAGAGCTCCACCCACATACATAGAGATCACTATACGTAGTGCTCCACCCCTAACACAGAGCTCCACCCACATACACAGAGATCACTATACATGAGGCTCCACCCCTAACACAGAGCTCCACCCACATACATAGAGATCACTATACATGAGGCTCCACCCCCAACACAGAGCTCCACCCACATACATAGAGATCACTATACATGAGGCTCCACCCCTAACACAGAGCTCCACCCACATACATAGAGATCACTATACATGAGGCTCCACCCCCAACACAGAGCTCCACCGACATACATAGAGATCACTTTACATGAGGCTCCACCCACTTACAAAGAGATCACTATACATAGGGCTCCACCCCCAACACTGAGCTCCACCCACATACATAGAAATCACTATACATAAGTCTCCGCCCCAACACTGAGCTCCACCCACTTACATAGAGATCATTATACATAAGTCTCCACCCCAACACAGAGCTCCACCCACATACATAGAGGTCACTATATATGAGGCTCCACCCACATACATAGAGATCACTATATATGAGGCTCCACCCCCAACACAAAGCTCCACCCACTTACATAGAAATCACAGTACATGAAGCTCCACCCCCAACACTGAGATCCACCCACATACATAGAGATCACTATACATAGGGCTCCACCCCAACACAGAGCTTCACCCACATACATAGAGATCACTATACATGAGGCTCCGCCCCAACACAGTGCTCCACCCACATACATAGAGATCACAGTACATGAGGCTCCACCCAACCCAGAGCTCCACCCACATACATAGAGATCACAGTACATGAGGCTCCACCCACATACATAGAGATCACAGTACATGAGGCTCCACCCACATACATAGAGATCACATTACATGAGGCTCCACCCAACCCAGAGCTCCACCCACATACATAGAGATCACAGTACACGAGGCTCCACCCACATACATAGAGATCACTGTACATGAGGCTCCACCCACATACATAGAGATCACAGTACATGAGGCTCAACCCAACCCAGAGCTCCACCCACATATATAGAGATCACAGTACATGAAGCTCCACCCACATACATAGAGATCACAGTATACGAGGCTCCACCCACATACATAGAGATCACAGTACACGAGGCTCCACCCACATACATAGAGATCACAGTACATGAGGCTCCACCCACATACATAGAGGTCACAGTACATGAGGCTCCACCCCAACACTGAGCTCCACCCACTTACAAAGAGATCACTATACATAGGGCTCCACCCACAACACTGAGCTCCACCCACATACATAGAGATCACTATACATGAGTCTCCACCCCAACACAGAGCTCCGCCCACATACATAGAGATCACTTTACATGAGGCTCCACCCCAACACTGAGCTCCACCCACTTACAAAGAGATCACTATACATAGGGCTCCACCCCCAACACTGAGCTCCACCCACATGCATAGAAATCACTATACATAAGTCTCCGCCCCAACACTGAGCTCCACCCACTTACATAGAGATCATTATACATAAGGCTCCACCCACATACATAGAGGTCACTATATATGAGGCTCCACCCACATACATAGAGATCACTATATATGAGGCTCCACCCCCAACACAAAGCTCCACCCACTTACATAGAAATCACAGTACATGAAGCTCCACCCCCAACACTGAGATCCACCCACATACATAGAGATCACTATACATAGGGCTCCACCCCAACACAGAGCTCCACCCACATACATAGAAATCACTATTCATAAGACTCCGCCCAAACACAGAGCTCCACCCACTTACAAAGATATCACTATACATGAGGCTCCACCCCCAACACAGAGCTCCACCCACATACATCGAGTTCACTATAGTCTATAGAGAACGTTTTACATAGATCTCCTCCCCCAGTTCATGGAACTCATTGTACATAGAGCTCCTCCCCCAATGTATAGAGATCATTGTACACTTAGCTCCTCCCCCAGAGTATAGAGATCATTGTACACAGAGCTCCTCCCCCAATGTATAGAGATCATTGTACACAGAGCTCCTCCCCCAGTGTATAGAGATCATTGTACACAGAGCTCCTCCCCCAGTGTATAGAGATCATTGTACATAGAGCTCCTCCCCCCAGTGTATAGAGATCATTGTACATAGAGCTCCTCCCCCAGTTTATAGAGATCATTGTACACAGAGCTCCTCCCCCAGTGTATAGAGATCATTGTACACAGAGCTCCTCCCCAGTGTATAGAGATCATTGTACATAGAGCTCCCCCCCCAGTGTATAGAGATCATTGTACACAGAGCTCCTCCCCCAGTGTATAGAGATCATTGTACATAGAGCCCCGCCCCCAGTGTATAGAGATCATTGTACATAGAGCTCCTCCCCCAATGTATAGAGATCATTGTACATAGAGCTCCGCCCCCATTGTATAGAGATCATTGTACATAGAGCTCCTCCCCAATGTATAGAGATCATTGTACATAGAGCTCCTCCCCCAATGTATAGAGATCATTGTACATGAGACTCCACCCCCACAACAGAGCTCCACCCACATACATAGAGATCACTATACATGAGGCTCCACCCCAACACTGAGCCTTACCCACATACATAGAGATCACTATAAATGAGGCTCCACCCCAACACAGAGCTCCACCCACATACATAGAAATCACAGTACATGAAGCTCCACCCCAACACAGAGCTCCACCCACATAAATCACGGTCACAGTACATGACACTCCACCCCAACACAGAGCTCCACCCACATACATAGAAATCACAGTACATGAGGCTCCACCCCCAACGCAGAGCTCCACCCACATACATAGAAATCACAGTACATGAAGCTCCACCCACATACATAGAAATCACAGTACATGAAGCTCCACCCCAACACAGAGCTCCACCCACATAAATAGAGGTCACAGTACATGAGACTCCACCCCAACACAGAGCTCCACCCACATACATAGAAATCACAGTACATGAAGCTCCACCCCAACACAGAGCTCCACCCACATAAACAGAGATCACAGTACATGAGACTCCACCCCAACACAGAGCTCCACCCACATACATAGAAATCCCAGTACATGAAGCTCCACCCACATACATAGAAATCCCAGTACACGAAGCTCCACCCACATACATAGAAATCACAGTACATGAAGCTCCACCCCAACACAGAGCTCCACCCACATACATAGAGGTCACTATAAATGAGGCTCCACCCCAACACAGAGCTCCACCCACATACATAAAGATCACAGTACATGAGGCTCCACCCAACCCAGAGCTCCACCTGCATACATAGAGATCACAATACATGAGGCTTCACCCACATACATAGAGATCACAGTACATGAGGCTCCACCCCCAACAGAGAGCTCCACCCACATACATAGAGATCACAGTACATGAGGCTCCACCCCAACACAGAGCTCCACCCACATACAAAGAGGTCACTATATATATATGAGGCTCCACCCCAACACAGAGCTCCACCCACATACATAGAGATCACAGTACATGAGGCTCCACCCACATACATAGAGGTCACAGTACATGAGGCTCCACCCCAACACAGAGCTCCACCCACATACAAAGAGGTCACTATATATATGAGGCTCCACCCCAACACAGAGCTCCACCCACATACATAGAGATCACAGTACATGAGGCTCCACCCACATACATAGAGATCACAGTACATGAGGCTCCACCCCAACACAGAGCTCCACCCACATACATAGAGATCACTATACATACGGCTCCACCCCAACACAGAGCTCCACCCACATACATAGAGATCACAGTACATGAGGCTCCACCCCAACACAGAGCTCCACCCACATACATATCACAGTACATGAAGCTCCACCCCCAACACTGAGCTCCACCCACTTACATAGAGATCACTATACATAGCGCTCCACCCCCAACACAGAACTCCACCCACATACATAGAGATCACTGTACATGAGGCTCCACCCACATACATAGAGATCACTATACGTGAGGCTCCACCCCCAACACAGAGCTCCACCCACATACATAGAGATCACTATACATGAGGCTCCACCCCTAACACAGAGCTCCACCCACATACATAGAGATCACTATACATGAGGCTCCACCCCCAACACAGAGCTCCACCCACATACATAGAAATCACAGTACATGAGGCTCCACCCCCAACACTAAGCTCGACCCACATACATAGAGATCACTATACATGAGGCTCCACCCCTAACACAGAGCTCCACCCACATACATAGAGATCTCTTTACATGAGGCTCCACCCCAACACTAAGCTCCACCCACTTACAAAGAGATCACTATACATAGGGCTCCACCCACATACATAGAGATCACTATACGTAGTGCTCCACCCCCAACACCGAGCTCCACCCACATACATAGAGATCACTATACATAAGTCTCCACCCCAACACAGAGCTCCACCCACATACATAGCGATCACTATACATGTTGCTCCACCCCCAACACAGAGCTCCACCCACATACATAGAGATCACAGTACATCAGGCTCCACCCAACCCAGAGCTCCACCCACATCCATAGAGATCACAGTACATGAGGCTCCACCCAACCCAGAGCTCCACCCGCATACATAGAGATCACAGTACATGAGGCTCCACCCACATACATAGAGATCACAGTACATGAGGCTCCACCCAACCCAGAGCTCCACCCACATACATAGAGATCACAGTACACGGGGCTCCACCCACATACATAGAGATCACAGTACATGAGGCTCAACCCAACCCAGAGCTCCACCCACATACCTAGAGATCACAGTACATGAGGCTCAACCCAACCCAGAGCTCCACCCACATACATAGAGATCACAGTACATGAAGCTCCATTCACATACATAGAGATCACAGTACACAAGGCTCCACCCACATACATAGAGGTCACAGTACATGAGGCTCCACCCCAACACAGAGCTCCACCCACATACATAGAGGTCAATATATATATGAGGCTCCACCCCAAACACAGAGCTCCACCCACATACATAGAGATCACTATACATGAGGCTCCAGCCCAACACAGAGCTCCACCCACATACATAGAGATCACTATAAATGAGGCTCCACCCCAACACTGAGCCCCACCCACATACATAGAGATCACTATAAATGAGGCTCCACCCCAACACAGAGCTCCACCCACATACATAGAAATCACAGTACATGAAGCTCCACCCCAACACAGAGCTCCACCCACATAAATCAAGGTCACAGTACATGAGACTCCACCCCAACACAGAGCTCCACCCACATACATAGAAATCACAGTACATGAAGCTCCACCCCCAACACAGAGCTCCACCCACATAGAGGTCACAGTACATGAGACTCCACCCCAACACAGAGCTCCACCCACATACATAGAAATCACAGTACATGAGGCTCCACCCCCAACACAGAGCCCCACCCACATACATAGAAATCCCAGTACATGAAGCTCCACCCACATACATAGAAATCACAGTACATGAGGCTCCACCCACATACATAGAAATCACAGTACATGAAGCTCCACCCCAACACAGAGCTCCACCCACATACATAGAAATCACAGTACATGAAGCTCCACCCCAACACAGAGCTCCACCCACATAAATAGAGGTCACAGTACATGAGACTCCACCCCAACACAGAGCTCCACCCACATACATAGAAATCCCAGTACATGAAGCTCCACCCACATACATAGAAATCCCAGTACACGAAGCTCCACCCACATACATAGAAATCACAGTACATGAGACTCCACCCCAACACAGAGCTCCACCCACATACATAGAGGTCACTATAAATGAGGCTCCACCCCAACACAGAGCTCCACCCACATACATAGAGATCACAGTACATGAGGCTCCACCCAACCCAGAGCTCCACCTGCATACATAGAGATCACAGTACATGAGGCCCCACCCCCAACAGAGAGCTCCACCCACATACATAGAGATCACAGTACATGAGGCTCCACCCCCAACACAGAGCTCCACCCACATACATAGAGGTCACAATACATGAGGCTCCACCCCAACACAGAGCTCAACCCACATACAAAGAGGTCACTATATATATGAGGCTCCACCCCAACACAGAGCTCCACCCACATACATAGAGATCACAGTACATGAGGCTCCACCCACATACATAGAGATCACAGTACATGAGGCTCCACCCCAACACAGAGCTCCACCCACATACATAGAGATCACTATACATACGGCTCCACCCCAACACAGAGCTCCACCCACATATATAGAAATCACAGTACATGAAGCTCCACCCCCAACACTGAGCTCCACCCACATGCATAGAGATCACTATACATAGCGCTCCACCCCCAACACAGAACTCCACCCACATACATAGAGATCACTATACATGAGGCTCCACCCCTAACACAGAGCTCCACCCACATACATAGAGATCACTATACATGAGGCTCCACCCCCAACACAGAGCTCCACCCACATACATAGAAATCACAGTACATGAGGCTCCACCCCCAACACTGAGCTCCACCCACATACATAGAGATCACTATACATGAATCTCCACCCCTAACACAGAGCTCCACCCACATACATAGAGATCACTTTACATGAGGCTCCACCCCAACACTGAGCTCCACCCACTTACAAAGAGATCACTATACATAGAGCTCCACCCACATACATAGAGATCACTATACATAAGTCTCCGCCCCAACACAGAGCTCCACCCACATACATAGAGATCACTATACATGTTGCTCCACCCCCAACACAGAGCTCCACCCACTTACATAGAAATCACAGTACATGAAGCTCCACCCCAACACAGAGCTCCACCCACATACATAGAGGTCACTATACATGAGGCTCCACCCCAATACAGAGCTCCACCCACATACATAGAGGTCACTATACATGAGGCTCCACCCCCAACGCTGAGCTCCACCCACATACATAGAGATCACTATACATAGAACTCCACCCCCAACACAGAGCTCCACCCACATAAATCGAGTTCACTATAGTCTATAGAGATCATTGTACACAGAGCTCCGCCCCCAATGCATAGAGATTATTGTACACAGAGCTCCTCCCCCAGTGTATAGAGATCATTGTAGATAGAGCTCCTCCCCCAGTGTATAGAGATCATTGTACACAGAGCTCCTCCCCAGTGTATAGAGATCATTGTAGATAGAGCTCCTCCCCCAGTGTATAGAGATCATTGTACATAGAGCTCCGCCCCCCAGTGTATAGAGATCATTGTACATAGAGCTCCTCCCCCCCCAGTGTATAGAGATCATTGTACATAGAGCTCCTCCCCCCCCAGTGTATAGAGATCATTGTAGATAGAGCTCCTCCCCCCAGTGTATAGAGATCATTGTACATAGAGCTCCTCCCCCCAGTGTATAGAGATCATTGTACATAGAGCTCCTCCCCCAGTGTATAGAGATCATTGTACATAGAGCTCCTCCCCCCCAGTGTATAGAGATCATTGTAGATAGAGCTCCTCCCCCCAGTGTATAGAGATCATTGTACATAGAGCTCCTCCCCCCAGTGTATAGAGATCATTGTAGATAGAGCTCCTCCCCCAGTGTATAGAGATCATTGTACACTTAGCTCCTCCCCCAGTGTATAGAGATCATTGTACATAGAGCTCCTCCCCCCAGTGTATAGAGATCATTGTACATAGAGCTCCTCCCCCAGTGTATAGAGATCATTGTACATAGAGCTCCGCCCCCAATGTATAGAGATCATTGTACATAGAGCTCCTCCCCCAGTGTATAGAGATCATTGTACATAGAGCTCCGCCCCCAGTGTATAGAGATCATTCTATATAGAGCTCCTCCCCCCAGTGTATAGAGATCATTGTAGATAGAGCTCCTCCCCCAGTGTATAGAGATCATTGTACACAGAGCTCCGCCCCCAGTGTATAGAGATCATTGTAGATAGAGCTCCTCCCCCAGTGTATAGAGATCATTGTAGATAGAGCTCCTCCCCCCAGTGTATAGAGATCATTGTAAACAGAGCTCCTCCCCCAGTGTATAGAGATCATTGTACACAGAGCTCCTCCCCCAGTGTATAGAGATCTTGTAGATAGAGCTCCTCCCCCAGTGTATAGAGATCATTGTAGATAGAGCTCCGCCCCCCCAGTGTATAGAGATCATTGTAGATAGAGCTCCTCCCCAGTGTATAGAGATCATAGTAGATAGAGCTCCGCCCCCAGTGTATAGAGATCATTGTATATAGAGCTCCTCCCCCAGTGTATAGAGATCATTGTACATAGAGCTCCTCCCCCCAGTGTTTAGAGATCATTGTACACTTAGCTCCTCCCCCAGTGTATAGAGATCATTGTACACAGAGCTCCTCCCCCAGTGTATAGAGATCATTGTACACAGAGCTCCTCAACCAGTGTATAGAGATCATTGTACATAGAGCTCCGCCCCCAGTGTATAGAGATCATTGTACACAGAGCTCCTCCCCCAGTGTATAGAGATCATTGTACATAGAGCTCCGCCCCCAGTGTATAGAGATCATTGTACATAGAGCTCCGCCCCCAGTGTATAGAGATCATTGTACATAGAGCTCCACCCCCAGTGTATAGAGATCATTGTACATAGAGCTCCACCCCCAGTGTATAGAGATCATTGTACATAGAGCTCCTCCCCCAGTGTATAGAGATCATTGTACATAGAGCTCCTCCCCGAGTGTATAGAGATCATTGTACATAGAGCTCCTCCCCCAGTGTATAGAGATCATTGTACATAGAGCTCCTCCCCCCAGTGTATAGAGATCATTGTACATAGAGCTCCTCCCCAGTGTATAGAGATCATTGTACATAGAGCTCCTCCCCCCAGTGTATAGCGATCATTGTATATAGAGCTCCGCCCCCAATGTATAGAGATCATTGTACATAGAGCTCCGCCCCCAGTGTATAGAGATCATTGTAGATAGAGCTCCTCCCCCCCAGTGTATAGAGATCATTGTACATAGAGCTCCTCCCCCAGTGTATAGAGATCATTGTACCCCCAACACTGAGCTCCACCCACTTACATAGAGATCACTATACATGAGGCTCCACCCCTAACACAGAGCTCCACCCACATACATAGAGATCACTTTACATGTTGCTCCACCCCCAACACAGAGCTCCACCCACTTACATAGAAATCACAGTACATGAAGCTCCACCCCCAACACTGAGATCCACCCACATACATAGAGATCACTATACGTAGGGCTCCACCCCAACACAGAGCTCCACCCACATACATAGAGATCACTATACGTAGGGCTCTACCCCAACACAGAGCTCCACCCACATACATAGAGGTCACTATACATGAGGCTCCACCCCCAACGCTGAGCTCCACCCACATACATCGAGTTCACTATAGTCTATAGAGATCATTGTACACAGAGCTCCTCCCCCAGTATATAGAGATCCTTGTACACAGAGCTCCGCCCCCAATGTATAGAGATCATTGTACACAGAGCTCCGCCCCCAATGCATAGAGATCATTGTACACAGAGCTCCTCCCCCCAGTGTATAGAGATCATTGTACATAGAGCTCCTCTCCCAGTGTATAGAGATCATTGTACACAGAGCTCCTCTCCCAGTGTATAGAGATCATTGTAGATAGAGCTCCTCCCCCCAGTGTATAGAGATCATTGTAGATAGAGCTCCTCCCCCAGTGTATAGAGATCATTGTACACAGAGCTCCGCCCCAGTGTATAGAGATCATTGTACATAGAGCTCCTCCCCCAATGTATAGAGATCATTGTATATAGAGCTCCTCCCCCAGTGTATAGAGATCATTGTAGATAGAGCTCCTCCCCCAATGTATAGAGATCATTGTACACAGAGCTCCTCCCCCAGTGTATAGAGATCATTGTACATAGAGCTCCGCCCCCCAGTGTATAGAGAACATTGTAGATAGAGCTCCTCCCCCTAGTGTATAGAGATCATTGTAGATAGAGCTCCTCCCCCAGTGTATAGAGATCATTGTACACTTAGCTCCTCCCCCAGTGTATAGAGATCATTGTACACAGAGCTCCTCCCCCAATGTATAGAGATCATTGTACACAGAGCTCCGCCCCCAATGCATAGAGATTATTGTACACAGAGCTCCTCCCCCAGTATATAGAGATCCTTGTACACAGATCTCCGCCCCAATGTATAGAGATCATTGTACATAGAGCTCCTCCCCCCAGTGTATAGAGATCATTGTAGATAGAGCTCTCCCCCCCAGTGTATAGAGATCATTGTAGATAGAGCTCCTCCCCCAGTGTATAGAGATCATTGTACACTTAGCTCCTCCCCCAGTGTATAGAGATCATTGTACACAGAGCTCCTCCCCAGTGTATAGAGATCATTGTAGATAGAGCTCCTCCCCCCCAGTGTATAGAGATCATTGTACATAGAGCTCCGCCCCCAGTGTATAGAGAACATTGTACACAGAGCTCCGCCCCCCAGTGTATAGAGATCATTGTACACAGAGCTCCTCCCCCAATGTATAGAGATCATTGTACATAGAGCTCCTCCCCCAGTGTATAGAGATCATTGTAGATAGAGCTCCTCCCCCCCAGTGTATAGAGATCATTGTAGATAGAGCTCCTCCCCCCAGTGTATAGAGATCATTGTACATAGAGCTCCTCCCCCAGTGTATAGAGATCATTGTACACTTAGCTCCTCCCCCAGTGTATAGAGATCATTGTACACAGAGCTCCTCCCCCAGTGTATAGAGATCATTGTACACAGAGCTCCTCCCCCAGTGTATAGAGATCATTGTACATAGCGCTCCTCCCCCAGTGTATAGAGATCATTGTAGATAGAGCTCCTCCCCCAGTGTATAGAGATCATTGTACATAGAGCTCCTCCCCAGTGTATAGAGATCATTGTACATAGAGCTCCTCCCCCAGTGTATAGAGATCATTGTACATAGAGCTCCTCCCCCAGTGTATAGAGATCATTGTACATAGAGCTCCTCCCCCAGTGTATAGAGATCATTGTAGATAGAGCTCCTCCCCCCAGTGTATAGAGATCATTGTAGATAGAGCTCCGCCCCCCAGTGTATAGAGATCATTGTACACTTAGCTCCTCCCCCAGTGTATAGAGATCATTGTACACTTAGCTCCTCCCCAGTGTATAGAGATCATTGTACACAGAGCTCCTCCCCCAGTGTATAGAGATCATTGTAGATAGAGCTCCTCCCCCAGTGTATAGAGATCATTGTACATAGAGCTCCTCCCCCAGTGTATAGAGATCATTGTAGATAGAGCTCCTCCCCCCAGTGTATAGAGATCATTGTACATAGAGCTCCGCCCCCCAGTGTATAGAGATCATTGTACATAGAGCTCCTCCCCCAGTGTATAGAGATCATTGTACATAGAGCTCCTCCCCCAGTGTATAGAGATCATTGTAGATAGAGCTCCTCCCCCCCAGTGTATAGAGATCATTGTACATAGAGCTCCTCCCCCCAGTGTATAGAGATCATTGTACATAGAGCTCCTCCCCCCAGTGTATAGAGATCATTGTAGATAGAGCTCCTCCCCCAGTGTATAGAGATCATTGTAAATAGAGCTCCGCCCCCCAGTGTATAGAGATCATTGTACATAGAGCTCCGCCCCCCAGTGTATAGAGATCATTGTACATAGAGCTCCTCCCCAGTGTATAGAGATCATTGTACACAGAGCTCCTCCCCAGTGTATAGAGATCATTGTACATAGAGCTCCTCCCCCAGTGTATAGAGATCATTGTAGATAGAGCTCCTCCCCCCAGTGTATAGAGATCATTGTACATAGTGCTCCTCCCCCAGTGTATAGAGATCATTGTAGATAGAGCTCCTCCCCCCAGTGTATAGAGATCATTGTACATAGAGCTCCGCCCCCAGTCTATAGAGATCATTGTACATAGAGCTCCTCCCCCAGTCTATAGAGATCATTGTACATAGAGCTCCTCCCCCAGTGTATAGAGATCATTGTAGATAGAGCTCCTCCCCCCAGTGTATAGAGATCATTGTACATAGAGCTCCGCCCCCAGTCTATAGAGATCATTGTACATAGCGCTCCTCCCCCAGTGTATAGAGATCATTGTACATAGAGCTCCTCCCCCAGTGTATAGAGATCATTGTACACTTAGCTCCGCCCCCAGTGTATAGAGATCATTGTACACAGAGCTCCTCCCCAATGTATAGAGATCATTGTACATAGAGCTCCTCCCCCAGTGTATAGAGATCATTGTAGATAGAGCTCCGCCCCCAGTGTATAGAGATCATTGTACACAGAGCTCCTCCCCCAGTGTATAGAGATCATTGTATATAGAGCTCCTCCCCCCCCCCCCAGTGTATAGAGATCATTGTACACAGAGCTCCTCCCCCAGTGTATAGAGATCATTGTACACAGAGCTCCTCCCCAGTGTATAGAGATCATTGTACATAGAGCTCCTCCCCCAGTGTATAGAGATCATTGTACACATTGCTCCTCCCCCAGTGTATAGAGATCATTGTACATAGCGCTCCTCCCCCAGTGTATAGAGATCATTGTACATAGAGCTCCTCCCCCAGTGTATAGAGATCATTGTAGATAGAGCTCCTCCCCAGTGTATAGAGATCATTGTACACAGAGCTCCTCCCCAGTGTATAGAGATCATTGTACACAGAGCTCCTCCCCCAGTGTATAGAGATCATTGTACACATTGCTCCTCCCCAGTGTATAGAGATCATTGTACATATTGCTCCTCCCCCCAGTGTATAGAGATCATTGTACATAGCGCTCCTCCCCCAGTGTATAGAGATCATTGTACATAGAGCTCCTCCCCCAGTGTATAGAGATCATTGTACACATTGCTCCTCCCCCCAGTGTATAGAGATCATTGTACATAGCGCTCCTCCCCCAGTGTATAGAGATCATTGTACACAATGCTCCTCCCCAGTGTATAGAGATCATTGTACACAGAGCTCCTCCCCAGTGTATAGAGATCATTGTACATAGAGCTCCTCCCCCAGTGTATAGAGATCATTGTAGATAGAGCTCCTCCCCAGTGTATAGAGATCATTGTACATAGAGCTCCTCCCCCAGTGTATAGAGATCATTGTAGATAGAGCTCCTCCCCAGTGTATAGAGATCATTGTACACATAGCTCCTCCCCCCAGTGTATAGAGATCATTGTACATAGAGCTCCTCCCCCAGTGTATAGAGATCATTGTACATAGAGCTCCTCCCCCCAGTGTATAGAGATCATTGTACACAGAGCTCCTCCCCCAGTGTATAGAGATCATTGTACACATTGCTCCTCCCCCAGTGTATAGAGATCATTGTACACATTGCTCCTCCCCCCAGTGTATAGAGATCATTGTACACAATGCTCCTCCCCAGTGTATAGAGATCATTGTACATAGAGCTCCTCCCCCAGTGTATAGAGATCATTGTACACATTGCTCCTCCCCCCAGTGTATAGAGATCATTGTACATAGCGCTCCTCCCCCAGTGTATAGAGATCATTGTACACAATGCTCCTCCCCAGTGTATAGAGATCATTGTACACAGAGCTCCTCCCCAGTGTATAGAGATCATTGTACATAGAGCTCCTCCCCCAGTGTATAGAGATCATTGTAGATAGAGCTCCTCCCCAGTGTATAGAGATCATTGTACACATAGCTCCTCCCCCCAGTGTATAGAGATCATTGTACATAGAGCTCCTCCCCCAGTGTATAGAGATCATTGTACACAGAGCTCCTCCCCAGTGTATAGAGATCATTGTACACAGAGCTCCTCCCCCAGTGTATAGAGATCATTGTACACATAGCTCCTCCCCCAGTGTATAGAGATCATTGTACATAGAGCTCCTCCCCCAGTGTATAGAGATCATTGTAGATAGAGCTCCTCCCCCAGTGTATAGAGATCATTGTACACTTAGCTCCTCCCCCCAGTGTATAGAGATCATTGTACATAGAGCTCCTCCCCCAGTGTATAGAGATCATTGTACATAGAGCTCCTCCCCCAGTGTATAGAGATCATTGTACATAGAGCTCCCCCCCAGTGTATAGAGATCATTGTACATAGAGCCCCCCCCAGTGTATAGAGATCATTGCTCCTCCCCCCAGTGTATAGAGATCATTTTACATATAGCTCCTCCCCCAGTGTATAGAGATCATTGTAGATAGAGCTCCTCCCCAGTGTATAGAGATCATTGTACATAGAGCTCCTCCCCCAGTGTATAGAGATCATTGTACATAGAGCTCCTCCCCCAGTGTATAGAGATCATTGTACATAGAGCTCCTCCCCCAGTGTATAGAGATCATTGTACATAGAGCTCCTCCCCCAGTGTATAGAGATCATTGTACACAGAGCTCCTCCCCCAGTGTATAGAGATCATTGTACATAGAGCTCCTCCCCCCCAGTGTATAGAGATCATTGTACATAGAGCTCCTCCCCCAGTGTATAGAGATCATTGTACATAGCGCTCCTCCCCCAGTGTATAGAGATCATTGTAGATAGAGCTCCGCCCCAGTGTATAGAGATCATTGTACATAGAGCTCCTCCCCCAGTGTATAGAGATCATTGTACATAGAGCTCCTCCCCCCAGTGTATAGAGATCATTGTACACAGAGCTCCTCCCCAGTGTATAGAGATCATTGTACACATAGCTCCTCCCCCCGTGTATAGAGATCATTGTACATAGAGCTCCTCCCCAGTGTATAGAGATCATTGTACACATAGCTCCTCCCCCCAGTGTATAGAGATCATTGTACATAGCGCTCCTCCCCAGTGTATAGAGATCATTGTACACATAGCTCCTCCCCCAGTGTATAGAGATCATTGTAGATAGAGCTCCTCCACAGTGTATAGAGATCATTGTACATAGAGCTCCTCCCCCAGTGTATAGAGATCATTGTACACATAGCTCCTCCCCCAGTGTATAGAGATCATTGTACATAGAGCTCCTCCCCCAGTGTATAGAGATCATTGTACATAGCGCTCCTCCCCCAGTGTATAGAGATCATTGTACATAGAGCTCCGCCCCAGTGTATAGAGATCATTGTACATAGAGCTCCTCCCCCAGTGTATAGAGATCATTGTACATAGAGCTCCTCCCCCCCCAGTGTATAGAGATCATTGTACACAGAGCTCCTCCCCAGTGTATAGAGATCATTGTACACATAGCTCCTCCCCCCCGTGTATAGAGATCATTGTACATAGAGCTCCTCCCCAGTGTATAGAGATCATTGTACACATAGCTCCTCCCCCCAGTGTATAGAGATCATTGTACATAGCGCTCCTCCCCAGTGTATAGAGATCATTGTACACATAGCTCCTCCCCCCAGTGTATAGAGATCATTGTAGATAGAGCTCCTCCCCCCGTGTATAGAGATCATTGTACATAGAGTTCCTCCCCCAGTGTATAGAGATCATTGTACATAGCGCTCCTCCCCCAGTGTATAGAGATCATTGTACATAGAGCTCCTCCCCCAGTGTATAGAGATCATTGTACATAGCGCTCCTCCCCCAGTGTATAGAGATCATTGTACACATAGCTCCTCCCCCAGTGTATAGAGATCATTGTAGATAGAGCTCCTCCCCAGTGTATAGAGATCATTGTACACATAGCTCCTCCCCCAGTGTATAGAGATCATTGTAGATAGAGCTCCTCCCCCCAGTGTATAGAGATCATTGTACATAGAGCTCCTCCCCCAGTGTATAGAGATCATTGTACATAGAGCTCCTCCCCCCAGTGTATAGAGATCATTGTACATAGAGCTCCGCCCCCCAGTGTATAGAGATCATTGTACATAGAGCTCCTCCCCCCAGTGTATAGAGATCATTGTACATAGAGCTCCTCCCACAGTGTATAGAGATCATTGTACATAGAGTTCCTCCCCCAGTGTATAGAGATCATTGTACACAGAGCTCCTCCCCCTGTGTATAGAGATCATTGTACATAGCGCTCCTCCCCCAGTGTATAGAGATCATTGTACATAGAGCTCCTCCCCCAGTGTATAGAGATCATTGTACACAGAGCTCCGCCCCAGTGTATAGAGATCATTGTACATAGAGCTCCTCCCCCAGTGTATAGAGATCATTGTACACAGAGCTCCTCCCCCAGTGTATAGAGATCATTGTACACATAGCTCCTCCCCCAGTGTATAGAGATCATTGTACATAGCGCTCCTCCCCCAGTGTATAGAGATCATTGTAGATAGAGCTCCTCCCCAGTGTATAGAGATCATTGTACACATAGCTCCTCCCCCCGTGTATAGAGATCATTGTACATAGAGCTCCTCCCCCAGTGTATAGAGATCATTGTACACATAGCTCCTCCCCCAGTGTATAGAGATCATTGTACATAGCGCTCCTCCCCCAGTGTATAGAGATCATTGTACACAGAGCTCCTCCCCAGTGTATAGAGATCATTGTACACATAGCTCCTCCCCCCAGTGTATAGAGATCATTGTACATAGAGCTCCTCCCCCAGTGTATAGAGATCATTGTACATAGAGCTCCTCCCCCAGTGTATAGAGATCATTGTACATAGAGCTCCTCCCCCAGTGTATAGAGATCATTGTACATAGAGCTCCTCCCCCAGTGTATAGAGATCATTGTACACATAGCTCCTCCCCCAGTGTATAGAGATCAGTGTATAGAGATCATTGTACATAGAGCTCCTCCCCCCCAGTGTATAGAGATCATTGTACATAGAGTTCCTCCCCCAGTGTATAGAGATCATTGTACATAGCGCTCCTCCCCCAGTGTATAGAGATCATTGTATATAGAGCTCCTCCCCAGTGTATAGAGATCATTGTACACATTGCTCCTCCCCCAGTGTATAGAGATCATTGTACATAGCGCTCCTCCCCCAGTGTATAGAGATCATTGTAGATAGAGCTCCTCCCCAGTGTATAGAGATCATTGTACATAGAGCTCCTCCCCCAGTGTATAGAGATCATTGTACATAGAGCTCCTCCCCCAGTGTATAGAGATCATTGTACATAGAGCTCCTCCCCCAGTGTATAGAGATCATTGTACATAGAGCTCCTCCCCCAGTGTATAGAGATCATTGTACACATAGCTCCTCCCCCCAGTGTATAGAGATCATTGTACATAGAGCTCCTCCCCCAGTGTATAGAGATCATTGTACATAGCGCTCCTCCCCCAGTGTATAGAGATCATTGTACATAGAGCTCCCCCCCAGTGTATAGAGATCATTGTACATAGAGCTCCTCCCCCAGTGTATAGAGATCATTGTACATAGAGCTCCTCCCCCCAGTGTATAGAGATCATTGTACACAGAGCTCCTCCCCCAGTGTATAGAGATCATTGTACACATAGCTCCTCCCCCCGTGTATAGAGATCATTGTACATAGAGCTCCTCCCCAGTGTATAGAGATCATTGTACACATAGCTCCTCCCCCCAGTGTATAGAGATCATTGTACATAACGCTCCTCCCCAGTGTATAGAGATCATTGTACACATAGCTCCTCCCCCCAGTGTATAGAGATCATTGTAGATAGAGCTCCTCCACAGTGTATAGAGATCATTGTACATAGAGTTCCTCCCCCAGTGTATAGAGATCATTGTACATAGCGCTCCTCCCCCAGTGTATAGAGATCATTGTACATAGAGCTCCTCCCCCAGTGTATAGAGATCATTGTACATAGCGCTCCTCCCCCAGTGTATAGAGATCATTGTACACATAGCTCCTCCCCCAGTGTATAGAGATCATTGTAGATAGAGCTCCTCCCCAGTGTATAGAGATCATTGTACACATAGCTCCTCCCCCAGTGTATAGAGATCATTGTAGATAGAGCTCCTCCCCAGTGTATAGAGATCATTGTACACATAGCTCCTCCCCCCAGTGTATAGAGATCATTGTACATAGAGCTCCTCCCCCAGTGTATAGAGATCATTGTACATAGAGCTCCTCCCCCCCAGTGTATAGAGATCATTGTACATAGAGCTCCGCCCCCCAGTGTATAGAGATCATTGTACATAGAGCTCCTCCCCCAGTGTATAGAGATCATTGTACATAGAGCTCCTCCACAGTGTATAGAGATCATTGTACATAGAGTTCCTCCCCCAGTGTATAGAGATCATAGTACATAGCGCTCCTCCCCCAGTGTATAGAGATCATTGTACATAGAGCTCCTCCCCCAGTGTATAGAGATCATTGTACACAGAGCTCCGCCCCAGTGTATAGAGATCATTGTACATAGAGCTCCTCCCCCAGTGTATAGAGATCATTGTACACAGAGCTCCTCCCCAGTGTATAGAGATCATTGTACACATAGCTCCTCCCCCAGTGTATAGAGATCATTGTACATAGCGCTCCTCCCCCAGTGTATCGAGTGTATAGAGATCATTGTAGATAGAGCTCCTCCCCAGTGTATAGAGATCATTGTACACATAGCTCCTCCCCCCGTGTATAGAGATCATTGTACATAGAGCTCCTCCCCAGTGTATAGAGATCATTGTACACATAGCTCCTCCCCCCAGTGTATAGAGATCATTGTACATAGCGCTCCTCCCCCAGTGTATAGAGATCATTGTACACAGAGCTCCTCCCCAGTGTATAGAGATCATTGTACACATAGCTCCTCCCCCCAGTGTATAGAGATCATTGTACATAGAGCTCCTCCCCCAGTGTATAGAGATCATTGTACATAGAGCTCCTCCCCCAGTGTATAGAGCTCATTGTACATAGAGCTCCTCCCCAGTGTATAGAGATCATTGTACATAGAGCTCCTCCCCCAGTGTATAGAGATCATTGTACACATAGCTCCTCCCCCAGTGTATAGAGATCATTGTACATAGAGCTCCTCCCCCCAGTGTATAGAGATCATTGTACATAGAGTTCCTCCCCCAGTGTATAGAGATCATTGTACATAGCGCTCCTCCCCCAGTGTATAGAGATCATTGTATATAGAGCTCCTCCCCCAGTGTATAGAGATCATTGTACACATAGCTCCTCCCCCCAGTGTATAGAGATCATTGTACATAGAGCTCCTCCACAGTGTATAGAGATCATTGTACATAGAGTTCCTCCCCCAGTGTATAGAGATCATTGTACATAGCGCTCCTCCCCCAGTGTATAGAGATCATTGTATATAGAGCTCCTCCCCCAGTGTATAGAGATCATTGTACACATAGCTCCTCCCCCCAGTGTATAGAGATCATTGTACATAGAGCTCCTCCCCCAGTGTATAGAGATCATTGTATATAGAGCTCCTCCCCGAGTGTATAGAGATCATTGTACACAGAGCTCCTCCCCCAGTGTATAGAGATCATTGTACATAGAGCTCCTCCCCCAGTGTATAGAGATCATTATACATAGAGCTCCTCCCCCAGTGTATAGAGATCGTTGTACACATAGCTCCTCCCCAGTGTATAGAGATCATTGTACATAGAGCTCCTCCCCCAGTGTATAGAGATCATTGTATATATAGCTCCTCCCCCAGTGTATAGAGATCATTGTATATAGAGCTCCTCCCCCAGTGTATAGAGATCATTGTATATAGAGCTCCTCCCCCAGTGTATAGAGATCATTGTACACAGAGCTCCTCCCCCCAGTGTATAGAGATCATTGTACACAGAGCTCCTCCCCCCCAGTGTATAGAGATCATTGTACATAGAGCTCCGCCCCCAGTGTCATTCAACCCACTTCCTCCTCCCCCAGACCATCATGGACACGCCCCCCAGCCTGTGACTGCACAGTAAAAGGAGAAGCAACACAATGATGAACTCACTGCTCTTGCAATTCAGGGGTCACATTTGGGGGCCCCTCACTGACATGAATATTTAGTTTGGGGGTCCAGGAATTTAGGGGTCACATTTGGGGGCCCCTCACTGACATGAATATGTAGTTGGGGGGTCCAGGAATTCAGGGGGGACATTTGGGGCCCCTCACTGACATGAATATGTAGTTGGGGGGTCCAGGAATTTAGGGGTCACATTTGGGGCCCCTCACTGACATGAATATGTAGTTGGGGGTCCAGGAATTTAGGGGTCACATTTGGGGCCCCTCACTGACATGAATATGTAGTTGGGGGGTCCAGCAATTTAGGGGTCACATTTGGGGCCCCTCACTGACATGAATATGTAGTTGATGTAGATGAAGGGGGGGGGGTCACACCCTTCACCCCTCCAGTGTTTAGTATTAGGATTTCCTATTGCAGTTCCCACTGTATGCAGTGCACCATCTAGTGGCTGAATGAGGGAAGTGAAGGCCCAGTTACTTTGCAGAAAATTCAGGGATGAGGGGATTGTCAGGGAGGGGGGTGAGGAGATTGTCAGGGAGGGGGGGTGAGGAGATTGTCAGGGAGGAAGGTGAGGGGACTGTCAGGGAGGGGGGGTGAGGGGATTGTCGGGGAGGGGGGGATGAGGGGATTGTCGGGGAGGGGGGCGATGAGGGGATTGTCGGGGAGGGGGCGATGAGGGGATTGTCGGAGAGGGGGGGATGAGGGGATTGTCGGGGAGGGGGGTGAGGGGATTGTCAGGGAGGGGGGTGAGGCGTTTGTCAGGGAGGGGGGATGAGGGGATTGTCGGGGAGGGGGGATGAGGGGATTGTCGGCGAGGGGGGGTGAGGGGATTGTCGATGAGGGGTGGTGAGGGGACTGTCAGGGAGGGGGGATGAGGGGACTGTCAGGGAGGGGGGATGAGGGGATTGTCAGGGAGGGGGGGATGAGGGGATTGTCAGGGAGGGGGGGTGAGGGGATTGTCAGGGGGGGTGAGGGGGTTGTCAGGGAGGGGGGATGAGGGAATTGTCAGGGAGGGGGGATGAGGGAATTGTCAGGGGGGGTAAGGGGGTTGTCAGGGAGGGGGGGATGAGGCGGATTGTCAGGGAGGGGGGGTGAGGAGATTGTCAGGGAGGAAGGTGAGGGGACTGTCAGGGAGGGGGGGTGAGGGGATTGTCGGGGAGGGGGGGATGAGGGGATTGTCGGGGAGGGGGGGATGAGGGGATTGTCAGGGAGGGGGATGAGGGGATTTTCGGGGAGGGGGCGATGAGGGGATTGTCGGAGAGGGGGGGATGAGGGGATTGTCGGGGAGGGGGGGATGAGGGGATTGTCAGGGAGGGCGATGAGGGGATTGTCGGAGAGGGGGGGATGAGGGGATTGTCGGGGAGGGAGGTGAGGGGATTGTCAGGGAGGGGGGTGAGGGAATTGTCAGGGAGGGGGTGAGGGGATTGTCGATGAGGGGTGGTGAGGGGATTGTCAGGGAGGGGGATGAGGGGACTGTCAGGGAGGGGGGATGAGGGGATTGTCAGGGAGGGGGATGAGGGGATTGTCAGGGAGGGGGATGAGGGGATTGTCAGGGAGGGGGGTGAGGGGATTGTCGGAGAGGGGGGGATGAGGGGATTGTCGGGGAGGGGGGGATGAGGGGATTGTCGGGGAGGGGGTGAGGGGATTGTCAGGGAGGGGGGTGAGGGGTTTGTTAGGGAGGGGGGGTATGAGGGGATTGTCAGAGAGGGGGGATGAGGGGATTGTCGGCGAGGGGGGATGAGGGGATTATCGGCGAGGGGGGGTGAGGGGATTGTCGGCGAGGTAGGGTGAGGGGATAGTCAGGGAGGGGGATGAGGGGTTTGTCAGGGAGGGGGATGAGGGGACTGTCAGGGAGGGGGATGAGGGGACTGTCAGGGAGGGGGGGATGAGGGGACTGTCAGGGGGGGGGATGAGGGGACTGTCAGGGAGGGGGATGAGGGGATTGTCAGGGAGGGGGGATGAGGGGATTGTCAGGGAGGGGGGTGAGGGGTTTGTCAGGGAGGGGGGGATGAGGGGACTGTCAGGGGGGGGATGAGGGGACTGTCAGGGGGGGGGATGAGGGGATTGTCAGGGAGGGGGGATGAGGGGATTGTCAGGGAGGGGGATGAGGGGATTGTCAGGGAGGGGGATGAGGGGATTGTCAGGGAGGGGGGTGAGGGGTTTGTCAAGGAGGGGGGTGAGGGGACTGTCAGGGAGGGGATTGTCAGGGAGGGGGGGATGAGGGGATTGTCAGGGAGGGGGGTGAGGGGTTTGTCAGGGAGGGGGGATAAGGGGATTGTCGGCGAGGGGGGATGAGGGGATTGCAAGGGAGGGGGTGAGCGGAGATCACTTCTATGGGGACGCCTCGGTCCGGACTCCTCCCATTCACTTCTATGGGGACGCCTCGGTCTGGACTCCTCCCATTCACTTCTATGGGGACGCCTCGGTCCGGACTCCTCCCATTCACTTCTATGGGGACGCCTAGGTCCGGACTCCTCCCATTCACTTCTATGGGGACGCCTCGGTCCGGACTCCTCCCATTCACTTCTATGGGGACGCCTCGGTCCGGACTCCTCCACTTCACTTCTATGGGGACGCCTCGGTCCGGACTCCTCCCATTCACTTCTATGGGGACGCCTCGGTCCGGACTCCTCCCATTCACTTCTATGGGGACGCCTCGGTCCGGACTCCTCCCATTCACTTCTATGGGGACGCCTCGGTCCGGACTCCTCCCATTCACTTCTATGGGGACGCCTCGGTCCGGACTCCTCCCATTCACTTCTATGGGGACGCCTCGGTCCGGACTCCTCCCATTCACTTCTATGGGGACGCCTCGGTCCGGACTCCTCCACTTCACTTCTATGGGAACGCCTCGGTCCGGACTCCTCCCATTCACTTCTATGGGGACGCCTCGGTCCGGACTCCTCCCATTCACTTCTATGGGGACGCCTCGGTCCGGACTCCTCCCATTCACTTCTATGGGGACGCCTCGGTCCGGACTCCTCCCATTCACTTCTATGGGGACGCCTCGGTCCGGACTCCTCCCATTCACTTCTATGGGGACGCCTCGGTCCGGACTCCTCCCATTCACTTCTATGGGGACGCCTCGGTCCGGACTCCTCCCATTCACTTCTATGGGGACGCCTCGGTCCGGACTCCTCCACTTCACTTCTATGGGGACGCCTCGGTCCGGACTCCTCCCATTCACTTCTATGGGGACGCCTCGGTCCGGACTCCTCCCATTCACTTCTATGGGGACGCCTCGGTCCGGACTCCTCCCATTCACTTCTATGGGGACGCCTCGGTCCGGACTCCTCCCATTCACTTCTATGGGGACGCCTCGGTCCGGACTCCTCCCATTCACTTCTATGGGGACGCCTCGGTCCGGACTCCTCCCATTCACTTCTATGGGGACGCCTCGGTCCGGACTCCTCCCATTCACTTCTATGGGGACGCCTCGGTCCGGACTCCTCCCATTCACTTCTATGGGGACGCCTCGGTCCGGACTCCTCCCATTCATTTCTATGGGGACGCCTCGTCCGGACTCCTCCCATTCACTTCTATGGGGACGCCTCGGTCCGGACTCCTCCACTTCACTTCTATGGGGACGCCTCGGTCCGGACTCCTCCCATTCACTTCTATGGGGACGCCTCGGTCCGGACTCCTCCCATTCACTTCTATGGGGACGCCTCGGTCCGGACTCCTCCCATTCACTTCTATGGGGACGCCTCGGTCCGGACTCCTCCCATTCACTTCTATGGGGACGCCTCGGTCCGGACTCCTCCCATTCACTTCTATGGGGACGCCTCGGTCCGGACTCCTCCCATTCACTTCTATGGGGACTCCTCGGTCCGGACTCCTCCCATTCACTTCTATGGGGACGCCTCGGTCCGGACTCCTCCCATTCACTTCTATGGGGACGCCTCGGTCCGGACTCCTCCCATTCACTTCTATGGGGACGCCTCGGTCCGGACTCCTCCCATTCACTTCTATGGGGACGCCTCGGTCCGGACTCCTCCCATTCACTTCTATGGGGACGCCTCGGTCCGGACTCCTCCCATTCACTTCTATGGGGACGCCTCGGTCCGGACTCCTCCCATTCACTTCTATGGGGACGCCTCGGTCCGGACTCCTCCCATTCACTTCTATAGGGACGCCTCGGTCCGGACTCCTCCCATTCACTTCTATGGGGACGCCTCGGTCCGGACTCCTCCAATTCACTTCTATGGGGACGCCTCGGTCCGGACTCCTCCCATTCACTTCTATGGGGACGCCTCGGTCCGGACTCCTCCCATTCACTTCTATGGGGACGCCTCGGTCCGGACTCCTCCCAATCACTTCTATGGGGACGCCTCGGTCCGGACTCCTCCTATTCACTTCTATGGGGACGCCTCGTCCGGACTTCTCCTATTCACTTCTATGGGGATGCCTCGGTCCGGACTCCTCCCATTCACTTCTATGGGGACGCCTCGGTCCGGACTCCTCCCATTCACTTCTATGGGGACGCCTCGGTCCGGACTCCTCCCATTCACTTCTATGGGGACGCCTCGGTCCGGACTCCTCCCATTCACTTCTATGGGGACGCCTCGGTCCGGACTCCTCCCATTCACTTCTATGGGGACGCCTCGGTCCGGACTCCTCCCGTTCACTTCTATGGGGACGCCTCGGTCCGGACTCCTCCCATTCACTTCTATGGGGAAGCCTCGGTCCGGACTCCTCCCATTCACTTCTATGGGGACGCCTCGGTCCGGACTCCTCCCATTCACTTCTATCGGGACGCCTCGGTTCGGACTCCTCCCATTCACTTCTATGGGGACGCCTCGGTCCGGACTCCTCCCTATCACTTCTATAGGGACGCCTCGGTCCGGACTCCTCCCATTCACTTCTATGGGGACGCCTCGGTCCGGACTCCTCCCAATCACTTCTATGGGGACCCCTCGGTCCAGACTCCTCCCAATCACTTCTATGGGGACGCCTCGGTCCGGACTCCTCCCATTCACTTCTATGGGGACGCCTCGGTCCGGACTCCTCCCATTCACTTCTATGGGGAAGCCTCGGTCCGGACTCCTCCCATTCACTTCTATGGGGACGCCTCGGTCCGGACTCCTCCCATTCACTTCTATGGGGACGCCTCGGTCCGGACTCCTCCCATTCACTTCTATGGGGACGCCTCGGTCCGGTCTCCTCCTATTCACTTCTATGGGGACGCCTCGTCCGGACTTCTCCTATTCACTTCTATGGGGACGCCTCGGTCCGGACTCCTCCCATTCACTTCTATGGGGACGCCTCGTATGGACTTCTCCTATTCACTTCTGTGGGGACGCCTCGGTCCGGACTCCTCCCATTCACTTCTATGGGGACGCCTCGTCCGGACTTCTCCTATTCACTTCTATGGGGACGCCTCGGTCCGGACTCCTTCCATTCACTTCTATGGGGACGCCTCGGTCCGGACTCCTCCCATTCACTTCTATGGGGACGCCTCGTCCGGACTCCTCCCATTCACTTCTATGGGGACGCCTCGGTCTGGACTCCACCCATTCACTTCTATGGGGACGCCTCGGTCCGGACTTCTCCCATTCACTTCTATGGGGACGCCTTGGTCTGGACTTCTCCCATTCACTTCTATGGGGACGCCTCGGTCCGGACTCCTCCCATTCACTTCTATGGGGACGCCTCGGTCCGGAGTCCTCCCATTCACTTCTATGGGGACGCCTCGGTCCGGAGTCCTCCCAATCACTTCTATGGGGACGCCTCGGTCCGGACTCCTCCCATTCACTTCTATGGGGACGCCTCGGTCCGGACTCCTCCCATTCACTTCTATGGGGACGCCTCGGTCCGGACTCCTCCCATTCACTTCTATGGGGAAGCCTCGGTCCGGACTCCTCCCATTCACTTCTATGGGGACGCCTCGGTCCGGACTCCTCCCATTCACTTCTATGGGGACGCCTCGGTCCAGACTCCTCCCATTCACTTCTATGGGGACGCCTCGGTCCGGTCTCCTCCTATTCACTTCTATGGGGACGCCTCGTATGGACTTCTCCTATTCACTTCTGTGGGGACGCCTCGTCCGGACTTCTCCTATTCACTTCTATGGGGACGCCTCGGTCCGGACTCCTCCCATTCACTTCTATGGGGACGCCTCGGTCCGGACTCCTCCTAATTACTTCTATAGGGACGCCTCGGTCCGGACTCCTCCCATTCACTTCTATGGGGACGCCTCGTCCGGACTCCTCCCATTCACTTCTATGGGGACGCCTCGGTCTGGACTCCACCCATTCACTTCTATGGGGACGCCTCGGTCCGGACTTCTCCCATTCACTTCTATGGGGACGCCTCGGTCCGGACGACTCCCATTCACTTCTATGGGGACGCCTCGGTCCGGACTCCTCCCATTCACTTCAATGGGGACGCCTCGGTCCGGACTCCTCCCATTCACTTCTATGGGGACGCCTCGGTCCGGACTCCTCCCATTCACTTCTATGGGGATGCCTCGGTCCGGTCTCCTCCCATTCACTTCTATGGGGACGCCTCGGTCCGGACTCCTCCCATTCACTTCTATGGGGACGCCTCGGTCCGGACTCCTCCCATTCACTTCTATGGGGACGCCTCGGTCCGGACTCCTCCCATTCACTTCTATGGGGACGCCTCGGTCCGGACTCCTCCCATTCACTTCTGTGGGGACGCCTCGGTCCGGACTCCTCCCATTCACTTCTGTGGGGACGCCTCGGTCCGGACTCCTCCCATTCACTTCTATGGGGACGCCTCGGTCCGGACTCCTCCCATTCACTTCTATGGGGACGCCTCGGTCCGGACTCCTCCCATTCACTTCTATGGGGACGCCTCGGTCCGGACTCCTCCCATTCACTTCTATGGGGACGCCTCGGTCGGGACTCCTCCCATTCACTTCTATGGGGACGCCTCGGTCCGGACTCCTCCCATTCACTTCTATGGGGACGCCTCGGTCCGGACTCCTCCCATTCACTTCTATGGGGACGCCTCGGTCCGGACTCCTCCTAATTACTTCTATAGGGACGCCTCGGTCCGGACTCCTCCCATTCACTTCTATGGGGACGCCTCGGTCCGGACTCCTCCCATTCACTTCTATGGGGACGCCTCGGTCCGGACTCCTCCCATTCACTTCTATGGGGACGCCTCGGTCCGGACTCCTCCAAATAACTTCTATAGGGACGCCTCGGTCCGGACTCCTCCCATTCACTTCTATGGGGACGCCTCGGTCCGGACTCCTCCCATTCACTTCTATGGGGACGCCTCGGTCCGGACTCCTCCCATTCACTTCTATGGGGACGCCTCGGTCCGGACTCCTCCCATTCACTTCTATGGGGACGCCTCGGTCCGGACTCCTCCCATTCACTTCTATGGGGACGCCTCGGTCCGGACTCCTCCCATTCACTTCTATGGGGACGCCTCGGTCCGGACTCCTCCCATTCACTTCTATGGGGACGCCTCGGTCCGGACTCCTCCTAATTACTTCTATAGGGACGCCTCGGTCCGGACTCCTCCCATTCACTTCTATGGGGACGCCTCGGTCCGGACTCCTCCCATTCACTTCTATGGGGACGCCTCGGTCCGGACTCCTCCCATTCACTTCTATGGGGACGCCTCGGTCCGGACTCCTCCTAATTACTTCTATAGGGACGCCTCGGTCCGGACTCCTCCCATTCACTTCTATGGGGACGCCTCGGTCCAGACTCCTCCCATTCACTTCTATGGGGACGCCTCGGTCCGGACTCCTCCCATTCACTTCTATGGGGACGCCTCGGTCTGGACTTCTCCCAATTACTTCTATATAGCGGCCCAGCTGGGAGTCATGTGACCACAGGCGTGGGGGGGGTAATAATTTAAGTGGAGTTGTCCTTTAAATCCCTCCCGCAGAGGGAGCTTCTGGACACTTCTGTCTCCGCCTCCTCACACATGACTCCACCCCCGTCTCCCATGGTCTGCGCACAATGCCTGGCGGCCCCTCCCCCTGCCCTCGCGGCCGGGCCGCCCCGCCCTTACCCCCCACGTGCGGCCAATCCTTTGTCACCTTTCTTTTCCCTCTGCGCAGGCGCACTGCCCTCCCTTTCTCTTCCCTCCACTCTCACACGAACTTGTTCCCTCCAACAATAACCCTCACAGAGCCCCGCCCTTCCTTCGTCATTGAACATCCCGCTCTGGGATTGGTCCGCGGGACAGAGTGGGGGCTCGTCATTTGATCGGCAGTCTCTCCCACCAATAGCGGCGAGTGAGGGGGCGGGCTTCCGGCGGAGTTAGACCAATAGCGGCGGGCGGAAAGGCTTTTGGTCTCCTCGCAGTTTGGTTGTCGGCCATTTCCGTCTGGCAGCAGATTCCATCAACGCGCGGGAGGACAGAGAGACCGGAGAGGTGAGCGGAGAACCGGGAGGAGGGGGAAGGGAGAGACCGGAGGGGTGACCGGGGAGGAGGGGGGAAGGTAGAGACCGGACAACCGGGAGGAGGGGGAAGGGACAGACCGGAGGGGTGACCGGGGAGGAGGGGGGAAGGGAGAGACCGGAGAACCGGGAGGAGGGGGAAGGGAGAGACCGGAGAACCGGGGGGGAGGGAGAGACCGGAGAACCGGGGGGGAGGGAGAGACCGGAGATGTTGGTGGAGGGGGATGGGAGATGAGGGGGCCCGGGATGGCGTGAGGGGAGATCCGGGAGGAAGGGGCCCGGAATGGGGTGAGGATGGCGGGGGTCGTTGTGACCGGAGAGGCGGACGCTGAGCTTTATTTGCTGTCTCATATTTCTCATGTTTGGATCCCCAATACAGACCGTATATATTGTTTGCTGTCCCATATTTCCTCTGATCTCCTCTCTTCATCCCTCTGAGGAGATAATAATGGAGGTTGTTGGCGGATCATGGAGTGTATTGGGGCCTCTGAGTCCTCATGGACCCCCCCTCCCCAGTTATTATATAGGAAAGGCCGGACCCCCGTTATTATACAGGCTGTACCCCCTCCGTTAATTATACAGGCCGTACCCCCCCGTTATTATACAGGCCGTACCCCCCCCCCCCCCCCCCCCCCCCCCGTTATTATACAGGCCGGACCCCCCCTCTTATTATACGGGTCAGGCCGGGACCCCCCCCTGTTATTATACGGGACAGGCCGGGACCCCCCCCCTGTTATTATACGGGTCAGGCCGGGACCCCCCCTGTTATTATACGGGACAGGCCGGGACCCCCCCCTGTTATTATACGGGACAGGCCGGGACCCCCCCCCCCCGTTATTATACGGGACAGGCTGGGACTCCCCCCTGTTATTATACGGGACAGGCCGGGACCCCCCCCCCGTTGTTATACGGGACAGGCCGGGACCCCCCCCCTATTATCCCCCCCCTGTTATTATACGGGACAGGCCGGGACCCCCCCCCTGTTATTATCCCCCCTTTTATTATAAGGGACAGGCCGGGACCCCCCCCCTCCTGTTATTATAAGGGACAGGCCGGGACCCCCCCCCTGTTATTATACGGGACAGGCCGGGACCCCCCCCCTCCTGTTATTATACGGGACAGGCCGGGACCCCCCCCTCCTGTTATTATAAGGGACAGGCCGGGACCCCCCCCCTGTTATTATACGGGACAGGCCGGGACCCCCCCCCTGTTATTATACGGGACAGGCCGGGACCCCCCCCCCCCTGTTATTATACGGGACAGGCCGGGACCCCCCCCTGTTATTATACGGGACAGGCCGGGACCCCCCCCTGTTATTATACGGGACAGGCCGGGACCCCCCCCTGTTATTATACGGGACAGGCCGGGACCCCCCCCCCTGTTATTATACGGGACAGGCCGGGACCCCCCCCCCTGTTATTATACGGGACAGGCCGGGACCCCCCCCCCTGTTATTATATGGGACAGGCCGGGACCCCCCCCCCCCGCCCCCCCCCCCTATTAACCCCCCCCCCCCCCCCCTGTTATTACCCCCCCCCCCCTGTTATTATACGGGACAGGCCGGGACCCCCCCCCCTGTTATTATCCCCCCTTTTATTAGGGACAGGCTGGGACCCCCCCCCCCTGTTATTATACGGGACAGGCCGGGACCCCCCCCCTGTTATTATCCCCCCTTTTATTATAAGGGACAGGCCGGGACCCCCCCCCTCCTGTTATTATAAGGGACAGGCCGGGACCCCCCCCCCCCCCCCCATGTTATCCCCCCCCTGTTATTATATGGGACAGGCCGG
Organism: Lithobates sylvaticus; assembly: GCA_028564925.1. NCBI lineage: Eukaryota > Metazoa > Chordata > Amphibia > Anura > Ranidae > Lithobates > Lithobates sylvaticus. The sequence goes on along the minus strand of CM053033.1, from coordinate 2,852,556 downwards.
GACCCCCCCCCCCCTCTTATTATACGGGCCCCCCTCCCCCGTTATCATCAAAAACATCCCGGACCCTCCCTCGTTGTTATATAGGACAGGCAGGACCCTCTTATTATACGGGACAGGCCGGGACCCCCCCCCCCCCGTTATCATCCAGGACAGGCCGGATGTTCTTATCACTGTTAAGCCGTCCCCCAGACTGATGAGGGGTCCCATCAGCATCTGGTCCCCAAGGGCTGGGCTCTCATCAGTCGGGGGGGGGGGGGGGCTTTCATTAGTCGGGGGTAGACCCTAGTTTATCCCTCTCGGAGGAGATAATGGAGGTCGTTGGTGGATCATGCTGTGTATTGGGGGGGTCTCATCACTATGTAGGGGGGGGGTCCCTCATCACTGTCAGAGGAAACCTTGATGGGTTTTACTTCCTCTTCTGCTCCCTGCAAATTAAAAGTATAATGGGGTATTATGCATCGCATTACCAGCCTATTATGTGACACCTAACTGGGGGGAGGGGGGCATGGGCTCTCATTGCAGTCTGGGGGTGGGGGCTCATTACCTCCAGGGGGGGCAGGCCGTCAGACCTCCAGGACCAGCTGTAGTCCGATATGTGAGGACCCCCCAGAGATGACTTACCTCATTTCTTTTCAGCTGAAGATGCAGGGAAACCGCGGATTTCGGTCAGAACAGCAGAATCACGCCCACCGCAAACCACCACAACACCAACAACAACATCAGCAGCCGCCGCCGGAGCTCGAGATCCCGTCACCTACCAACGGGCAGCAGAATGCAAGTAAGTGTCCATCACCACTGAAGGGGAACTCAAAGCGTCGCCTATGGAGATTTTATTTCGGTCTCGGAGTTTGTCGCCATTTCAAGTGTTACTCGGTATCTATTGTCTCTGCATGTTACAAAAAATTGGGGTGTATTGTTTTTTTTTTTTTTTACTATTACATTTTTTTTCACCAAAAAATTAACATTTGTAAAACCGCCGCACAAATACCGTGTGACATAAAAACGATCACCATTTTATTCCTTGGGGTCTCTGCTAACTAAAAAATTTGGCGCTCCGAGTAATTTCCTAGCAAAAAATATACTTTATACTTGTAAACAAAAGTGCCAGAAAAAACCTGGGGGCGGGGGGTGTCAAGTGATTAAGAACCCCCCCGGGGGGGGTCAAGTGATTAAGAACCCCCCCGGGGGGGGTCAAGTGATTAAGAACCCCCTGGGGGGGGGGTCAAGTGATTAAGAACCCCCTGGGGGGGGGGGGGTCAAGTGATTAAGAATCCCTCCCCTGGGGGGGTCAAGTGATTAAGAATCCCTCCCCTGGGGGGGTCAAGTGATTAAGAACCCCTCCCCTGGGGGGGGGTCAAGTGATTAAGAACCCCTCCCCTGGGGGGGGGGTCAAGTGATTAACACACCCCATTAGAGTACGTGGTGAATGTCCCAGAGCCCCAGGTGGAGGAGGGGTGATGGAGCCGCGGCTGGTGCCCCAGGTGGAGGAGGGGTGATGGAGCCGCGGCTGGTGCAAGGATAAGTGATGGAGCCTCTTGTGACTCCCCCATTGACAGGACATGGACCCTTCCATGGTGGAGCCCCACCACAAGGGTGGACTTGTTGTTCATGCTTCTGGGGGTTGGTCTTTACTCAGGAAATTGGGGGGGGCGTGGCCTCACATCTCTTATTCTGAAATAAAAGGATGAGAATCTGATTTTCTGTATGGAGGAGATAAAAATGTGATCACTTCCTCCATCTCCCCAGGTGAGGGGGTCGTCATTGACCTGAAGAGCTTCAAGAAGCCGGGGGAGAAGACCTACACCCAGCGCAGCCGCCTCTTTGTCGGCAACTTGCCTCCCGATGTCACGGATGAGGAGCTGAGGAAACTATTTGAGAAGTACGGCAAAGCCGGGGAGATCTTCATCCACAAGGACAAAGGATTCGGCTTCATCAGGCTGGTGAGTGGAGCTGTGATTTGTGGATGTGCAGAGAGGCTTTTGGTGTACGTTGTAGCACCCAGAACCGTGACATTGTATACAACCAGCGCCTAGAACCTTCACAGTGACATTGTACACGACCAACCTCTAGGGGCCTCACCATGACATTGTATGCAACCAGCATCTAGATCCTTCACCATGACATTGTACGCAACCAACGTCTAGAAGCCTCATTAGGACATTGTACTCAACCAGCGCCTAGGGGCCTCACCATGACATTGTTCACGGCCAACGTCTAGGGGGCTTCACCATGACATTGTATGCAACCAGCATCTAAGGGCCTCACTATGACGGTGTACCCAGCCAGCACCTAGAAGCCTCACCATGACATTGTACGCAACCAGTGTCTATGGGCCTCACCATGACATTGTACACAACCAACGTCTAGAACCCTCACCATGACATTGTATGCAACCAACGTCCTAGGGGGCCTCACCATGACATTGTACACAACCAACGTCTAGAACCCTCACCATGACATTGTATGCAACCAACGTCCTAGGGGGCCTCACCATGACATTGTACACGACCAGCGTCTAGAACCCTCACCATGACATTGTACACGACCAACGTCTAGGGGCCTCACCATGACATTGTACACGACCAGTGTCTAGGGGCCTCACCATGACATTGTACATGACCAGTGTCTAGGGGCCTCACCATGACATTGTACACGACCAACGTCTAGGGGCCTCACCATAACATTATACACGACCAACGTCTAGGGGCCACACCATGACATTGTACATGACCAGTGTCTAGGGGCCTCACCATGACATTGTACATGACCAGTGTCTAGGGGCCTCACCATGACATTGTACACGACCAACGTCTAGGGGCCTCACCATGACATTATACACGACCAACGTCTAGGGGCCACACCATGACATTGTACATGACCAGTGTCTAGGGGCCTCACCATGACATTGTACATGACCAGTGTCTAGGGGCCTCACCATGACATTGTACACGACCAACGTCTAGAACCCTCATTATGACATTGTACGCGACCAGCGTCTAGGGGTCTCACCATGACATTGTACACAACCAATGTCATGGTGAGGGTTCTAGGTATTAGCGGTGTACACCGATTTTTATGACCTTTGATTTCTCTCCCACAGGAAACACGCACTCTTGCAGAGATTGCGAAGGCCGAGCTGGACAATCTTCCATTGCGAGGGAAGCAGTTGCGCGTTCGGTTTGCCTGCCACAGCGCGGCGCTCTCTGTGCGGAACCTTCCTCAGTTCGTCTCCAATGAGCTGTTAGAAGAGGCTTTCTGCATTTTCGGTCAGGTGGAGAGAGCCATCGTCATTGTGGACGATCGCGGAAGACCTACCGGCAAAGGAATTGTGGAATTCGCATCGAAGCCGTCGGCCCGGAAAGCTCTCGATCGTTGTGCTGACGGCTCTTATCTTCTCACCGCGTGAGTACAAAAAAACTGCCAATTCCCCCCCCCCGCTATCCCCTCCCAGCCTCCCCCCGCTATCCCCTCCTATCCCCTCCCTGCCTCCCCCCCGCTATCCCCTCCATGCCTCCCCCCCGCTATCCCCTCCATGCCTCCTCCCGCTATCCCCTCCATGCCTCCTCCCGCTATCCCCTCCATGCCTCCTCCCGCTATCCCCTCCATGCCTCCTCCCGCTATCCCCTCCATGCCTCCTCCCGCTATCCCCTCCATGCCTCCTCCCGCTGTCGCCCTTTCCCCCCCCCCCCCCCCCCCCCCCGCTTTCCCCCGCTATCGCCTCCCTGTATTTCCACGGCTGTTCCTCTGTAGCCTCAACCCCCCGTGTAAGCTCCGTTTGTACTACAGAACTGACCGTGCTTCTACCTTGTGCAGGTTTCCACGTCCGATCACCGTAGAACCGATGGATCAGCTGGATGATGAGGAAGGATTACCGGAGAAACTTGTTGCGAAAAATAACTCCTACCACAAGTACGTACCGTTGTCCCCCCTCCCCCCCCAGGTTCATGAACACTCCTGGACTTCTCTACAGTTTACGTTTTTTCTGAGCGCTGGGAGAACAGCTACCTTTTTATGCTGCTGATGCTGGACCTTCTGGTCCCAATTCTTTAGGTGGCAGTCACATGCTGCGTCTGCCCCTCCCCCCTCCTAACTGATCAGAGCTCTTTGTATTAAGTGAATGGACGGGGGACTGGTGGGCGGAGCTGCTGTATGAGAACGGTGTCAGTTTTGGGAGTGTAGTGATGGCTGTACTCCCGGAGCTCCATAAATCTGAGGAGTCCACCAGGCAGCTTGCACCTCATTGGATTTTATACTTTTCCTGTAGTGTCTCAATTCCTGGAGTTCACCTTTAACCTCCAGAGTGTGGTCTGACGTGCGACCATCATGGCGCCATCTAGAGACCGCTAGCCCAACTTCACACCTTTTTAACCTGTTGCTGCCCACCGTCATGACGTGATGGATTGGAGCGGAGATATCTGATGGGTGTAGCTACAGACATCGTTCAGATATTGCTGTTTTCAGCCGGCGATTCCCTGCGCCAAAAGAACGATCATATCGGCTAATCCGCTGCTTGATCGTTCTTGCGAGAGGGGACGTTCCCCTCCCGCCGCCCTCCGGTGCTTCTACCGACTCACCGCTACGATTGGTGAGTCTGAGACAGGATCTGCCGGCCCCGGATGTTGATCATAGAGATTTGCGGTGGACCAGATGGTCGCCGGGGTCTCTATGATCGTCGGAGGCCGGGCGCGATGTTATGACGTCACGCCCGGCCTCTGCATTCAAAAAAAAAACGGCGCCTCGGCTGTGAAGCTGTGATTGGTTCATTTTTGGGGATTTCAGGCTTTCCAGCCAAGAGGTGAGATGTGGGTCTTATGGACTTCATATCTCACTATAAAGAGGACCTGTCATGTCATATTCCTATTTACATTCCTTGTAATGGGAATAAGTGATCAATTTTTTTTTTTTTTTTCGATTCGTAACTTTTTTTTTCGATTCGTAAATTATTAAAATGTAATAATAGCATACACATTACATCAAATTATGAATTATGCTCCACTTACGAATCTACGAATAAATACGAATGCGTCCGAAAATTAAACTAACGAAAAAACGAATCAACGAAAAAATAACTCTTACGAATGTACTAATCGATGGAAACGAAAATTAACGAAACAAATTTTTTTGTTGTGCACATGTCTACCCTTTTCCCCGTGTGCTTGAACGCATGCGCAAGTCCCGCCCACATATAATAACTGTGTTCAACCCACACATGAGGTATCGACGCGAGCGTTAAAACGAGAGCGATAAATGTAGACAGTGCATTTTGGGGACCCTGCACCCCCACACGGATGGTTTCGGAGGAGAATATGTGTCGGCGCAGCTGCTGAATCCCTGGACATAAATTTGACTGCTTGCCCAGGGTACCCCCCCCCAAGGGTACATCCCTGTGTGGATAAATACGGGCATACGCTGTTGTGCGCCCGGTGTGAATGAGGCCTAAGGCTGTTTCCATTGTGCCCCTAAAGTCGCATGATTTTGCCGCGACTTGAAGCAAATGCCTGTGTATTCTTGAGGTCTATGGATCTCAAGTCGCATCTAAGTGGGACCAGAGTAGTGCGGGGACTACTTTGAAGTTGCACAGATATGAACGGTACTCATTGGAAATCATGGGGGTACGACTTGTAATGCGACTTTTCAGTCGCATGAAAAGTCGCACTAGTGGAAACCGAGCCTAATTGTTTCATTGATGGACATAATTTAATGATCAGCAATCTAGGGTTATACCCCCTGGGGGGGGGGGGGGAGCAGAGTGAACCCTTAGTTGCCTATTGATGGACTTTGAGATGATTTTGTGTTTTTTGCTCTTTCCAGGGAGCGGGAGCAGATGCCTCGTTTCGCTCAGCCCGGAAGCTTTGAGTATGAATACGCGATGCGTTGGAAGGCCCTGATCGAGATGGAGAAGCAGCAGCAGGACCAAGTGGACCGAAACATCAAGGATGCCCAAGAGAAGATGGAGGTGGAGATGGAGGCTGCGAGACACGAGCACCAGGTCATGCTCATGCGGCAAGGTGAGCCTTGGTTTCATGGAAAGCCTTGCTTTATGGACAGCCCATCCCCCCCCCATGCATACATACCGGGCAATGTTAAAAAAATGCTTTAAAAAAAAAAATCCCAGAGAGCGTTACTCTGGGATTTCTGTTGCCCAGCTTTTTCTCATCAACTTCCACCACCAGGGTGATTGTGTTTTTGTAAGAGCACGTGCTCCTGTGGGATGTGAGGGGCGGCCGGCGCGCGCTCCAGTGGGGTGAGGGGCGGCCGGCGCGCGCCCCTGTGGGATGTGAGCTGACATTTTTTTTTTATTAGATTCCATTAATTTAACAATTTGTTATATTTGTAGATTTAATGAGACGGCAAGAAGAATTGCGTAGACTGGAGGAGCTACACAACCAAGATGTGCAGAAACGCAAGCAGCTGGAGCTCAGGTATGACTGCTTGATGTATAGAGGTCTGATTTGATGGCATGGTGCGGTGGGCCTCCCCCTTCTGGGGTGGTGCAGTCCTTGCGGTGGGCCTTTCCCCCTTCTGGGGTGGTGCAGTCCTTGCGGTGGGCCCTTCCCCCTTCTGGGGTGGTGCAGTCCTTGCGGTGGGCCCTTCCCCCTTCTGGGGTGGTGCAGTCCTTGCGGTGGGCCCTTCCCCCTTCTGGGGTGGTGCAGCCCTTGCGGTGGGCCCTTCCCCCTTCTGGGGTGGTGCAGCCCTTGCGGTGGGCCCTTCCCCCTTCTGGGGTGGTGCAGCCCTTGCGGTGGGCCCTTCCCCCCTTCTGGGGTGGTGCAGCCCTTGCGGTGGGCCCTTCCCCCCCTTCTGGGGTGGTGCAGCCCTTGCGGTGGGCCCTTCCCCCCCTTCTGGGGTGGTGCAGCCCTTGCGGTGGGCCCTTCCCCCCCTTCTGGGGTGGTGCAGCCCTTGCGGTGGGCCCTTCCCCCCCTTCTGGGGTGGTGCAGCCCTTGCGGTGGGCCCTTCCCCCCCTTCTGGGGTGGTGCAGCCCTTGCGGTGGGCCCTTCCCCCCCTTCTGGGGTGGTGCAGCCCTTGCGGTGGGCCCTTCCCCCTTCTGGGGTGGTGCAGCCCTTGCGGTGGGCTCTTCCCCCTTCTGGGGTGGTGCAGTCCTTGCGGTGGGCCCTTCCCCCTTCTGGGGTGGTGCAGCCCTTGCGGTGGGCCCTTCCCTCTTCTGGGGTGGTGCAGCCCTTGCGGTGTCTTTTCGGGTACCATGCCCCCCACCCTAATATGATTCACTTTTTCTTTTACAGACACGAGGAGGAGCGCAGGAGGCGTGAGGAGGAAACCCGTCGGCAGCAGGAGGAGATGCTGAGACGCCAACAGGAAGGGTTCAAGAGCAGCTATCCCGATTCTGTAAGAAATCCCAATCTGTGTGTCGGAGTGCTCAGTGTATTGGGGGGGGGGGGGGGGGGTTGGGGCACCAAATTTCTTGTTACTGGTGAAAATCCAATTTGGTGTCTGGAGGTATATAGAGAAAAGCCCCTCACTGGTATCCAGACATGGTTTGGAGTCTTCCAGGGACACCCCCCTATAATGGATGACAGGATCTGCAGACTAGGCCACAGACATGATGTTGGAGGAGTAAAGAGATGGATTGGCCAGTTATTTCTGGAGGCTTTATTATGGTGGGGGGGGTGATTTGTAGTTGCTGACTGGGATAAGCTTTACATGCGACGCTACATAAGAACATGTAGGACAGAATGCAGTGACATGTGAAACTGACTTTATTTTTTTTCCCCTTTTAGAGAGATGCTGACATGAGGATGGCGCAGATGGCAATGCCAGGTAAACTTATTGGCAGGACAGCTGACAATATTCTGAGTTATTGATCACCTTGTGCCGGGCATGACCCTTCCCCCGCCCCCTCTTATCATTCCCCAGCTTTGTATTTCCTTTATACCTTGTTCCTGTTTGGAGAATCGGCTCTTGCTGCTCCCTGGAACATAATCCCGAGTAGAACATTCTTGGTGGGAAGAGGGACAGGCGCGGTTCTATGGGTGAGGGAGACGCAGAGGGGCGAGCATGGAAGGCGCTGGGTGGGGGAGACGCGGTGGGGAGAGACGCAGAGGAGCGAGCACAGACTGAGCTGGGTGGGGTAGATGCAGAGGGGCGAGCATGGACGGAGCTGGGTGGGGTAGATGCAGAGGGGCGAGCACGGACGGAGCTGGGTGGGGAGAGACGCAGAGGGGCGAGCACAGACTGAGCTGGGTGGGGTAGATGCAGAGGGGCGAGCATGGACGGAGCTGGGTGGGGAGAGACGCAGAGGGGCGAGCATGGATGGAGCTGGGTGAGGGAGACGCAGAGTGGCGAGCATGGACGGAGCTGGGTGGGGAGAGACGCAGAGGGGCGAGCATAGACGGAGCTGTGTGGGGGGGGGAGACGCAGAGGGGCGAGCATAGACGGAGCTGTGTGGGGGGGGGGGACGCAGAGGGGCGAGCATGGACGGAGCTGTGGGGGAGAGACGCAGAGGGGCGAGCATGGACGGAGCTGTGTGGGGGGGGGAGACGCAGAGGGGCGAGCATAGACGGAGCTGTGTGGGGGGGGGAGACGCAGAGGGGCGAGCATGGACTGAGCTGGGTGGGGGAGACGCAGAGGGGCGAGCATGGACTGAGCTGGGTGGGGGAGACGCAGAGGGGCGAGCATGGACTGAGCTGGGTGGGGGGGAGATGCAGAGGGGCGAGCATGGACTGAGCTGGGTGGGGGAGACGCAGAGGGGCGAGCATGGACTGAGCTGGGTGGGGGGGGGGGCGACGCAGAGGGGCGAGCATGGACGGAGCTGGGTGGGGGAGATGCAGAGGGGCGAGCATGGACTGAGCTGGGTGGGGGAGACGCAGAGGGGCGAGCATGGACTGAGCTGGGTGGGGGGGAGACGCAGAGGGGCGAGCATGGACGGAGCTGTGTGGGGGGGGGGAGACACAGAGGGGCGAGCATAGACGGAGCTGTGTGGGGGGGGGAGACGCAGAGGGGCGAGCATGGACTGAGCTGGGTGGGGGAGACGCAGAGGGGCGAGCATGGACTGAGCTGGGTGGGGGGGAGATGCAGAGGGGCGAGCATGGACTGAGCTGGGTGGGGGAGACGCAGAGGGGCGAGCATGGACGGAGCTGTGTGGGGGGGGGGGAGACGCAGAGGGGCGAGCATGGACTGAGCTGGGTGGGGGGGAGACGCAGAGGGGCGAGCATGGACTGAGCTGGGTGGGGGGGAGACGCAGAGGGGCGAGCATAGACTGAGCTGGGTGGGGGGGAGACGCAGAGGAGCGAGCATGGACGGAGCTGGGTGGGGGGGAGACGCAGAGGGGCGAGCATGGACGGAGCTGGGTGGGGGGGAGACGCGGAGGGGCGAGCATGGACGGAGCTGGGTGGGGGTAGAGTGGCGAGCATGGACGGACCTGGGTGGGGGGAGAGGGGCAGGCATTAACCAGCTATCGGGAGAACTCGGGCAGGCCTGACAGTACTGCTTGGGATTGGAGTGCAGCAGAGGCCATGTTGTCACCTCAGTACAGGAAGTTGGGGATCGGGTAATTTTGCTGTTCATCGTGGGGGGATGAGTGTGTATTGCAGAGATGTAAACATTTAAGATATTTCCACTTTAGGTGGTATTCAGATGATTCCTAATCTGTGTACCTACCTGGGATCTGTACCTCCCCCCTCACTATCTATATACCCTTTTTGTATCACAAGCTTTATTGCACGTAGTGTAAGCTCACAAAGCCAGAATGTGGCACATGGCTCACCACCAGACCCTCTCCTACTCACCCGTCCGTCCTCAATAGGGGCGGAGTCATGATGTCGGTGATGTGCCGCAGTCTGGTTTTGTAAACTTTCAGTCCTTGCAAAATAAAGCTTGTTGAATATAAAAAAAAGTGTAAATGCCTCCTCCTGATTGTATTAATAGCAGAGATGTGATCTTTATTTAGCTCGGACGTATTATAATAGCGTTGTGCTTTTTTGTTCTGCAGGTGCAATGGGAATGAGTAATCGCACCTCCCTGGGGAACAGCAGTGTGCCTGCCGGAAGTGCTACGCCTAGCGGGCCCAGCGCCATGATGCCGGACGCGGCTGCCTTGGGCATGGTGAGTTAATTTTAATACTGAAGGCTTATTTTATTTTTAACTGATAAATACTTGCTTTGTGTGTTGGGTTCCCTTGGGAGCCGTCAAATTGTGTGTTGGGTTCCCTTGGGAGCCGCTCAGGAGATCCTAGGAACGGAGAGACCGGTAGGGCAGGGACAGGCGGACTGGGACTGAACGGTCGGGACAGGAGTCATGCATAAAAAAAATTACAAAAATAATAAAAACACGGGATAGGCAAAGTAAAGGTAAGGAAAAAAAATTTCAAAAAAATAGATTATAAAAACTAAAAATTAAAACGGTAAAAAAATGGCCACATTCGGAGTCATAGATGTCGGTGATTGTGCCGCAAGTACCTGGTTTTGTAGTAAACTTTCAGTCCTAGTGCAAAATAAAGACTTGTTGAATATAAAGAAAAAAGTGTAATTGCCTCTATGATTGTATTAATGCAGAGTGTCGATCTTTTCTTTAGCTCGGAAAATTAAAAAATAACAAAAAAATCAAAATTTTAAATTTAACTCGGAAGTAATTATAATAGCGATTAGTGCTTTTTGTTTGACAGGTGCACTGGAAAAAATTCATTACTTTAACTATTACAATTAAAAGAATGGAGTAAATGAATTCCCACCCCCCCCCCCCCCCCCCCCCCCCCCTGCCTTCACCTTCGCCCTTCTGTGGGTGTTAAGACACAACCGTGCATGCACAATTCTGAGTGCTGTGCGCCTCCATAGACGCACGCAGCCAAGTTAAGCCACGCCCCTCTTGCTCCCTCCTCATTGGAGTTCGACTGACAGCAGCAGGAGCCCCTATGACTGCCCTCAGTGGTGACATGGCGTCAGATGCATGTGTTGGGTGGGGGTGGATTTTTTTTTTTTTTTTTTTTTCCTTTACTTTACGTTTTTGGGGTGTTTTTCGTTAATTTTTTTCCCCTCCTCCAGCAGCGATTGACCTTTTTTTTTTTTTTATCCTCTACAGACTCCACCTACAGCGGATCGCTTTGGCCAGGCCGCCAACCTGGAATCCCTCGCCGCTGCGACCAACCAACAAGCCTTCCAGCGTGGCACCGCAGCGGCCGATTACGCTGCCAAGCGCCGCCGATATTGATCATTTTTTTTTTTTTTTTTTATATCCCTGTGATCTTCAGCTGTATGAGTTGCTAGTGTGACTGGATTTGTGTTGGTAGCGTTCATCTTGTAAAGGCCGTCTCTGGCGCATTTAAAGAGACTTGTCTGAAATTATTATTTTTTTTTAGTCACATTTTTTGGGTGGGGGGGGAGGGGGCGGGGCACCTGCTGAAGAACACAAATCTTTTCAATGTGAACTTTTCCAAGACGATCGCTGATCTCCTCCATCGTGTTCAGCAGGAAAGGCTCAGCGGCTTTTTTTTTTTTTTGGCGGCAATGTGACCAATGCCATCGTGCCTCCCATTCCGTTCTCCTCCTCCACGCGGTTCTTCATCGATCGGCAATCCCCTGGCTGTCCTGAGCTCCGATGGGGAGGCTCCCTTTTTTTTTTTTTTTATATGTATATGGTTTCTCCGATAACGGACCACACTTCATGTAGTCTTATGTCATTTTATTATTTTTTCCATTTGTGCTCTTCTTGCCTGTTTGGGATCATTTTATTCCAGTTCTTATGTCATGTCAGTCCTGCGGCTTCGGTTACATCTCCCGGTTTCCTTCCTCATCCTTTTATGTACGGGATCCTCCTGCCTACCAATAGCGAGGATGAGGGGGGGAGGGGATTAGATTGGTCCCTCAGCAATGTGACGCAGTTCATTCATTAATAAATGGGATTTTAAACCTTTGTTTTCCAGAAGTCTGTCTGTTCTTTTTGTATCGAAGTGTCGTCATTAAATCATTTGTGTGGAGGGGGTGGGGGGTAATCGTGTAGCACAGGGGTAGGCAACCCTGGCCCTCCAGCTGTTTTGGAACTATAAGGCCCCTTTCACACTGGGGCGGGAGCCGCGGTGACGGTAAAGCAGCGCTATATTTAGCGCTGCTTTACCGTCATTTTAGCTGCGGTATTCGGCCGCTCGCGATGCGGTTTTACCCCCGCGAGCGGCCGAAAAAGGGTTAGACACCCCGCAGAGCGCTGCCGTAGCGGCGGTATTGCCGCGGTGTCCCATTCAAATCAATGGGAAGGAGCGGTGAACACACGGCTCCTATACCGCTCCAAAGATGCTGCTAGCAGGACTTTTTTTGGCCGTCCTGCTAGCGCACCGCTCCAGTGTGAAAGGCCGCCGGCTTTCACACTCGAGTGAATGGGGCCGGATTTTTCAGGCGCTGTACAGGCGCTATTTTTAGCGCTGTACCGCCTGAAAAACGTCCCAGTGTGAAAGGGGCCTAAGACCCTGACAATCGCAGGCATGACTCCTAAGAGGCATGATGGGATTTGTAGTTTCACCACAGCTGGAGGGTTGTGGTTGGCTAACCCTGATGTAGCGGCTTCCTAAAAAAATCCCCCCAGCTTGACATTTTTTTTTTTTTTTTTTAATCAAAAACGTGTTTATTTGGTATACAAGCAATAAATATAACATACAAATAGTCAAGTATGATTGTAGACATGTGTATGCATACAAGTTATGATTAGATTAACAACGATGTATGACTACAAATATGCCAATAGTAGGTAAACCATCTGCAGAAAGTTGCTAACATATAACTGGACTGCATAATTATAAGGAAATAAGAGAATCGTATATCGCAACTGTACTTGACAGGTTCAACCTTCTCAACATAAAGCGTATTTATTACAGATCAGAGTAACAGTTGACTCCAGTGTATTGATACAACTTTATTGGGCCTGTAGCCAATTTATCAACTCGAGCTTCTTACCCTGTTTCCCCGAAAATAAGACCTAGCGTGATTGTCGGCGATGGCTGCAATATAAGCCCCACCCCCCCAAATAAGCCCTATTTAAAGTCCTTGTAGGTCTTGTTTTCAGGGTAGGGCTTATTTGGGGTGTAGGGCTTATATTGCAGCCATCGCCGACAATCACGCTAGGTCTTATTTTCGGGGAAACAGGGTACCAGCTCCGTGTCTCCGCCACAATGTGTCCCCCTCCCGATCAACAGATAGTCCCCCCCCCCCCCCCTATTAACCATAGTATTAGTCTGTAATGCTATACTCATTTTTCTAGTTTTTATCACATTTGTAGCAATCTATCCAAAATCAATTGCGTGGGACCCAATCCGGGTGTGTCCAGCCAGGGTTGCCACATGGAGAAAAATTTGTTAAGGCCCCTTTCACACTGGGGCGGTTTGCAGGCGTTATTGCGCTAAGAATAGCGCCTGCAAACCGACCCGAAACAGCTGTTGCTGTTCCTTCAGTGTGAAAGCCCCCGAGGGCTTTCACACTGAAGCGGTGCGCTTGCAGGACGCTCAAAAATGTCCTGCAAGCCGCATCTTTGGCTCGCTATAGGAGCGGTATATTTACCGCTCCTATAGCGCCCGGTCCCATTGAAAACAATGGGGGAGCGCGCCGAACCCACCCGCAAAACGATGCTGCAGCGGCGGTTTGCGGGCGGTATTGACCCTTTTTCGGCCACTCGCGGGGGGTAAAAACACCCCGCGAGCGGCCGCAATGCGCCGCTAAAACGGCGCTAAATATAGTGCCGCTTTACCGCCAGCGCCCCTACCGCTCCAGTGTGAAAGCAGCCTAAGAGAACCCTGGTGTTGGTATGTTAGCCTCTCGCGTACTACCCTGTTTCCCCGAAAAATAAGACCTAGCGTGATTGTCGGCGATGGCTGCAATATAAGCCCTACCCCCCAAATAAGCCCTACCCTTTTCCCCTGAAAATAAGCCCTACCCTGAAAATAAGACCTACAAGCCCTAGGGCTTATATTGCAGCCATCACCGACAATCACACTAGGTCTTATTTTCGGGGACACAGGGTAGCAGCCTGTTCACTGTATCCACCCATTGTTTGCCAGTTGGTACCCTGGGAGTTATCCAGAGCTTCGCAATAGCCTTGTGTGCCGCATACAAAAGACGCAACACAGCTGTCTGTTCATTAGGAGATATTGCAGGTATCTCCAGGGCACTCAAGAGGGTTCTGTAGTAGTGGGATCTGATATACTTGTGAAATAGTATTAAAGCGGAGTTCCACCCTAAAGTGGAACTTCCGCTTATCGGATTCCCCCCCCCCCCCCCCGCCGGTTCCACAATCGGCACCTTTCAGGGGGGGAGGGGGGTGCAGATACCTGTATAATACAGGTATCTGCACCCACTTCTGGGACGGGATAGCCGGAGCTGCCCCGCCCCCTATCCGAAGATGCCCCGTTGTGTCTTGGGAAACACAGTTCCCAGGACACACATGGGGACCAATAGAGCGCGCATGCGCAGTAGGGACCCGGGCAGTGAAGCCGTTGCATATTCACTTCAAGATTCCCTGACGGAGGATGGCGGCGGGGGCAGCCGAGAGACGAGCGGTCGCTCGGTACATTCTGCCGACACCGCTGGAACCAGGAACAGGTAAGTGTCCATTTATTAAAAGTCAGCAGCTGCACTATTTGTAGCTGCTGACTTTGATTATTTTTGGTGCGGGTGGAGCTCCTCTTTAAGTACGTACCTGAAAAGCTTGGGGCGTTTCCATAGCATGTGTAAAAGGTCTCCACTATGACTATCACATTTTGGGCATAGTGGTGTTTCCCCCGGATACCCCATTTGTGAAGTCTGGCCGGTGTTCTGTAAACTCTATGGAGCAGGAAAAAAAATGGGGTAGACGTTGAGAAGACGAGACCGACACCCATCGGGCGGAGGACAAACATAGTTCCCATGTCTTCCCCATCAATGGGTCCCAAATCTTTCTCCCAACCCTTTCTACAGGGGAGTTTGCGAGCATCATGTGTGGTATTCCGCAATTTTATATAAATTCTAGATATCATGCCCTTTTCTGTCTTCCGTCAGTAGGACATCATTCGTCAACGGATGTGCCACTGACCGAAGCCCAGTGATCCTGCTCTCGCATTGTAGGGCATGACGCAATTGAATGGACTTGTAGAACTGACACCTACGGATGGGGTATGCCTCTTGAATGTCGGAGAAAGATCTTAGTATGGTTCCGTCATACAGTTGTGAGATATAGTATACGCCCGCTTCCTCCCATGACCTGCAATCCTCTAGTTTAAACAATTCTTTAACCACTTCCCGCCCGGTCAATAGCAAATTGACGTCCGGGAAGTGGTTTCGTTATCCTGACTGGGCGTCATATGACGTCCTTCAGGATAACAGCCGCCGCGCGCCCGTGGGGGCGCGCATCGCGGCGATCGGTGGAGCGGTGTGTCAGTCTGACACACCGCTACACTGATCTCGGTAAAGAGCCTCCGGCGGAGGCTCTTTACCACGTGATCAGCCGTGTCCAATCACGGCTGATCACGATGTACACAGGAAGAGCCGTTGATCGGCTTTTCCTCACTCGCGTCTGACAGACGCGAGTAGAGGAGAGCCGATCGGCGGCTCTCCTGACAGGGGGGGTATGCGCTGATTGTTTATCAGCGCAGCCCCCCTCAGATGCCCACACTAGACCATCAGGGAAGCCCCCAGGACCACCACGGAAGCCCCCAATACCACCAGGGAAGCCCCCAGCATGTGGATGGCCAGGTACATCCCCCATGGCCATCCACATGTTAAAAAAAATGCCAAAAATATGCCAATCAGTGCCCACAGATGGGCACTGATTGGCACATCATATTTAATTAAAAAAAAGTTAAAAAAAGGGATGCCCAGCAATGCCACCCATCAGTGTCATCAGTGCCACTCATCAGCGTCCATCAGTGCCCATCCGTGCCCACCCATGCCCACCTATCAGTGCCACCTATATGTGTGCATGAGTGCCCATCAGTGCCGCCTATGAGTGCCCGTCAGTGCCGCCTATGAGTGCCCGTCAGTGCCGCCTATGAGTGCCCATCAGTGCCACCTGAGTGCCCATCAGTGCCGCATACCAGTGCCACCTATCAATGCCCATCAGTGCCGCCTATCAGTGCCCATCATCAGTGCCACCTCATCGGTGCCCCCTAATTGGTGCCACCTCATCGGTGCCCATCAGTGCCGCCTTATCAGTGCCCGTCATTGAAGAAGAAAACGCACTTATTTACAAAAAAAATTAACAGTGACAAAGAAAAACTTGTTTTTTTGCAAAATTTTCGGTCTTTTTTTGTTTGTTGCGCAAAAAATAAAAATCGCAGAGGTGATCAAATACCACCAAAAGAAAGCTCTATTTGTTGGAACAAAATGATAAAAAATTTGTTTGGGTACAGTGTAGCATGACCGCGCAATTGTCATTCAAATTGCGACATCGCTGAAAGCTGAAAATTGGCTTGGGCGGGAAGGTGTCTAAGTGTCTGGTATTGAAGTGGTTAAAGTATTTATTGTGCCATAGCGGAGTAAAGGGGCATACTCCACGTATTTTAACAAGGGATCTAATGTATTGCCACAGTTTGTTCAGCGGTGAGACTGTAGGAAGGCTTTTTGGTAGGTGTGTAAGGCCCGCCTCCAGATATGCTATAGCTGGTAGATTAGATTCCTTGGGTAGTATTATCGACCTAATAGCAAGGCTCAAGTCCTGCGGGAACGCATGGGAACGGAGTTCCTGTACTTTTTCCACAACAGGAACTCAATTCCTGTTAGCAGCCGTGTCCTGCAAGACTTTGAAGTATGTGAGCTGTGTGGGAGGTGCTACACCAGTAGCTGCCGACACAGCTCACCATAGTAAGTGCCGCACACCTGACCATTCAGGCGTTGCCAGTAGGGGGCCCCATGACAGCTTCCGCTTCGATCTACCTGTCAATCACAGCTAGCTGAGGGGTAGATCAGGTCCCTGCTGCTAAGAGATTGTATTTAGTCAGACCTCTCGTGATGCGCTCCTCCCCGCCGGCCCCTCCCGATTTTCTGTCTCCTCATCCCCCCCAGTCTCCTGCATACTTGCTCTGTGTGTCCTGCTGAATCCCCCCCTCCTCTATCTTCAGTGCCATATGATGAGAGAACCCAGAGGAGGAGCACAGCTATTCTGCTCACAGGACATGCAGGGAGAGAGGTGAGCTGAGGGAGGAACATCAGTTTGGGGTGGTAAGCTGAGCACAATACCTGGCAAAGTTTAATGCCAGGAGGGAAGTTTATGTGGAAATATGTGAAGGGTTGGAATAGCAGCGAGTGTGTGTTGGAGCCCTGCAGAGTTTGCAGCACCCCCCCCCCCCCCCCCCCCCCAAGCTAACATACATCTCCTAAGCAGGAACACATCACTATCTCCCCAACATTCTGTCCAGATAATGTGCACTTCATTTATCACCTTTCCGTTTAACCCTGTGTTATCCAAACTCTGTTCAATGAAAAGTGTAAACTCACCACATAAACACTCTATATACAAAATAACATTCCCCAATAAAGATCAGAACATGATGATCACATTACATGGAAGCACAATTGTATGAATGCCGATTATTCAGAGAATTACCCGATTTATGTTTATTGAGGATTGTGTTTTTTTTTTTTATGTACTAACAGTTCAGCTTCATCCACACAATACGAAGAGTGGATGAAAAATACCACTTTGGAAGCGTTCGTTCATATGAGCCGATCATTTTATTTTTTGGTGGGGGAGGGGATCTTGGGTGGGAGTTCCCACACTTTTTTCCCCAGGACTTGGCCCCTGCCTAATAGGGTCCTGTGCATCAAAGCCTCCCCCCAGTTACCGAAGCTGGGCTGCTATGAAATAATACCTAGCATGAGGGACCGCCATACCTCCCTGATCCTTCGCCATTTGCAGAGAGTGGAGACTAATGTGCGCCTGTTTGTTGCCCCATATAAGATCCCTAAACTGTGCATCAATTCTGGTGAACCATTTGTGTACTATCCATACGGGAGAGTTGTGTAAAACATAAAGGCGCTGAGGGGCACAAATCATTTTATTTAAAGCGGAAGTAAACCCATCGATTTAACAGTTTAAAAAAAAAAAAAAGGCATGCCGGGAATGCTAACTGCACATTGGCTGTTCTCTCAACCAAACAGTCAAACCATCCAATGGCTGGTGTCATAACGGATCACATGTGCAGCACCGTAGCAGTTGACGATTAAACAGAGGCAAAGATGGCAGCTTCCTTGGCTGAAAACGATAGGGGGGGTTTACTTCCACTTTAAGTTGACTCTTCCTGTACCCGAGAGAGGCAACTTCTTCCATGCAGTACATTTTAGCTTAAATTTATTAAGTAATGGAGTCATGTTTAATTCAAGATATTGGGTGGGGTCCGGAGTCACCTGGATACCCAAGTAACGGAACTCCTTTACAATTACTATGTCTCTAGCACAATCTGGTAGTGGTCCGGGCCAAGGATCAAGGGGCATTAGCACTGATTTGTTCCAGTTGATGCTAAACCATGAGACTTCCCCAAAACCTGCTATCAGGTTCATAGCATTTTTTTTTTTAGGGAGTCACCAGTGTCCCCTAGGTACAGTGGTGTGAAAAAGTGTTTGCCCCTTCCTCATTTCCTGTTCCTTTGCATGTTTGTCACACTTAAGTGTTTCGGAACATCAAACCAATTTAAACAATAGTCAAGGACAACACAAGTAAACACAAAATGCAATTTGTAAATGAAGGTGTTTATTATTAAAGGTGAAAAAAAATCCAAACCATCATGGCCCTGTGTGAAAAAAGTGATTGCCCCCCTTGTTAAAACATACTATAACTGTGGTTGTCCACACCTGAGTTCAATTTCTCTAGCCACACCCAGGCCTGATTATTGCCACACCTGTTCACAATCAAGGCATCACTTAAATAGGATCTGCTTGACACAGTAAGGTCCACCAGAAGATCCTTAAAAGCTACACATCATGCCGAGACCCAAAGAAATTCAGGAACAATTGAGAAAGAAAGTAATTGAGATCTATCAGTCTGGAAAGGGTTTATAAAGCCATTTCCAAAGCTTTGGGAATCCAGCGAACCACAGTGAGAGCCATTATCCACAAATGGCGAAGACATGGAACAGTGGTGAACCTTCCCAGGAGTGGCCGGCCGCCCAAAATTACCCCAAGAGCGCAGCGACGACTCATCCAAGAGGTCACAAAAGACCCCACAACAACGTCCAAGGAACTGCAGGCCTCACTTGCCTCAGTTAAGGTCAGCGTTCATGCCTCCACCATCAGGAAAAGACTGGGCAAAAATGGCCTACATGGCAGAGTTCCAAGGAGAAAACCACTGCTGAGCAAAAAGAACATCAAAGCTCGTCTCAATTTCTCCACAACACATCTTGATGATCCCCAAGACTTTTGGGACAACATTCTGTGGACCGATGAGACAAAAGTGGAACTCTTTGGAAGGTGTGTGTCCAAGTATATCTGGTGTAGAAGGAACACTGCATTTCAGAAAAAGAACATTATACCAACAGTAAAATATGGTGGTGGTAGTGTGATGGTCTGGGGCTGTTTTGCTGCTTCAGGACCTGGAAGACTTGCCGTGATAAAAGGAACTATGAATTCTGCTGTCTACCAAGAGATCCTGAAGGAGAATGTCCGACCATCTGTTCGTGTACTCAAGCTGAAACGAACTTGGGTTCTGCAGCAGGACAATGATCCTAAACACACCAGCAAGTCCACCACCGAATGGCTGAAGAAAAACAAAATGAAGACTTTGGAGTGGCCTAGCCAAAGTCCTGACCTGAATCCTATTGAGATGTTGTGGTATGACCTAAAAAAGGCCGTTCATGCTCGAAAACCCTCTAATGTAACTGAATTAGGACAATTCTGCAAAGATGAGTGGGCCAAAATTCCTCCAGGACGCTGTAAAAGCCTCATTGCACGTTATCGCAAACGCTTGGTTGCAGTTGTTGCTGCTAAGGGTGGCCCAACCAGTTATTAGGTTTTAGGGGCAATCACTTTTTCACACAGGGCCATGATGGTTTGGATTTTTTTTTCACCTTTAATAATAAACACCTTCATTTACAAATTGCATTTTGTGTTTACTTGTGTTGTCCTTGACTATTGTTTAAATTGGTTTTGATGTTCCGAAACACTTAAGTGTGACAAACATGCAAAGGAACAGGAAATGAGGAAGGGGGCAAACACTTTTTCACACCACTGTATATTAGAGTGTCGTCTGCATATAGGGAAATAACATCTCGTCTAAGGCCCCTTTTAAACCCCATGATGCTCTGTGCCTCTCTAATGTGTATAGCCAGTGGCTCTAGCGCAAGGGCAAATGACGGGCACCCCTGCCGTGTGCCCCTATCTAACCGAAAAGGGTCAGATACTTCTCCATTTAAGAGTTAAAGAAAATATAAAAATTGGTACATACATCCTCAGTTAATATCGGAATAGTAGAGACAAATTATAAGTGCCTATCAAGGTGGTATAGGGTCCCGGTGACTGTAGCAAAGTTCCAAGGAGACCAGGCTCTTGGCTGCTGGAGGGGATGTGGTCAGAGAGGGACCATGGCACATATATGGTGGAGCTGCCCCAAGATTGAATTATATTGGAAGGAAATATTAAGATACATCAAAGATATAACAAATACCCAGGTACCGTATGACCCCTGGGTCTGTCTGTTTCATGGAGTTTAAACCCCATGTAGAGAATACACTAACTCTCTGATAGTGCATCTTATGAATGCAGCCAAGACCTTGATCCCTAAAAAATGGAAAACAGTAGATAGACCAAAAGTAAAGGAATGGTTTGATAAAATAAATGAAATATTTGAAATGGAAGGGTTTAGGGCAGGCGAAGAGGGGGGAAGAGAACGCCTCAATATCAGGTGGGAAGCCTGGAAAAAATGTAGGTTAACGGAGAGGTACAGTGAAGTAATTGGGCTGCAGATTTAAATTGAGGAGATAAGATGGTGGGACCGGGGGGGGGGGGGGGGGTAATGAAGGGTGAAGGGTAATTAACCACATGCCGACCGCGCTATAGTCAAAAGCCGGCTACAGCGCGGTCGGCTTATCCTGGGAGGACGTCCTACGGACGTCCTCCCAGAAACTTGCTCCCGCGCGCCCCTGGGGCGCGCACTCGGGAACATCCGTGACCACCGGGTCCCGAGGACCCGGCGCATCACGGATCACGGTAAACGGCCGCTGATAGCGGCCGTTTACTACGTGATCGCTCCGTCAAATGACGGAGCGATCACATGTACACAAACCGGCGTCACGTCATGACGCCGGTTCCTCCCTCCCCTCTCTGTACCGATCGGTACAGAGAGGAGAGAAGCGGAGAGGGGGACAGACGGGACCAGCGCTGTGGGCTGGATGTGTGCCCACAGCGCTGGTCAATACACTGCCACCACTGTGCAATACTCTGCAACCAACCGCTGTGCAATGCTCTGCAACCACTGTGCAATGCTCTGCCACCACTGTGCAATGCTCTGCCACCAACCACTGTGCAATGCTCTGCCACCACTGTGCAACGCTCTGCCACCACTGTGCAACGCTCTGCCACCCACTGTGCAACGCTCTGCCACCCACTGTGCAACGCTCTGCAACCACTGTGCAACGCTCTGCCCCACTGTGCAACGCTCTGCCCCCACTGTGCAACGCTCTGCCCCCACTGTGCAACGCTCTGCCCCACTGTGCAACGCTCTGCAACCACTGTGCAATGCTCTGCCACCACTGTGCAACACTGCAATACTCTGCCAATACTGCGCCAATACTCTGCCAATACTCGCCAATACTCCGCCAATACTCTGCCAATACTCGCCAATACTCCGCCAATACTCGCCAATACTCTGCAATAAATTTTAATAGAAACAAGGAATTTTTATTTTATTTTTTTACCGAATTTTCAGTATATTTTGATTTATAGCGCAAAAATTAAAAAACCCAGCGGTGATTAAATACCACCAAAAGAAAGCTCTATTTGTGTGAAAAAAAGGACACAAAATTCATTTGGGTACAGTGTTGCATGACGGAGTAATTGTCATTCAAAGTGTGAGAGCACCGAAAGCTGAAAATTGGTCTGGTTAGGAAGGGGGTTTAAGTGCCCAGTGGGTAAGTGGTTAAGATAGATAAGGGGATAGAAATAGACGAGTATGTAAGAAGATGGGAAATTAGAAGTAATATTTAATGATTTTTTATGAAATATTTACATAAAATATAAACTGCGAAAGTTTAAAATAAAGAAAGTCACAATGATGCCAAGATGAGATGGGACAGAGATGAACGGCTAAGCTGACATAGGTCCCCGATAAAAAGTTTTGCTGATGTGGCTAAAAAAAAAAAAAAAAAAAAAAAAGAAGATACTTCTCCATTTATACGCATTCTCGCCGAGGGAGAACTGTATAGTAATTGGACCCATCTCAGAAAAGATGGTCCTACTCCAAATCTAGACAGCACTTCCCAAAGATATGGCCATTCAACACTGTCGAACGCTTTAGCGGCGTCCAAAAGAGAGAATGGCTCTATTACCTGTATTATCCGTGGGCATTTGTAAATTTAGGAATAACCTGCGGAGATTATGAGCTGTGGACCTCCCGATTGGTCCCTGTGGATCACCTGTTGGGATACATTTGGCCAACCTGTTTGCCAGAACCCTGGCAAGCAGCTTGACGTCAAAGGTAAGTAAAGAAATGGGCCTGTATGAATCCGGGGATAAAGCGTCTTTGCCTGGTTTCAAGAGAACTACTATAATGGGCCTCGTTCATAGAGGCCGGCAAAACACCTGATTCAAATGCTGTATTATAAACTTTTAACAAAGTATGTTGCATAGCGTTTGAATACTTCTGCTGGAAGACCATCCGCACCCGGCGCTTTACCGTTCTGCACATGGGCCAACGCCTCCATTAGGTCATCTTCTGGCAGGGGCGCATTGAGTAGAGATGCGTCCGAGTCAGATAAACAGGGTATAGGGTACTTGTTCAGGAAGTGGGCTATGTCCGCTCGTGTAGGATGCACCTTAAGCCCCATACACACGCGCGGATTATCCGAGGACCAGGTCCGTCGGATCCTGTCCGTCGTACTTTGTCCGATGTTGGTGTTGCGTACACACGGTCGGACAAAGTTGTCGGAAAATCCGATCATTCTGAACGTGGTGACGTTTGTTGCCTACGACGGGACTACGTAGAGGCTAGTAGCCAATAGCTTTGGTCTTGTAATGTGATCTGAGCATGCGTGGCACTTTGTCCGTCGGAATTCGCTACACACGATCGGAATTGGTGTGATCGGACTTTGTTGTCGGAAAATTTTTCCAGCAGGAGATACAACTTTGTCCGTCGGACAATCCTATGGAAACTGTCCGATGGTGCCTACACACGGTCGGATTTTACGACAACATTGTCCGATAGGACAGAATCCATGGGAAAATCCGACCGTGTGTATGGGGCTTTAGACGTGTAGACAGATTGAAAGAAGCCCGAGAACACATCTATAACATCTTCAGTGGTATGGCATATATCCCCTTCGTCATTTCTTATACTACCTATGTGTGAGGATGTTTGCTGCGACCTGGCCAGCATTGCCGATACGTGTCCTGTGTTTTCCCCTTCTTCAAAATGACTTTGTTGTAGGAAAAAATCTTTTATTTTCTGCTAGTTGTAGGGTTAGGTCTTTAAGCATGGTTTGAGCAGCTAACCACTGTCTTTTGGTGTCATCTGAGGGATTAGCTACACTTCTGCGTTTTTGGCTTCCTTTGTTACAGATGCTTCCCATTCTTTAGTGGAGGTTTTAATTTGAGTTATGGTTTTAATGAACTGGCCTCTCAAAAAATGCTTTTGCCGCCTCCCATACTACGCCCACCTCCGCAGAGGTTATACTAACCGCTTCCCGACCGGCGCACGACGATATACGTCGACAGAATGGCACGGACAGGCATAAGGGCGTATATATATAAGTCCCCTTTAAGATGCCACGGTGCCATCGGGCACACGCCTGGGACCCACCGTGAGGCCGGTCGCGGGTCCCGCGGACTCGATCGCTGCTGGGATACCCGCGATCGTCCCACAGGAAGGCTCAACGGGGAGATGCCGAGATAAACAGCATCTCCCCGTTCTGCCTAGCAACTAGTGACGCCGATCTCTGCTCCCTGTGATTGGAGCAGAGATCAGCATTCACTAGCTGACAGCCACGCCCCCCCACAGTAAGAAACACACCCCTAGGCATACTTAACCCCTACACTGCCCCCTAGTGGTTAACCCCTTCACTGCAGTGTCATTTATACAGGAATCAGTGCATTCAAATAGCACTGATTGCTATATAAATGACAATGGTCCCAAAAATGTCCTATGTGTCCGCCATAATGTCGCAGTCACAATAAAAATCGCTGATCGCCGCCATTACTAATAAAAAAAAAAAATATTAATAAAAATGCTATAAAACTACCCCCTATCTTGTAAACGCTATAACTTCTGCGCAAACCAATCAATAATCGCTTATTGCGATTTTTTTTACCAAAAATATGTAGAAGAACACGTATCGGCCTAAACTGAGGAAAAATATATTTTTTTTTTTATATATATTTTTGGGGGATATTTATTATAGCAAAAAATAAAAAAAGAATGCGTTTTTTTCAAAATTGTCGCTCTTTTTGGTTTATAGCGCAAAAAATAAAAACCGCATTGACGATCAAATACCACCAAAAGAAAGCTCTATTTGTGGGAAAAAAAGGACGTCAATTTTGTTTGGGAGCCACGTCGCACGACCGCGCCGCAATTGTCAGTTAAAGCCACGCAGCGCCGAATCGCAAAAAGGGGCCTCGTCCTTTGGCTGCAAATTGGTCCGGGGCTGAAAGTGGTTCATTTGAAAAAAGTCTTGTATTTGTTCTGGAATTGGATCTGGGCTCTGTTTAAGGGACAACCAAAATGGATTGAGTTTCCATAGTGTTTTACTCTTTGTCGCACCCAAGTGTAGATCCACAGTCAACGGGGAGTGGTCCGACACATGTCTAGGATGATATTGCGCGGCCATCACCAGTGGTAGCAACTGTGAATTACCCAGGCCCAGATCTATCCTTGAGAGACCACCCACTGAGGCAGACTGACAAGAATAGGTCCTGTTGTCTTTGTTGTGCAATCTCCACACATCTGCCAGTCCCATCTCCGTCAACAAATGAGCAAAAGGGGTCTGGCCATGCCGCCTCCGAGTTCCCCCCACTGGTTGGGCATATAATTTGTCTTTGTCATGGTCTAGGTAGTTATTGAAATCACCTATAGCCAGAACTGGTATAACTGGAAAACGGGAAATAAAATTGGCTACAGCCTTAAGGGGCCCAGTGGAGAACGGTGGCGGAATGTACAGACCTGCAAGAATACATTTAGTACCATATAAAGTGCAGACAATCAGAATATAACGACCTTCGGGGTCGGTTTTAACCTCTATTGCAACAAATGGAGTATTGCGTTTAACCAGGAGGCACACACCCCTAGAGTACACAGAGTAAGTAGCATGGTATTGATGGTCAAACTGCCGTTTGGCAAATTGGGGGGTAGAGGACGACGGGAGGTGTGTCTCCTGCAAACAGGTTATATCCGCATCAAGCCGCTTGACTGGGCGGAGCACCGCCAAGCGTTTGACCGGGTTGTTTAGACCCCTGACATTCCAGGAAAGAATTCTGGTCATTCTAGACATTGCAAGAAACCTGTAGTAATGCTAAGAATAAATAACAATATCAAATTTTGCATACTTTGAGGAACCTTGAGTTATGGTCTCCTGTAGAAAAGGATGAAAAGGCAAAGCAAAAATAAAGGAAAATAAAAGGCATGTAGAGAACCAATCAAAAAGGTAATAGGGGTGAGACGTGGAACCCATACGACCTGTTACTGTGTGGCAGTCCGTAATTAACTGTTGTGGTATAGCATAGCTAGTGAGGTCTTCCAGGGACCTATACGGCAATCTGTTGATCCATGCGGGCAAAAGTTCAATAGGACTCGTGGCGGAGACAGTCAGAACTTGACAGTTTTCTATCAACTCCGTTAACCAGGCCAACGTGGCCAAAATGAAATGCCAACTGGCACTGGGATGTCTTGACCAGATCATCCGGGGGGGGTGGGGGGCCAACAGTGGAAGCGCACAACAGTGTCTTAAAGCTTCTCAACAGCACGATTTGGTAGCTGTAGTGGTTTAGGAATAGCAACTAAACAGCAGTTTCTCCGCCTCAGCAAAGATAAGTGGCAGACATCTGGGTATGTGTGGTTTAAGTAGCTTACCCATCCGGTGGGTTTGGGCGTCGGTTGCAGTCCTCACGGATCTGTCTTTCCTCTCGTTCCAGCCATTAGGCGGCAGCAGATGGTGCGTCAAAAAATTGCACTGAGCCCAGTGCTTCCGCGCGGAGACGTGCAGGGTACAACATTGCGTATTTCAAATCAAGAGAGCGCATTTTCCTCTTGATGTCGACAAATTTTGCACACTGCTTCTGTAGTTCAACAGAAAAATCTGGAAAAAAGGATACCTTGGCATTGTAAATTTTCATCGCATCTGGTTTTATTCTGGCATTGTAAAGTATGGCATCTCTGTCTTTGTAATGGAGAAGTTTGAACAAAAATGGTCTCTGGGGTGCCCTGGTGGTAAGGGCCTGGCAGGCACCCTATGCGCTCTCTCCACAGAGAACATAGGTGTAAAGGCCTTCCTACCAAATGCTGCCACCAACCATTTCTCAATAAAGTCTACGGGGTTTTTCCCTTCAACTCTTTTAGGCAGGCCAATGGCTCTAACATTGTTTCTTCTCATTCTATTTTCAAGCTCTTCTAAGCGAGATGAATGCTGTCTTAGGAGGTGGTTATTATAGGAAAGGTCTCTTTGCATTGGTGCCATATCATCCTCCATGGAGCTAACTCTCCCTTCTAGTGCAGCTGTTCTTTCTCTGAGTTTCTGGGCATCTTGTCTCAGGAATGTAATCTCAGCCTTAAGGGGTGTTTCAGCAAACAAATTTTTTTTTTAAAAAAAGTCAGCAGCTAAAAAAAAAGGTAGCTGCTGACTTTTAATAAGTACACTTACCCTCCCAGGGTGCCCGCAATGTCGGTCGTGGAGGCCGAGATGTCCCTCGGCGCCGCCAACCTACTGCGCATGCGCGAGTCGGCGCACGGCGCTTTGTGAATGGGGAACGCGATGTGTTGTGGGACACACAGTTCCCATAACACACCGCGCCCCATTCACTAGAAGACGCGCTAGGAGCAGAAGACAGAACAGCGCCGCGGAACAGGAAGAGGCAGATTAGGACGATTTTTTTTTTTTTTTATTATTTTACATTTTTATTAACATTTTTATCAAGTTTTTTTTTTCAGACCACAGCAAAGAAGAAGAAAGGAGGGGTTGAGGGGAAAAGTAGGGAATGACTTGGCACTCTGAATTCCACCATCCTGAAGCGGCTCTAATCTGGGGGTTGGATCCAGGATCTCCAGTCAGATATTTGACCCATTGGGTCCGAGACTTTCTCGAACGTCCGCATTCAAGATCGCTGTCATGCGCTCATTAACCCTAATCCAGGAAAGTTGAGCTGTTTGAAGGGCAAGTCGGTCGATTTCCAATCCAGTCATTAAATTGTCGTCGGACACTACATGGCCAAAAGTCTTGAGGCTTTCTGACATCACACCTGTGTGAGTTTGTAGGACCTCCCACACCACAACCTTCACCATTACTACAGGCTTTCTCAACCTTTTAACCCTATAGCAGTGATTCTCAACCAGGGTTCCTCCAGAGGTTGCTAGGGGGTTCCTTCAGCATTGGGCCATTTCTGCCTCTTGGATAAGTTCCCACTGACACCATTGATCTTTTTAACTGTCTATAAGGAGGTAATTCTTCCCAATGACCACAAGTGTAAGGACCGTTCTTCCCACTGACCATCACACTAATGTATCATGAGTTGTAGATTTCAAATTTTTAGCAGGGGGTTCCCTGAGACCGCAGAACTATTTCAAGGGTTCCTTTGTGTTGGAAAGGCTTCCCTAGAGGAACCCCAAATATAATTTTCATGTCTCAAGGAACCAATGGGAACAATGCTCCTTATATTGGTGGTCAATGGGGAGAATGTCCCCCTTAAAGTGGTGTTTAGGATGCCACCCTTAAAGACAGCTAAAAAGATATTTGGTGTCATGCTGCTGGGCTTTGCTAAGTGGTGCTGAACCTTGAACCCTGTGGGCACCATCAAATAGGTGGTCTATCAGCCACAGCTCAAGGAACCCCTAGCAACCTCTGGAGGAACCCTGGTTGAGAATGGCTGCTATAGAGAGCCCCCCATTTATGGCCACACAATCCTCCACTCTTCGGGGGCGGGGGGGGGGGAGACTTTCCACAAGATTTTGGAGGGTGTCTGTGGGAATTGGTGCCCCTTTTGTGAGGTCGGGTACTGATGTTGGCTGGGAAGACCAGGCTCACATGTTGGTCCTTGCATTGTCCACCAGAAAAAGACTTGGCTCACCATCGGCATTCCAGTCCATCCTAAAGGTGGTCTGTAGGGGGGGTGAGGTCATGACTCTGCATAGGACAGTTGAGTTCCTCCATGGCCTACGAAAGACCTTTGGGATAAGAAGACCTCCAAGGTCCTTGAAACCAAAACTGCTCGCCAAGCCAGCAGAGTCGCAATGAAAACCAGCGAGACCGGGCAACGGAACACCCCCCCCCCCCCCCCCAGAGAGGCGGAAGCAGCCTGCCATCCATCCACTCGTTTCCTGATGCTTGTACACACACTGCCTTCCCATTGAGTACACCAGCAGACTTCGTGGTTATGGACCTGGCATGACCTATCTTCTCTATCCGCCTCTCTGGGGGTGTTCCGTTGCCCCCTCTCTGGGGGTGTTCCGTTGCCCCGGTCTCGCTGGTTTTCATTGTGACTCTTGCTGTCTTGGGGAGCAGTTTTGGTTTCAAGGACCTTTTTTCGGATGGACTCTCCTGTGTGGATTTTATCGTCCTGTGGCTGATAGACTTGTTTTCCATCAACTTCTGTCGACATAAATAACATGTTCTCTCTACATATATTTACACCCCTGAAGAAAGAAGGCTCTCTGAAACGCGTTGAGTGTGGTCCATGGACTTCTGTCATGGTATCAACATCACGGCAGTCCTGGACCTATGAGTATTACATCTCTTCTGTCATGTTATGTTTACACACATGTCCATCAGCCACCATTCTTCTTTACACCTATATATATTTTTTATTTGATATTTAATAAAATTCTATATTTTTATACTATTTTTTTTTCTCTATATTTGTTGACTCTACATATTGTGATCGTCACATCAATCATTAGGGCCATTAAAGTCCCGTTTAAGGGGGAATATTTTCCACTTATTACTGAATATTATTACATTGATATAAGGAAGCCCCTACAATTCCACTTCTTTCTCCTGTGATCATATCTGAGGCATCACTTTAATATATAGAAAAAAGAGACCCGCCCCCGCGGAGCAGTGTAACTCAATGATGTCCAATAGATCAGTAGAGACGTCCGTCAGGGGAGCAGGTGTGTTAAATTTGGTGTTATCGCTCTCACTCTCTCATACTGGTCACTGGAAGTACAACATGGCACCTCATGGCAAAGAACTCTCTGAGGATCTGAAAAAAAGAATTGTTGCTCTACATAAAGATGGCCGAGGCTATAAGAAGATCGCCAAGACCCTGAAACTGAGCTGCAGCACGGTGGCCAAGACCATACAGCGGTATAACAGGACAGGTTCCCCTCAGAACAGGCCTCGCCATGGTCCACCAAAGAAGTTGAGGTCACGTGCTCAGCGTCATCCCAGCATGTCTTCATAGAGATAAATAGGGGGACTACAAATCCCAGCATGCATTGATGGGGATAAACGGTAGTGGACTACAAATCCCAGCATGCCTTGATGGGGATAAATGGGAGTCGACTACAACTCCCAGCATGTCTTGATGGGTATAAATGGGGGTGAACTATAAATCCCAGCATGCCTTGATGGGGATAAATGGGAGTGGACTACAAATCCCAGCATGCATTGATGGGGATAAATGGGAGTGGACTTCAAATCCCAGCATGCATTGATGGGGATAAATGGGTGTGGACTACAAATCCCAGCATGCCTCAATGGGGATAAATGGGAGTGGACTACAAATCCCAGCATGTCTTGATGGGGATAAATGGGAGTGGACTACAAATCCCAGCATGTCTTGATGGGGATAAATGGGAGTGGACTACAAATCCCAGCATGTCTTGATGGGGATAAATGGGGGATGGACTACAAATCCCAGCATGTCTTGATGGGGATAAATGGGAGTGGACTACAAATCCCAGCATGTCTTCATGGAGAAAAATGGGAGTGGACTACAAATCCCAGCATGTCTTGATGGGGATAAATGGAAGTGGACTACAAATCCCAGCATGCATTGATGGGGATAAATGGGAGTGGACTATAAATCCCAGCATGCCTTGATGGGGATAAATGGGAGTGGACTATAAATCCCAGCATGCCTCGATGGGGATAAGTGGGAGTGGACTACAAATCCCAGCATGCCTCGATGGAGATAAATGGGAGTGGACTACAAATCCCAGCATGCCTTGATAGGGATAAATGGGAGTGGACTACAAATCCCAGCATGCCTTGATGGGGATAAATGGGAGTGGACTACAAATCCCAGCATGCATTGATGGGGATAAATGGGAGTGGACTACAAATTCCAGCATGCCTTGATGGGGATAAATGGGAGTGGACTACAAATCCCAGCATGTCTTGATGGGGATAAATGGGTCGTGGACTATAAATCCCAGCATGCCTTGATGGGGATAAATGGGGGATGGACTACAACTCCCAGCATGCCTTGATGGGGAATAAATGGGGGTGAAATATGTTCTGTTAAATGATATCTTTTTATTTTTTTAATCACTTACCTATAATCTGAGTGAGGGGGGAGGGGGAGTGATCACCGGTTTCCTCCCATCAGCTGGGGATCCTTCCCAGCACTCCCATCATTTGGAGGAAGGTGAGCTGTGTGCCTGGAGGACGATGGATCAGTAAGGTAGGTTGGTGTATATTTATGGGGTGCGATATACAAATCCTGAGATTCTGCAACTAAGGGGTCAGTTTTGGGTGGAACCCCTGAAGTCTCCTAATTGTGGGTCAAATTATTTTGATTTATTCACAAAGGGGTGGGAGGGCGCGGGCACCCCCTGCGAGGTCCTGGGATTGGGAGGGCATGGGCGCCCCCTGCGAGGTCTCGGGGTGGGTCGCTGTGACCTTTTTGGGGGGGCCTCCTCTGGTCGCTGTGACCCTTTGGGGGGGGGTCTTCTCTGGTCGCTGTGACCCTTCGGGGGGGGGGCCTCCTCTGGTTGCCTTGACCCTTCGGGGGGGGCCTCCTCTGGTCGCTGTGACTCTTTGGGGGGGGGCCTCCTCTGGTCGCTGTGACCCTTTGGGGGGGGGGGCCTCCTCTGGTCGCTGTGACCCTTTGGGGGGGCCTCCTCTGGTCGCTGTGACCCTTTGGGGGGGGGGGGGCCTCCTCTGGTCGCTGTGACCCTTTGGGGGGGGGGGGGCCTCCTCTGGTCGCTGTGACCCTTTGGGGGGGGCCTCCTCTGGTCGCTGTGACCCTTTGGGGGGGGGCCTCCTCTGGTCGCTGTGACCCTTTGGGGGGGGCCTCCTCTGGTCGCTGTGACCCTTTGGGGGGGGGCCTCCTCTGGTCGCTGTGACCCTTTGGGGGGGGCCTCCTCTGGTCGCTGTGACCCTTTGGGGGGGGGCCTCCTCTGGTCGCTGTGACCCTTTGGGGGGGGGGCCTCCTCTGGTCGCTGTGACCCTTCGGGGGGGGGGCCTCCTCTGGTCGCTGTGACCGTTCGGGGGGGGGCCTCCTCTGGTTGCCTTGACCCTTCGGGGGGGGCCTCCTCTGGTCGCTGTGACCCTTTTGGGGGGGGGGGGGGGCCTCCTCTGGTCGCTGTGACCCTTTGGGGGGGGGGCCTCCTCCTGGTCGCTGTGACCCTTTGGGGGGGGGCCTCCTCTGGTCGCTGTGACCCTTTCGGGGGGGGCCTCCTCTGGTCGCTGTGACCGTTCGGGGGGGGGGGCCTCCTCTGGTCGCCTTGACCCTTCGGGGGGGGCCTCCTCTGGTCGCTGTGACCCTTTGGGGGGGGGGCCTCCTCTGGTCGCTGTGACCCTTTGGGGGGGGGCCTCCTCCTGGTCGCTGTGACCCTTTGGGGGGGGGGGGGCCTCCTCTGGTTGCCTTGACCCTTTGGGGGGGGCCTCCTCTGGTCGCTGTGACCCTTTGGGGGGGGCCTCCTCTGGTCGCTGTGACCCTTTGGGGGGGGGGGGGCCTCCTCTGGTCGCCTTGACCCTTCGGGGGGGGCCTCCTCTGGTCGCTGTGACCCTTTGGGGGGGGGCCTCCTCTGGTCGCTGTGACCCTTTGGGGGGGGGCCTCCTCCTGGTCGCTGTGACCCTTTGGGGGGGGGGGGGCCTCCTCTGGTTGCCTTGACCCTTTGGGGGGGGCCTCCTCTGGTCGCTGTGACCCTTTGGGGGGGGGCCTCCTCTGGTCGCTGTGACCCTTTGGGGGGGGGGCCTCCTCTGGTCGCTGTGACCCTTTGGGGGGGGGGCCTCCTCCTGGTCGCTGTGACCCTTTGGGGGGGGGGCCTCCTCCTGGTCGCTGTGACCCTTTGGGGGGGGGGCCTCCTCCTGGTCGCTGTGACCCTTTGGGGGGGGGCCTCCTCTGGTCGCTGTGACCCTTTGGGGGGGGGGCCTCCTCCTGGTCGCTGTGACCCTTTGGGGGGGGGCCTCCTCTGGTCGCTGTGACCCTTTGGGGGGGGGGCCTCCTCCTGGTCGCTGTGACCCTTTGGGGGGGGCCTCCTCTGGTCGCTGTGACCCTTTGGGGGGGGGCCTCCTCTGGTCGCTGTGACCCTTTGGGGGGGGGGCCTCCTCTGGTCGCTGTGACCCTTTGGGGGGGGGCCTCCTCTGGTCGCTGTGACCCTTTGGGGGGGGGGCCTCCTCTGGTCGCTGTGACCCTTCGGGGGTGTGACGGGCCTCCTCCTGGTCGCTGTGACCCTTCGGGGGTGTGGCGGGCCTCCTCCTGGTCGCTGTGACCCTTCGGGGGTGTGGCGGGCCTCCTCCTGGTCGCTGTGACCCTTCGGGGGTGTGGCGGGCCTCCTCCTGGTCGCTGTGACCCTTCGGGGGTGTGGCGGGCCTCCTCTGGTCGCTGTGACCCTTCGGGGGGGGGGGGGTGTGGCGGGCCTCCTCTGGTCGCTGTGACTTTTCAGGTGGTAATGAGACTTGCAGAGAATTCTTGCCATGGATGGAGGATCGCAGTAATGAACGTGGCTCGTACTCCCCGGGGCTCAGTACGTGGAAGGGCTGTGTGTACAGCGAGATTTTTACAAAGCTTTCAGCAACTTTTAAGGGGTCTCCAAACTACGGCCCACCAATTGTTCAGGAACTACAATTCCCATCATGCCTAGACATGTCTGTGAATGTCAGAGTTTTACCATGCCTCATGGGGTGTGTAGTTCCGCAACAGCTGGAGGGCCGTAGTTTGGAGTGCCCTGTAAGTTTAGCTGATGAGCAGAAATGAAAAAAGTTGAAGTATGGAGAAGTCCTAATGGAGAGTGCTGTCACTTTAAAGAAAAACTATAGGCAACCAAAACTTTTAGTAAGGGGGGGGGGGTTATAACCCCTGTCAGTTTATTTTTCGCTATCTGTGTCCTATTGGGGAGATTTCCCTTCACTTCCTGTCCCATAGCCAAACCAGAAGTGAGAGGAAATCTCTGCACATTACGGGCACAGGCACAGCGTGAAGGGCGCAGTCGCGCGGTGAGGTCCCGGGGTGGAAGGGCTCCGGCGCGCGGTGAGGTCCCGGGGTGGAAGGGCTCCGGCGCGCGGTGAGGTCCCGGGGTGGAAGGGCTCCGGCGCGCGGTGAGGTCCCGGGGTGGAAGGGCGCAGGCACAACCCACTAAAACTATAGGTAGTAAGCGAGGGTTATAACCCCGTCCAGATTTTTTTTTTTTTGCCATCTGTGTCCCATTACGGAGATTTCTCTTCTCTTCCTGTCCCATAGTTAAACAGGAAGTGAAAGGAAATCCCTGCAAATTAAGGTAATCCCTTGGGGGTCACCAGAGCTGGGTCACCCCTTTTCCCGGATGGGACAATTCTCTCCTCTGACAGTACAAAGTCTACTTGGGATATCGTGGTGGGGAACGTGTCCCCCAATGTGAAGTCCGGACCACTAAATCCACAACCAATGAAAAGACTTTCCTCCTTAGTCTGACCAGTTATATTTCTTCTGGTCTGGTGGTTCACTAATTTTTTCGTTTTGCTCCTGGGGCCCTTTTGCTATTTAGGGCCCCTCACCTTATTAAAGCCCACTGTAGAGATCCAGAGGTTCTAGAAACGTGGGGTTTCCAGCAAGGCAGCCTGCTAGCTTTCTTGAATTTTCCGCTCTTCACATCCGCTGTGACCCGGGATTACTTCATCCCTCGCTGGCCAATCAGGTTGACCGAAGAACGGCAACTAGATTAAGCCGGGGGACAAGATGCCGGGAACTGCTAAGGGACCTCACTAGGGATGAGCCGAACACCCACCCCGTTCGGCTCGCGCCAGAACCCGCAAACGGACCTAAAGTCCGTGCGAGCTTTAGAACCCTAATAGTTATAATGGATTCGAACGTTCGAAATCAAAAGTGCTAATTTTAAAGGCTAATATGCAAGTTATTGCCATAAAAAGTGTTTGGGGACCTGGGTCCTGCCCCAGGGGACATGTATCAATGCAAATTTTTTTTTTTTTAAAACGGCCGTTTTTTCAGGAGCAGTGATTTTAATAATGCTTAAATTGAAACAATAAAGTGTAATATTCCTTTAAATTTCGTACCTGGGGGTGTCTATAGTATGCATGTAAAGGGGCGCATGTTTCCTGTGCTTAGAACTGTCCCTGCACAAAGTGTCATTTTTGCAAGAAAAAAAGCTATTTAAAATCACTCGTGGCTAATGTGAATTGACGGCTCCCGTAACACAGAGAACAGTCATTCATTGAAAGCCATTCATAAAAAAAAAAAAAAAAAAGTCATTGATAAAAAATAAAAAAATAAAAAGCGTGGGGGTCCCCCAAATTCAATAACCAGGCCCTTCAGGTCTGGGATGGATATTAAGGGGGACCCCAGCCAAAAAAAAAGAAAAAGGCGTAGGGTCCCCCTTAAAATCCATACCAGACCCTTGAGGTCTGGGATGGATTTTAAGGGGAACCCCAGCCCAAAAAAATGGCGTGGGGTCCCCCTCAAAATCCATACCAGACCCTTATCCGAGCACGCAACCTGGCAGGCCGCAGGAAAAGAGGGGGGACGAGAGCGCTCCCCCCCTCCCGCCTGAACCGTACCAGGCCACATGCCCTCAACATTGGGAGGGTGCTTTGGGGGTCTGAGACCCCCAAAGCACCTTGTCCCCATGTTGATGAGGACAAGGGCCTCTTCCCCACAACCCTGGCCGGTGGTTGTGGGGGTCTGCGGGCGGGGGGCTTATCGGAATCTGGAAGCCCCCTTTAACAAGGGGACCCCCCGGGGGGGGGGGGGGGGGGGGGGGGGGGGGGGAGGGGGTACAAAAGTACCCCTACCATTTCACCAAAAAAGTGTCAAAAATTGTAAAAATGACAGGAGACGGTCTTTGACAATTCCTTTATTAAAATCTTCTTTCTTCATCCTTCGGTTTCTCCATCTTCTCCTTCCATCATCTTCTCCTTCTGTCATCTTCTTCCATCTTCTTCTTCCTCCGATCCGCTTCTTCTTGCGCTGGTCTTCTCCTCCTTCTCGTCCGGCATCTTCTTCCATGGCGTCGGCGTCTGTTCTTCGGTCGGGCCGCTCCTCGCAATGGGAGGCTCCCGCTGTGTGAGGCTTCGCTCCGTCTGACAGGTCTTTTTATAACGGAGGGCACCTGGTGACGTCATGGGGAAAGCCATAGGGAATTCCCGTGCGTCAGAGGGGGGCGGAGTCACCAGGTGCCCTCCATTATAAAAAGACCTGTCAGACGCAGCAAAGCCTCACACAGCGGGAGCCTCCCATTGCGAGGAGCGGCCAAGAAGAGACACCGACGCCGTGGAAGAAGATGCCGGACGAGAAGACCAGCGCAAGAAGAAGCGGATCGGAGGAAGAAGATGACGGAAGGAGAAGATGAAGAAACCGAAGGATGAAGAAAGAAGATTTTAATAAAGGAATTGTCAAAGACCGTCTCCTGTCATTTTTACAATTTTTGTCACCTTATTTGGTGAAATGGTAGGGGTACTTTTGTACCCCCTTACCATTTCACACAGGGGGGGGGCGGGATCTGGGGGTCCCCTTGTTAAAGGGGGCTTCCATATTCCGATAAGCCCCCTGCCCGCAGACCCCCACAACCACCGGCCAGGGTTGTGGGGATGAGGCCCTTGTCCTCATCAACATGGGGACAAGGTGCTTTGGGGGTCTCAGACCCCAAAGCATCCTCCCAATGTTGAGGGCATGTGGCCTGGTACGGTTCAGGAGGGAGGGGGGCGCTCTCGTCCCCCCTCTTTTCCTGCGGCCTGCCAGGTGGCGTGCTCGGATAAGGGTCTGGTATGGATTTTGAGGGGGACCCCACGCCATTTTTTTTTTTTTTTTGCTGGGGTTCCCCTTAAAATCCATCCCAGACCTCAAGGGTCTGGGATGGATTTTGAGGGGGACCCAACGCCATTTTTTTGGGCTGGGGTCCCCTTAATATCCATCCCAGACCTGAAGGGCCTGGTTATTGAATTTGGGGGGATCCCCACGCTTTTTTTTTTTTTTTTATTATCAATAAATGACTGTTCTCTGTGTTACGGGAGCCGGCAATTCATTAGCCGCGAGTGATTTTAAATAGCTTTTTTTCCTGCAAAAAATGACACTTTGTGCAGGGACAGTTCTAAGCACAGGAAACATGCGCCCCTTTACAGGCAACCTATAGACACCCCCAGATGTGATACTGCAATGCTGTACTAACAGCACACACACAGTAATCCCCAGAAATACAGCACATACTGACACTGACATACTGATGCTGACACTGAAACACAATATGCGAGGCCGCCGCCGCGGAGGCCTCTTATACCGTGGGGCGTGTACTAAAGCCCCTGAGCTATAATTGGCTACAGGCATCCTGCCTGTAGCCAATTATGGCTCTCCTCGCTGCCAGCGCTGTGATTGGCCTAGCATGCTGGGTCACAGTGCATGCTTGGCCAATCATCAGCCAGCATTGCACTGCGACTAGCGCAATGCATTGCGGGCTGCTCGCATCACACGAATGTGATGCGAGCGGCCCAAATAGTTCTGGGCTCGCCGAACGGGCGAACGCCCGATGTTCGATTCGAACACCGGGCCCATCCCTAGACCTCACAGGCATCAAACAAGTATCTGTGCCTTTAACACCACTTGAGGACTTTGAATGTACGTCCTAGAAAACTGCAACAATGTTTCCAGGACGTATCTCCTACACCCTGCCCCTCACAGGGACCTGCTGGGTATTGGTGATATATATGTATATATGTGTGTGTGTGTATATATATATATTTATATAATGTATATATATATTTATATATATATATATTTATATTATATATATATATATATGTATATGTATGTGTGTGTGTGTGTGTGTTTTATTATAACAGTGAGACTGAATAACAACAAAAATATCCAGAAAAAAGTTATAAATAAATTTTCATTTTAATGAGTGAAATAAGTATTTGATCTCCTATCAATCAGCAAGATTTCTGGCTCCCAGGTGTCTTCTATACAGGTAACAAGCTGAGGTTAGGAGCACTCTTCTCTTCTCTTCTCTCTTGAAGTGAGTGCTCCTAATCTCAGCTTGTTACCTGTATAAAAGACACCTGTCCACAGAATCGATCAGATTCCAATCTCTCCCCCATGGCCAAGACCAAAGATCTGTCCAAGGATGTCGGGGAGAAGATTGGAGACCTACACAAGGCTGGAATGGGCTACAAGACCATCGCCAAGCAGCTTGGTGAGAGGTGACAACAGTTGGTGGATTATTCACAAATGGAAGAAACACAAAATAACGATCGATCTCCCTCGGTCTGGGGCTCCATACAAGATCTCACCTGGTGGAGGTTCAATGATGAGAACGGTGAGGAATCAGCCCAGAACTACACGGGAGAATCTTGTCAATGATCTCAGCTGGGACCATAGTCACCAAGAAACAATCGGTAACACACTACACCGCGATCGACTGAAATCCTGCAGCCCCCGCAAGGTCCCCCTGATCAGGAAATCACATGTACAGGTCCGTCTGAAGATCACTAATGAACATCGAATGATTCCGAGGAGAACTGGGGGAAAGTGTTGTGGTCAGAGGAGACCAAAATCCAGATCTTTGGCATCAACTCAACTACCCGTGTTTGGAGGAGGAGGAGGAGGAATGCTGCCTATGACCCCAAGAACACCATCCCCCACCGTTATACATGGAGGTCCTATGACCCCAAGAACACCATCCCCCACCGTCATACATGGAGGTCCTATGACCCCCAAGAACACCATCCCCCGTCATACCTGGAGGACCTATGACCCCAAGAACACCATCCCCCACCGTCATACATGGAGGACCTATGACCCCAAGAACACCATCCCCCACCGTCATACATGGAGGACCTATGACCCCAAGAACACCATCCCCCACGTCATACATGGAGGACCTATGACCCCAAGACCACCATCACCCACGGTCATACATGGAGGACCTATGACCCCAAGAACACCATCCCCCACCGTCATACATGGAGGACCTATGACCCCAAGAACACCATCCCCCACC
Organism: Lithobates sylvaticus; assembly: GCA_028564925.1. Taxonomy (NCBI): domain Eukaryota; kingdom Metazoa; phylum Chordata; class Amphibia; order Anura; family Ranidae; genus Lithobates; species Lithobates sylvaticus. The sequence goes on along the minus strand of CM053033.1, from coordinate 2,813,877 downwards.
GTCATACATGGAGGTCCTATGACCCCAAGAACACCATCCCCACCGTCATACATGGAGGACCTATGACCCCAAGAACACCATCCCCCACCGTCATACATGGAGGACCTATGACCCCAAGAACACCATCCCCCACCGTCATACATGGAGGACCTATGACCCAAGAACACCATCCCCCACCGTCATACATGGAGGACCTATGACCCAAGAACACCATCCCCCACCGTCATACATGGAGGTCCTATGACCCCAAGAACACCATCCCCCACCGTCATACATGAAGGACCTATGACCCCAAGAACACCATCCCCCACCCTCATACATGAAGGACCTATGACCCCAAGAACACCATCCCCCACCGTCATACATGGAGGTCCTATGACCCAAGAACACCATCCCCCACCGTCATACATGGAGGTCCTATGACCCCAAGAACACCATCCCCCACCGTCATACATGGAGGTCCTATGACCCCAAGAACACCATCCCCCACCGTCCATACATGGAGGTCCTATGACCCCAAGAACACCATCCCCCACCGTCATACATGGAGGTCCTATGACCCCAAGAACACCATCCCTCACCGTCATACATGGGGGTCCTATGACCCCAAGAACACCATCCCCCACCGTCATACATGGAGGACCTATGACCCCAAGAACACCATCCCCCACCGTCATACATGAAGGACCTATGACCCCAAGAACACCATCCCCCACCGTCATACATGGAGGTCCTATGACCCCAAGAACACCATCCCCCACCGTCATACATATAGTTGGAAACATTATGCTTTGGGGGTGTTTTTCTGCTAAGGGGACAGGACAACTTCACCGCACCAAAGGACCATCAAATCTTGGGTGAGAACCTCCTTCCCTCAGCCAGGGCATTATAGATGGGTCATGGATGGGTCTTCCAGCATGATAATGACCCAAAACACACGGCCAAGGCAACAAAGGAGGGGCGCAACAATCAACATTGAGGTTCTGGAGTGGCCTAGCCAGTCTCCAGACCTTAATCCCATAGAGAATATGTGGAGGGAGCTGAAGGTTCGAGTCACCAAACGTCAGACTGGAAAACCTTAATGACTTGGAGAGGATCTGCAAAGAGGACAAAATCTCTCCTGAGATGTGCGAACCTGGAGGCCAACTCCAAGAAACGTCCGACCTCTGTGATCACCAACAAGGGTTTCTCCACCAACTACTAAGTCGTGTTTTGTGAAGGGGATCAAATACTTATTTCACTCATTAAAATGCAAATCAATTTATAACTTTTTTTTGAAATGCGTTTTTCTGGATATTTTTGTTATTTTGTCTCTCACTGTTGTAATAAACCGACCAATAAAATTATAGACGATCGTTTCTTTGTCAGTGGGGCAAATGTCCAAAATCAGCAGCCGATCAAATACTTTTTTCTTCCCTGTATAATGTAACAATATATTGTTTTAATTTGTATAGTATGAAGGAAATGGGTGGGGCACTGCTACTTTTTAGTGGTGTCTTTTTTTTTTTTTTTTTTCAATACACCGAACTTAATGTGCAAATTCGCAATAATAAATAATATGTAAGGCCCCTTTCACACTGGGGCGGGGAGCCGCGATGACGGTAAAGCAGCGCTATATTTAGCGCTGCTTTACCGTCGTTTTCACCGCGGTTTTCGGCCGCTCGCGGTGCGGTTTTACCCCCCGCGAGCGGCCGAAAAAGGGTTAAACACCCCCGCAGAGCGCCGCCGTATCGGCGCTTTGCGGCGGTATTGCCGCGGTTTTACCGCGGTCTCCCATTCTTTTCGATGGGAAGGAGCGGTATAGGAGCGGTGAACACACCGCTCCTATCCCGCTCCAAAGATGCTGCTAGCAGGACTTTTTTTTGTCATCCTGCTAGCGCACCGCTCCAGTGTGAAAGCCCGCCGGCTTTCACACTGGAGTTAAAGGGGCCGGATTTTTTCATGCGGTGAACAGGCGCTATTTTTAGCGCTGCACCGCATGAAAAACGCCCCGGTGTGAAAGGGGCCTAACCAGCCCTGTGGTGAATGTGTGGTATGAATTCCTGATATACAAATCAAAAATCCCCCGTAAACCATAACTACTAAAAGATCGCCCACCGCAGATATACTACGGCAGGGCAGATCTATCGCATGTCAATTTTGACCAGAGGGGGAGCCAGTCAGTGGGTCCAGCGGACGTGATGTCCACCGGGACCCACCGATCGGTCCCCAGAGAGCCAGAACGCCGATCGTAAATCTATCCCATAGTTTGTAGACGCGATAACTTTCACACAAACAACATATACGCTTATTGGGATATTTTTTATTTTATTTTTTACCAAAAATATGTAGCAGAATACATATTGGCCTAAACTGATGACTTTTTTTTATTGGATGTTTTATTGCAGAAAGTGAAAAGTATTTTTATATTTTTTTCCAATTTTTTTTTTTTTTCTTTTTTTTTGTTTATAGCGCAGAAAATTTAAACTGCAGAGGTGATCAAATTTTATTAAAAAAGAAAAAAGGAAAAAAATCCCACGTCCATAAGTATCGCAGGCTACTCCCCGCATCCATAAGTATCACAGGCTCCTCCCCGCATCCATAAGTATCACAGGCTCCTCCCCGCATCCATAAGTATCACAGGCTCCTCCCCGCATCCATAAGTATCACAGGCTCCCCCCCGCATCCATAAGTTTCACAGGCTCCTCCCCACGTCCATAAGTTTCACAGGCTCCTCCCCACGTCCATAAGTTTCACAGGCTCCCCCCAACGTCCATGAGTATCGCAGGCTCCTCCCCCACGTCCATGAGTATCGCAGGCTCCTCCCCCACGTCCATGAGTATCGCAGGCTCCTCCCCCACGTCCATGAGTATCGCGGGCTCCTCCCCACGTCCATGAGTATCGCGGGCTCCTCCCCACGTCCATGAGTATCACAGGCTCCTCCCCCACGTCCATGAGTATCGCGGGCTCCTCCCCACGTCCATGAGTATCGCGGGCTCCTCCCTACGTCCATGAGTATCACAGCCTTTGCTCAATACTTTGGTGAAGCTCCTTTGGCACCAATCACATCCTCCAGTCTTGTTGGGTATGATGCTACAAGCTCGGCACACCTATTTTTGGGCATTTTCTCCCGTTCCTCTTTGTAGGACCTCTCAAGCTCCATCAGGTTGGATGGGGAGGGTCGGTGCACAGCCATTTTCAGATCTCTCCAGAGATGTCCAATCGGGTTCAAGTCTGGGCTCTGGCTGGGCCACTCAAGGACATTCACAGAGTTGTCCCGGAGCCACTCCTTTGTTATCTTGGCTGTGTGATTGGGGTCGTTGTCCTGTTGGAAGATGAACCTTCGTACCAGTCTGAGGTCCAGAGCACTCTGGAGAAGGTTTTCATCAAGGATGTCTCTGTACATTACTGCATTCATCTTTCCTTCAATCCTGACTAGTCTCCCAGTTCCTGCTGCTGAAAAACATCCCCACATCATGATGCTGCCACCACCATGCTTCACAGTAGGGATGGAATTGGTCAGGTGATGGGCGGCGCCTGGTTTCCTCCAGACATGACGTTTGCCATTTAGGCCAAAGAGTTCAATCTTTGTTCCATCAGACCAGAGAATTTTGTTTCTCGTGGTCTGAGAGTCCTTCAGGTGTCTTTTGGTAAACTCCAGGCGGCTGTCATGTGACTTTTTTACTGAGGAGTGTCTTCCGTCTGGCCACTCCTCCATACTGGCCTGATTGGTGGAGAGCTGCAGAGATGGTTGTTCTTCTGGAAAGTTCTTCTCTCTCCACAGAGAAATGCTGGAGCTCTGTCAGTGGGACCATCGGGTTCTTGGTCACCTCCCTGACTAAGGCCCCCCTCCCCCGATCGCTCAGTTTGGCCGGGCGGCGGCTCTAGGAAGAGTCCTGGTGGTTCTTCCATGGATGATGGAGACCACTGGGCTCATTGGGACCTTCAATGCTGCAGACATGTTTCTGTACCCTTCCCCCGATCGGTACCTCCATACAATCCTGTCTCCGAGGTCTACAGACAATTCCTTGGACTTCATGTTATGGTTTGTGCTCTGACATGCACTGTTACCTGTGGGACCTTCTATAGACAGGGGTGTGCCTTTCCAAATCATGTCCAATCACCTGAATTTACCACAGGTGGAGTCCAATCAGGTTGTAGAAACATCTCAAGGATGATCAGTGGAAACAGGAGGAGCCTGAGATCAATTCTGAGTGTCATGGGAGGAGCCTGTGATACTTGTGGACGTGGGAAGGGCATGTGATACTTGTGGACGTGGGAGGGGCCTGTAATACTTGTGGACGTGGGAGGGGCCTGTGATACTTGTGGGAGGGGCCTGTGATACTTGTGGGAGGGGCCTGTGATACTTGTGGGAGGGGCCTGTGATACTTGTGGGAGGGGCCTGTGATACTTGTGGGAGGGGCCTGTGATACTTGTGGGAGGGGCCTGTGTTACTTGTGGGAGGGGCCTGTGATACTTGTGGGAGGGGCCTGTGATACTTGTGGGAGGGGCCTGTGATACTTGTGGGAGGGGCCTGTGATACTTGTGGGAGGGGCCTGTGATACTTGTGGGAGGGGCCTGTGATACTTGTGGGAGGGGCCTGTGATACTTGTGGGAGGGGCCTGTGATACTTGTGGGAGGGGCCTGTGATACTTGTGGGAGGGGCCTGTGATACTTGTGGGAGGGGCCTGTGATACTTGTGGGAGGGGCCTGTGATACTTGTGGGAGGGGCCTGTGATACTTGTGGGCGTGGGAGGGGGCCTGTGATACTTGTGGACGTGGGAGGAGCCTGTGATACTTGTGGACATGCAATTTTTTTATTTTATTTTTTATTTTGAATAAATCTGCAAAGATTTCAAACAATCTTCTCTCACGTTGTCATTATGGGGGATTGTTTGTAGAATTTTTAGGAAAATAATGAGTTTAATCCATTATGGAATGAGGCCGTAACATAACGAAATGTGGTAAAAGTGAAGCGCTGTGAATACTTTCCAGATGCTCTGTATATAAGGAATCAATACCACACATTTACCATAGAGGGGGTTTTACATATTATTTTTTTCATTGCTAATTTATTTTATTTTTTTTGTCTTTAGTTCCTGTTTTAATGGAGTTCAGGGAACATCATTGCAGAATGGATGAAGAAAGTATTTCTGGAGATGAGATGGGAATAATGAAGGGCGACCCCGTACTGCAGACCCCGAAGAGCTGCACTGAGGTCCTGGGTCCTGACCGAGGCGCTGCTGATCCTCTGAAGGAGGAAGAGCTGTGTGAGGCCGTCCCCGCCGGGACCCCCCCATACTTCAGCACCCCTCTAACCAATAAAAATGGATCTACTTCTAGAGTTGGCCATCAGCCCGGCCTACTGGAATACAAAAGCTTCTACAATGTGGAGTGCGAGAAGATTATCCACCAGCTGCGGCAGAACTGGAGCTCCAGCAAACGCAAACTCGAGGAATTGGACATCTCCACCATTGAAGCCGAGCCGCCCCCTGTCTACTGGACCCCAAGTTCTGTGCTGGAGGCTTCAACGTATAGAGCCAAGAGGAGGAGGAGGCTGGATGGTCCAGGTGATTGTTTCTGTAGCACCCAGGCGGACACAGAGCCACACAGACCCAGTGCCCCCCCCCCCCCCAAGCTGGGCCGCAGTGCCCCCCCCCCCACGCTGGGCCACAGTGCCCCCCCCCCCAAGCTGGGCCGCAGTGCCGCCCCCCACGCTGGCACAGGGCCACACACACAGTGCCCCCCCCCACGCTGGGCCGCAGTGCCCCCCCCACGCTGGGCCGCAGTGCCCCCCCCCCCACGCTGGGCCACAGTGCCCCCCCCCACGCTGGGCCGCAGTGCCGCCCCCCACGCTGGCACAGGGCCACAATACAAATACACAAAGTACAAACGGTTACAAATATGTTGCAAAGTAATTGCATGAAAAAAATATATTATACAGTCCAAAGAAATTTTGCAACGTGGTATCCGTCCACCTGAACCCTGGGGAGTCATTATTGATGGGTTACCTTATGTCACCCTAAAATTTTCTGTGATTTTTAATTCCATGAAGTGTTTAAAGTGCATCTTCACCAAAACTTTATTCTACATTTTAGCTTTGTATAGACAATAAGAAGATTTTGCTTCTATTCCTGTTCTGGTGACAACTGTAACATTTTGGATTTCTCAACTCTTTGTGACCTGATCACCAGGACAAATAGGGAGGAGGTGGGTGAATCTCCCCAGGTTTAAAAACCTGAGAGGGGGGGGGTCTAACCCCTCATTACTCCATCCAAAACTAAAAAGGTTTGCTGTTACAATTTGTTTTAAAAAAAAAAAAAAAAATATATATATATATATATATATATAATAATCTGCATAGCTTTTCACATTTTTTGCAATTATGTTAGAAAAAAATCCATGCTAAAAATAAAATCTAATAATAAATTTGTAGAATAATAAATGTATAGTATTCATAAAAAAATTTAAAAAAAATGTATAGATAGATAGTTCTATCTAGTTTACATACCCTGGCAGAATTGATGGTTTCTTGGCCATTTTTCAGACAATATGAATGATAATACAAAAACTTTCCTTTCACTCATGGTTAGTGTTTGGCTGGAGCCATTTATTATCCATCATCTGTGTTTACTCTTTTTATATCATAAGGACAACAGAAACTACCCAAATGACCTGATCAAAAGTTTACATACCCCAGTGATTTTGGCCTGATAACATGCACACAAGTTGGCACAAAGGGGTTTGAATGGCTATTAAAGGTAACCCTCCTCACCTGTGATCTGTTTGCTTGTAATTAGTGTGTATAAAAGGTCACTGAGTTTCTGGACTCCTGACAGACCCTTGTATCTTCCATCCAGTGCTGCACTGAGGTTTCTGGATTCTGAGTCATGGGGAAAGCAAAAGAATTGTCAAAGGATCTGCGGTAAAAGGTAGTTGAACTGTATAAAACAGGAAAAGGGATATAAAAAGATATCCAAGGAATTGAGAATGACAATCGGCAGTGTTCAAACTCTAATCAAGAGGTGGAAAATGAGGGGACCAACTAAAATTTCAGCCACAACTGCCAGGAAAATTGTTCGGGATGCAAAGAAAACCCCACAAATAAGTTCAGGTGAAATACAGGACTCTCTGAAAGCATGGCCGAGTCTCTAGAAGAAAGATGGGCCGCATGGCCGAGTCTCCAGAAGAAAGATGGGCCGCATGGTCGAGTCTCCAGAAGAAAGATGGGCCGCATGGTCGAGTCTCCAGAAGAAAGATGGGCTGCATGGTCGTGTCTTCAGAAGAAAGATGGGCTGAATGGTCGTGTCTCCAGAAGAAAGATGGGCCGCATGGTCCAGTCTCCAGAAGAAAGATGGGCCGCATGGTCCAGTCTCCAGAAGAAAGATGGGCCGCATGGTCAAGTCTCCAGAAGAAAGATGGGGCGCATGGTCGAGTCTCCAGAAGAAAGATGGGCCGCATGGTCCAGTCTCCAGAAGAAAGATGGGCCGCATGGTCGAGTCTCCAGAAGAAAGATGGGCCGCATGGTCGAGTCTCCAGAAGAAAGATGGGCCGCATGGTCGAGTCTCCAGAAGAAAGATGGGCCGCATGGTCGAGTCTCCAGAAGAAAGATGGGCCGCATGGTCGAGTCTCCAGAAGAAAGATGGGCCGCATGGTCGAGTCTCCAGAAGAAAGATGGGCCGCATGGTCGAGTCTCCAGAAGAAAGATGGGCCGCATGGTCGAGTCTCCAGAAGAAAGATGGGCCGCATGGTCCAGTCTCCAGAAGAAAGATGGGCCGCATGGTCGAGTCTCCAGAAGAAAGATGGGCCGCATGGTCGAGTCTCCAGAAGAAAGATGGGCCGCATGGTCGAGTCTCCAGAAGAAAGATGGGCCGCATGGTCGAGTCTCCAGAAGAAAGATGGGCCGCATGGTCGAGTCTCCAGAAGAAAGATGGGCCGCATGGTCGAGTCTCCAGAAGAAAGATGGGCCGCATGGCCGAGTCTCCAGAAGAAAGATGAGCGGCATGGTCGAGTCTCCAGAAGAAAGATGGGCCGCATGGTCGAGTCTCCAGAAGAAAGATGGGCCGCATGGTCGAGTCTCCAGAAGAAAGATGGGCCGCATGGTCGAGTCTCCAGAAGAAAGATGGGCCGCATGGCCGAGTCTCCAGAAGAAAGATGGGCCGCATGGTCGAGTCTCCAGAAGAAAGATGGGCCGCATGGTCGAGTCTCCAGAAGAAAGATGGGCCGCATGGTCGAGTCTCCAGAAGAAAGATGGGCCGCATGGTCGAGTCTCCAGAAGAAAGATGGGCCGCATGGTCGAGTCTCCAGAAGAAAGATGGGCCGCATGGCCGAGTCTCCAGAAGAAAGATGAGCGGCATGGTCGAGTCTCCAGAAGAAAGATGGGCCGCATGGTCGAGTCTCCAGAAGAAAGATGGGCCGCATGGTCGAGTCTCCAGAAGAAAGATGGGCCGCATGGTCGAGTCTCCAGAAGAAAGATGGGCTGCATGGCCGAGTCTCCAGAAGAAAGATGAGCGGCATGGTCGAGTCTCCAGAAGAAAGATGAGCGGCATGGATGAGTCGCCAGAAGAAAGATGGGCTGCATGGTCCAGTCTCCAGAAGAAAGATGAGCTGCATGGTCCAGTCTCCAGAAGAAAGATGGGCCGCATGGACGAGTCGCCAGAAGAAAGATGGGCTGCATGGACGAGTCGCCAGAAGAAAGATGGGCTGCATGGTCGAGTCTCCAGAAGAAAGATGGGCTGCATGGTCGAGTCTCCAGAAGAAAGATGGGCTGCATGGTCGAGTCTCCAGAAGAAAGCCATTACTACACAAATGTCACAAAGTATCCCACTTACAATACGCCAAACAGCACAGAGACAAACCTCAAACCTTCCGCCACAAAGTCATTTGGAGTGATGAGACCAAAATTTAGCTTTTTGGCCACAACCATAAACACTACATTTGGAGAGGAGACAACAAGGCCTATGATGAAAGGTCCACCATTCCTACTGTGAAACACGGAGGTGGATCGCTGATGTTTTGGGGATGTGTGAGCTACAAAAGACACAGGAAATTTTGGTCAAAATTGATGGCGAGATGAATGCAGAATGTTATCAAATACTGGAGGAACATTTCATTCATCAGCCAGGAAGCTGCGCATGGGACGGACTTGGACATTCCAACATGACAATGATCCAAAACACAAGGCCAAGTCCACCTGTCATTGGCTACAGCAGAATAAAGTGAAGGTTCTGGAGTGGCCATCTCCGTCTCCTGACCTCAATATCATTGGAGCCCCTCTGGGGAGATCTGAAAACGTGCCGTTCATGGAAGACAGCCCAAGAATTTCCAGGAACTGGAGGACCGAGAGGAACCATCTGAGAAGATAAAGAGCCTCATCCACAAATACCACAAAAGACTTCAAGCTGTCATTGATGGTAAAGGAGGCCATACACGGGATTAGGAACTGGGGTATGTAAACTTTTGATCAGGGTCATTTGGGTAGTTTCTGTTGTCATTATGATTTTTAAGAAGAGTAAATACAGATGATTGATAATAAAATGGCTTCAGCCAAACACTAATCATGAGTGAGAGAAGTTTTTGTGTTATCATTCATATTCTCTGAAAAATGGTCAAGTAATCAATAAATTCGGCCAGGGTGTGTAAACTTATGAGCACAAGTGTGTGTATAATATTTAATTATTATTATTATTATTATTATTATTATTATTATTATTATTATTATTTAGATCTTTCTGAAACAACCAAGCTTAGATTCTCCTTTGCACAATGCAAACCCAATCCTGTCTGTCAAATCCTGGAAGAGTCTGTAGATGATGGGTTGCCCGGATTGTCATCTGATGGAAAATCTGCAGCTCCCAAACGTAAACTCTTTGAGTTGGCTGGTAAAACAAGACGTTCGGAACGTAATCGTGCATTCATAAGAAGGGATAGAGAATCTGCAGCAGGCGGTGATCGAAGAACCATTGGATGTCCTAGAACTGGCAGCACCGAGGCCAATAAATCCACCAAGCAGGGTCCTACACGGGGTGAGGGAGATGACAAACCTGACCTGGAATCACCACGGGGTTCCATCCAGCCTCTGGAGTTCAGAAGTTTCTTTCTTGCCGAGTGTGAGGCCATTTGCAATCGGCTAAAACATTGTGGTAGCAGAAGGCTATTGGATGTGTCCACCATTGACGCCGAACCTCCACCAAGCCCGTCTTCGAATCTCACCTTTTTATCAGAACTGGACAGCAGCCGCGTCAAGGCAACTTCCTCTATGGGTTTGACTCAACTGGATCTGGAGAAGATGAACTTAAATCGAACTGCCACAGGTGGAAGCTTTTCTCTACAGAAGCCCTCAAACAGCAATGCAACTGGCCCAAGGAAGGGGACTGTTGTCAACGCCACCAAAGACGTGGGGAACATGCATGGTGTAGGGTCTGTAGCAAATGTCACCCAAGACATTGTGATTGGGTGTGATGAGGTGAAAACTGCAGATGCCACCCAGGACATTGTGACTATGTACAACGGGGTATCAGCAGCAGATGCCACCCAGGACATTGTGACCAATTGTGATGGGATGAAGGCAGCAGATGCCACCCAGGACATTGTGACCAATTGTGATGGGATGAAAGCTGCAGATGCCACCCAGGACATTGTGACCATTTGTGATGGAATGAAGGCAGCAGATGCCACCCAGGACATTGTGACCATGTGCATTGGGGTATCGGCTGCAAATGCCACCCAGGACATTGTGAGCAATTGTGATGGAATGAAAGCAGCAGATGCCACCCAGGACATTGTGACCAATTGTGATGGAATGACAGCAGCAGATGCCACCCAGGACATTGTGACCATGTGTATTGGGGTATCGGCTGCAAATGCCACCCAGGACATTGTGACCATGTGTGATGAGGCCTGTGTGTTGAAGGCAACATTGAACACAAGGGCACCTGATAAAGTGTCCGGTGCAAATACCACTCAAGATATTGTGAAGGAAGGTGGCAATTCCGTAACAGATGTCACCCAGGACATGGAAATGGAACACGATATTTCTGTAGCAAATGCCACAGGAGAGACCACGCCAATGTGCGATGAGACTGGTTCAAATGTCATGCCAAACATTGCAAAGTGTGCTGTGGATTGTAAGGGCAACCCTGCACAAATGGATGCCCATGTATTAAAGACCAATAATGTTGTGACTGCTACATCATCCTGCACAAACTCCAAAATTGTGACCTTCTGTAGCCGGGATCCTGCAGCAGGTCGCACATTAAACACCACGACAACTCTTTCCTTGCAGGACTTTCAAACAAAACTCATGAAGGTAACTCAAAGTACTATACGTAGAATAAGTAAAATGCATTGTGCGGTCTCTGCAGCAGATTCAACAAGACCTAAAACTGAAACCTGTGCTGAGGTTCCCATATCAGATACTGCGCAGGATATGGAGATTCAAGGCCAAGCTCCTGGAGCAGAGGGAGAACGGGGCAGAGTATGCCATGTGCCAGTTGCTCAAAGGCGTATTTTAATGGCAGGTAATATGAATATCCCAGCAGAGAGAGCACATGGTGCAATAAATAGGGAAAATGGTATTAAAAATACGACTTTTCTATGTATACAGAGGAAGTCTGATCAGAATGGTGTAACCATTGGCCATACAGGAGATATTGCACATATCTGCAAGGAATCCCTTCCAGCATCCTATACTTCACCTTTATCGACCATGAATAGTACGGTTACCATCAGCAACTCAGGCCAAGTTCATACTGAAGGGTCAACCACTACCATCAACGACTCAAGCCAAGTTCATACTGAAGGGTCAACCACTACCATCAACGACTCAAGCCAAGTTCATTCTGAAGGCACAACCTCTACCATCAACTCAGGCCAAGTTCATACTGAAGGGTCAACCACTATCCTCAACGACTCAAGCCAAGTTCATTCTGAAGGCACAACCTCTACCATCAACTCAGGCCAAGTTCATACTGAAGGGTCAACCACTACCATCAACGACTCAAGCCAAGTTCATTCTGAAGGCACAACCTCTACCATCAACTCAGGCCAAGTTCATACTGAAGGGTCAACCACTATCATCAACGACTCAAGCCAAGTTCATTCTGAAGGCACAACTGCTACCATCAGTGACTCTGCCCAAGTTCATTCCATGGGCCCAACCACTACCATCAGGGACTCGGGCCAGGTTCATTCTGAAGGCCCAACCACCACCATAAGCTACTCAGGCCAAGTTCATGCTGAAGGCCCAACCACTACCATCAGAGACTCACGCCAAGTTTATACTGAAGGGTCAAAGACTATTTCCATGAGTACACCATCTACCTGTAGGGAGCAGGTTACACACACTACAAAGGATGTTGTACTAGACAGCATGGAGGTGTGTAGCAACATTACAACATGCAATGCCATGGCTACCTCCATTGCAGAAGACTCTGGATTTATTACCCGGGAACTAGAATCCAATACAACACCATCCAATACTGAAGTAATTGTGGCAAATTGTATCTTGCTGGGTGGTGTCCCTCAGGTTACTCAACCAAAGAACGACAGTAGAGGTACTAGAATGATGTCTCTGGGTAGAGGGAATCCAATGGACATATGTGATCTAGACATAACCCACATTGCCAATGAGGAAAGTGTCTTCCGTAAAGGAGCCTTTAACTTTATTACGTCTACACCTCTTCCATGCATGAATAGTAATGTTTTCATTAAGAAGTCAAGTGGTAACTCCATACAGCCCATTCCTAAGCTCTTCTCTAATAAAGATCAGAGAGAGCAGAAACAGATGGCCATTCCCAAACTGGCCAGTTCAGGACTGCCAATGAGGGGGAACTTCACCCAGATAAGAGGGCAACTCTCCCAAGATTTTCCCACTCCTGGGCCCATTAAAAGCTCTCTTCCAAAGGCAGCCAAAACCTCATTAAGGGTCCCTAAACCTGCGACCGGCATCTCCATCCTGCGATACCCAGTGGTCTCCACCACAGTTGTAAAGACGCAACAAGTGACCAGATCAGTGACTTCAGAGAAAGTTCAGGTGGGACAGAACACAAAAAATAGAATCCCCACTGGTTTGCCGAGGAGGAACGTTGGGATCACCCAGAACGGTGCAGCAAATAGAATTCCACATCCGAAGGGTTTGGAAAATGGCCCCAAAGCTGTCATCAAGGTCGGTATTTTATGGTTTTGTTTGGAATATATTTTAATCTCATTATGAAAGAGAGAATATCCACATACATCTACTATGGATACATTGTTACATTTTACATCAGGGGTGCCCAACTGCTGGCCCGCCACCTCCTGCTCTGGGATGGCGGGTTGGCAAGCCCAGATTGCGGGTTCCTGACCCGCCATCCTTGAGCATCAGTGTGAGGAATGGACCAGGTGTTCCGTCAGAATCGGTGACTTGTCAAATTAGGTAATGGAAGTGACGTTCCTTCACCTGCGCATGCGTACACCTGCTAGCAGGTTGCCTAATATGACAAAACACTGTAGTTGGAAGAAGATAGCGGACATCCTACTACACCCAGCTCTGTCTTTAATTTAACAGTCATTTTAGCAATAAAGGTAACGTATACACATTTAGTGTGTTTTGACATCTGTGATGCTTATTTGATGTTACATTTTGTAAGCCTAAAGTTTTGGCACTGAGCAGTGCGGGGTGTACCAACATGGCCTCTGCCACCTTCCTACTGCGGGGTGTACCAACATGGCCTCTGCCACCTTCCTACTGCGGGGTGTACCAACATGGCCTCTGCCACCTTCCTACTGCGGGGTGTACCAACATGGCCTCTGCCACCTTCCTTCTGCGGGGTGTACCAACATGGCCTCTGCCACCTTCCTTCTGCGGGGTGTACCAACATGGCCTCTGCCACCTTCCTACTGCGGGGTGTACCAACATGGCCTCTGCCACCTTCCTACTGCGGGGTGTACCAACATGGCCTCTGCCACCTTCCTACTGCGGGGTGTACCAACATGGCCTCTGCCACCTTCCTACTGCGGGGTGTACCAACATGGCCTCTGCCACCTTCCTACTGCGGGGTGTACCAACATGGCCTCTGCCACCTTCCTACTGCGGGGTGTACCAACATGGCCTCTGCCACCTTCCTACTGCGGGGTGTACCAACATGGCCTCTGCCACCTTCCTACTGCGGGGTGTACCAACATGGCCTCTGCCACCTTCCTACTGCGGGGTGTACCAACATGGCCTCTGCCACCTTCCTACTGCGGGGTGTACCAACATGGCCTCTGCCACCTTCCTACTGCGGGGTGTACCAACATGGCCTCTGCCACCTTCCTACTGCGGGGTGTACCAACATGGCCTCTGCCACCTTCCTACTGCGGGGTGTACCAACATGGCCTCTGCCACCTTCCTACTGCGGGGTGTACCAACATGGCCTCTGCCACCTTCCTACTGCGGGGTGTACCAACATGGCCTCTGCCACCTTCCTACTGCGGGGTGTACCAACATGGCCTCTGCCACCTTCCTACTGCGGGGTGTACCAACATGGCCTCTGCCACCTTCCTACTGCGGGGTGTACCAACATGGCCTCCGCCACCTTCCTGCTACTGCCGCCCAGCTTGTATTAAAATTTTAACAAAATTTAACTTCTATAGTCAGGAAGATACTGGAAAGTTTAATAAAAAGACCACATAGGAGTTCTTGCTGGGGAAAAAAATATTTTAAGCTACAGGCAGCATGGATTCATGAAAGACAGAAGTTGTCAAACCTGATTTCTTTTTGAGGAGGTAAGTAAAACCTTAGAGGGGTGGCTGTGGACGTGGTATACTTGGATGGGGGTGGCTGTGGACGTGATATAGTTGGACAAAGGGGTGGCTGTGGACGTGATCTAGTTGGACAGAGGGGTGGCTGTGGACGTGATCTAGTTGGACAGAGGGGTGGCTGTGGACGGGGTATAGTTGGACAGAGGGGTGGCTGTGGACGGGGTATAGTTGGACAGAGGGGTGGCTGTGGACGGGGTATAGTTGGACAGAGGGGTGGCTGTGGACGGGGTATAGTTGGACAGAGGGGTGGCTGTGGACGGGGTATAGTTGGACAGAGGGGTGGCTGTGGACGGGGTATAGTTGGACAGAGGGGTGGCTGTGGACGGGGTATAGTTGGACAGAGGGGTGGCTGTGGACGGGGTATAGTTGGACAGAGGGGTGGCTGTGGACGGGGTATAGTTGGACAGAGGGGTGGCTGTGGACGGGGTATAGTTGGACAGAGGGGTGGCTGTGGACGGGGTATAGTTGGACAGAGGGGTGGCTGTGGACGGGGTATAGTTGGACAGAGGGGTGGCTGTGGACGGGGTATAGTTGGACGGGGTATAGTTGGACAGAGGTGTGGCTGTGGACGGGGTATAGTTGGACAGAGGGGTGGCTGTGGACGGGGTATAGTTGGACAGAGGGGTGGCTGTGGACGGGGTATAGTTGCACAGAGGGGTGGCTGTGGACGGGGTATAGTTGGACAGAGGGGTGGCTGTGGACGGGGTATAGTTGGACGGGGTATAGTTGGACAGAGGTGTGGCTGTGGACGGGGTATAGTTGGACAGAGGTGTGGCTGTGGACGGGGTATAGTTGGACAGAGGTGTGGCTGTGGACGGGGTATAGTTGGACAGAGGGGTGGCTGTGGACGGGGTATAGTTGGACAGAGGTGTGGCTGTGGACGTGGTATACTTCGATACAGTTCCCCACACACGGCTCATGTGTAAGGTAAGGTCTACAGGTTTGGAAATACCAATTTGTAAATGGATAGAAAACTGGCTAAAGGACAGAATTCAGAGAGTCGTGGTTAATGATTCTTACTCTCTCTCTAATGGTCTGAGGTTATCAGTGGTGTACCCCAAGGTTCAGTGCTGGGACCCTTACTTTTTAATATCTTTATAAATGATATTGGGTCTGGGATTTCAGTGTTTGCAGATGACACCAAGCTATGCAGTGGAATAACGTCCTTACAGGATGCCTCCACCGTACAAGCCGAATTCAATGCTCTGTCTGTTTGGGCAACTATGTGGCAGATGAGGTTTAATGTTGATAAATGTAAAGGATCGGGGGGGGAGTCCATGGTGGAGAAGGATCGGGGGGGGGGAGTCCATGGTGGAGAAGGATCGGGGGGGGGGAGTCCATGGTGGAGAAGGATCGGGGGGGGGGGGGGGGGGGGGTCATGGTGGAGAAGGATCGGGGGGGGGGAGTCCATGGTGGAGAAGGATCGGGGGGGGGGGGGGGAGTCCATGGTGGAGAAGGATTGGGGGGGGGGGTGTCCATGGTGGAGAAGGATGGGGGGAGGGGGGGACAGAGTGGGGAAAGGGGCGGGGGAGGGGGGGGTCCATGGTGAAGGATCGGGGGGGGGGAGTCCATGGTGGAGAAGGATCGGGGGGGGGGGAGTCCATGGTGGAGAAGGATCGGGGGGGGGAGTCCATGGTGGAGAAGGATCGGGGGGGGAGTCCATGGTGGAGAAGGATCGGGGGGGGGGGGGTCCATGGTGGAGAAGGATCGGGGGGGAGTCCATGGTGGAGAAGGATCGGGGGGGGGAGTCCATGGTGGAGAAGGATCTGGGGGGGGGGAGTCCATGGTGGAGAAGGATCTGGGGGGGGGAGTCCATGGTGGAGAAGGATCTGGGGGGGAGGGGGGAAGGATAAAAAAAAAAAGGGAGAGGGAGCGGGGGGGGAGTCCATGGTGGAGAAGGATCGGGGGGGGGGAGTCCATGGTGGAGAAGGATCTGGGGGGGGGGAGTCCATGGTGGAGAAGGATCTGGGGGGGGGAGTCCATGGTGGAGAAGGATCTGGGGGGGGGGAGTCCATGGTGGAGAAGGATCTGGGGGGGGGGAGTCCATGGTGGAGAAGGATCTGGGGGGGGGAGTCCATGGTGGAGAAGGATCTGGGGGGGGGGGGGGGGGAGTCCATGGTGGAGAAGGATCTGGGGGGGGGAGTCCTGGTGGGGGGGGGGAGAAGGATCTGGGGGGGGGGGGAGTCCATGGTGGAGAAGGATCTGGGGGGGGGGGAGTCCATGGTGGAGAAGGATCTGGGGGGGGGGAGTCCATGGTGGAGAAGGATCTGGGGGGGGGGGAGTCCATGGTGGAGAAGGATCTGGGGGGGGGGGAGTCCATGGTGGAGAAGGATCTGGGGGGGGGGGGAGTCCATGGTGGAGAAGGATCTGGGGGGGGGGGGGGAGTCCATGGTGGAGAAGGATCTGGGGGGGGGAGTCCATGGTGGAGAAGGATCTGGGGGGGGGAGTCCATGGTGGAGAAGGATCTGGGGGGGGGGAGTCCATGGTGGAGAAGGATCTGGGGGGGGGGGGAGTCCATGGTGGAGAAGGATCGGGGGGGGGAGTCCATGGTGGAGAAGGATCTGGGGGGGGGGGGGGAGTCCATGGTGGAGAAGGATCTGGGGGGGGGGAGTCCATGGTGGAGAAGGATCTGGGGGGGGGAGTCCATGGGGGGGGGGGGGGAGGTGGGGGGGGGGGGGAGTCCATGGTGGAGAAGGATGGGGGGGGGTGGGGGGGGGGGAGGGGGGGGTCGGGGGGAGGGGGGGGGGGGGGGTGAGGGGGCGCGGGGGGGGGGGGGAGAAGGATCTGGGGGGGGGGGGGAGTCCATGGTGAAGGATCTGGGGGGGGGTCCAAGGATCTGGGGGGAAGTCCATGGCGGAGAAGGATCTGGGGGGGGGAGTCCTTGGTGGATAAGGATCTGGGAGGGGGTTGTACATGGCGGATAAGGATCTGGGGGGGGGGGGGAGTCCATGGTG
This sequence comes from Lithobates sylvaticus, assembly GCA_028564925.1. Lineage (NCBI taxonomy): Eukaryota > Metazoa > Chordata > Amphibia > Anura > Ranidae > Lithobates > Lithobates sylvaticus. The sequence goes on along the minus strand of CM053033.1, from coordinate 2,796,163 downwards.
GAGAAGGATCTGGGGGTTTTGGTAGATCATAAGCTCAATAATAACATGCAATGCCAAGTTCAGTGCGCACAACCTTTCCTCATAACTAATATCCTCCAGACCCTTTATTAGTGTGGCACCCTGGAGTTTAGGGAGTGTTGCTCCTCACAAATTTATTTGCCAGGAGTAGTTATCCGGGTTGATTGGTAGAGATCTATTGATTTCTCCCTAAGTTTGGCCTTGTTGCACTTTTCTCTTCTACCACTAGGTGGCCGGGTACTTGGTGGTACTAGATACGAGATGGGCAACGCAAGGTCCGGTTATGGGTATATGGGGTGTCGCAGCCAATGGGCACGGGTTTTCTTGAATCCCTTGGCCTGCTGGGAGGACCTATATATTCGGGTGGAGTCAGGCGATTGGGGTTCTGTGCCACCTGGACGGCTGTCTGGGTGGACATGTGTTGTATTGCCCGGGCCGCTAGGCCAGAGATTGGGCCTATCCCGGGGACATCTGGCTGCCAGCCTGTCTGAGGGCCTATCCAGAAGCAAGAGAGACCAGAGCAGGGTTGGGATTGTGGCTTGCAGTCCAACCAGAAGTGCCGGAGAACCTGTTGTTGTTGGAGGTAGAGGGGAAGCTGTCACTACTAAGGGACCCACCACCTTATTACCGGAGACCACAGTGAGTAACTGAAGAAAGTGCCGGAGAAGTATTCTCACCAACCGGGGATGGTGAAGAATCAGGAAAATTCAGTGGGTATCAAGCCAGGGACCCAACCAGCGGAGGTGACGCCTGCAGAGCAGCCTTGTGTGCCAAGCCAGGGACCCAACCAGCGGAGGTGACGCCTGCAGAGCAGCCTTGTGTGCCAAGCCAGGGACCCAACCAATGGAGGTGACGCCTGCAGAGCAGCCTTGTGTGCCAAGCCAGGGACCCAACCAGCGGAGGTGACGCCTGCAGAGCAGCCTTGTGTGCCAAGCCAGGGACCCAACCAGCGGAGGTGACGCCTGCAGAGCAGCCTTGTGTGCCAAGCTAGGGACCCAACCAGCGGAGGTGATGCCTGCAGAGCAGCCTTGTGTGCCAAGCCAGGGACCCAACCAGCGGAGGTGATGCCTGCAGAGCAGCCTTGTGTGCCAAGCCAGGGACCCAACCAGCGGAGGTGACGCCTGCAGAGCAGCCTTGTGTGCCAAGCCAGGGACCCAACCAATGGAGGTGATGCCTGCAGAGCAGCCTTGTGTGCCAAGCCAGGGACCCAACCAATGGAGGTGATGCCTGCAGAGCAGCCTTGTGTGCCAAGCCAGGGACCCAACCAATGGAGGTGACGCCTGCAGAGCAGCCTTGTGTGCCAAGCCAGAGACCGAGCCAGCGGAGGTGACGCCTGCAGAGCAGCCTTGTGTGCCAAGCCAGGGACCCAACCAGCGGAGGTGACGCCTGCAGAGCAGCCTTGTGTGCCAAGCCAGGGACCCAACCAATGGAGGTGATGCCTGCAGAGCAGCCTTGTGTGCCAAGCCAGGGACCCAACCAGCGGAGGTGACGCCTGCAGAGCAGCCTTGTGTGCCAAGCCAGGGACCCAACCAATGGAGGTGATGCCTGCAGAGCAGCCTTGTGTGCCAAGCCAGGGACCCAACCAAAGGAGGTGATGCCTGCAGAGCAGCCTTGTGTGTCAAGCCAGGGACCCAACCAGTGAAGGTGACGCTTGCAGAGCAGCCTTGTGTGCCAAGCCAGAGCACTACAGGCCAGTGGGGGTGAAGCTTGAGAAGTATCGGGAGTGCCAAGCTAAGGACCCAGCAGCGAAGCGGGGTGACGCTTGAGGAAGATGCCACAGTGAAGATTGAAGGAGCTCAAGGGATTCAGTGACAGAGTGAATCGGAGGGTCTAGTGAGAGACGGGGAGCTCAGTGGGCTGAAGAACTACAAGAAGTGATTGTAGTAAAAGTGAAGGAACTGTTACACTTTGTGTTAGGAACTGTTAAAGACTGTTGCCATAGGAGACAGCATTCCTGCACATGCAGATGTGGCACCTTGCTGGTTGCCTTTCCCTGCATGGCTGTCCTCCTGTTGAAGTCTCAGAATCTACCAATTTAATCTTGCTACCTAAGGGTGTCCTGGCCCTAACCCTCATTCCCCCCCCCCCCCCCAAATTTTTTTTAAGAGAAATAAACTTACTTCTGCATTCAAGAAGTGCCTGGCACCCAATAACTTTAACTACTCTACACCCACCATGGCTCACAACCCACCATATACAGAAGGATGTCGGCTATTCTTGGCCTGGAGGTCCTCATTAGATCAAAGGAGGCCGGGGACCTTGCTACTTTAGCTTTGTTACCCTTCTCTGGACTCTCTCCAGTTCCATTACATCCTTCCTGAGGACTGGTGCCCAGAACTGGATGGCATACTCCAGATGCGGCCGGACCAGAGTCTTGTAGAGCGGGAGAATTATCCTTTTATCTCTGAAATTGATCCCCTTTTTAATGCCAATATTCTGTTTGCTTTGTTAGCAGCAGCTTGGCATTGCTGAGCCCATCATCTACTAGGACCGCCAGGTCCTTCTCCATCCTAGATCCCCCCCCCCCCCAGTCTATAGATTGCATTCAGATTTTTGCCATCCAGATGCATTATTTTACATTTTTGTACATTCAACCTCATTTGCCATGTAGTTGCCACCCCATTAATTTGTTCAGATCTTCTTGGAAGGTTTCCACATCCTGCGGAGAAGTTATTGCCCTGCTTAGCTTAGTATTATCCGTAAATACAGAGATTGAAGTGTTTCCCCCATACCCATCCTCCAGATCATTTATGAACAAATTAAATAGGATTGGTCCCAGCACAGAACCCTGGGGGACCCCACTACCCACCCCGACCATTCCGAGGACTCCCCACCCCGACCATTCTGAGTACTCCCCACCCCCAAACCATTCCGAGTACTCCCCACCCCCGACCATTCTGAGTACTCCCCACCCCCAACCATTCCGAGTACTCCCCACCCCCAAACCATTCCGAGTACTCCCCACCCCCAAACCATTCCGAGTACTCCCCACCCCCAAACCATTCCGAGTACTCCCCATTTATCACCACCCTCTGAACTCACCATTGTAGACAGTTTTCAATCCATGTACTCACCTATGGTCCATGCCAACGCACCGTATTTTGTACAGTAAACGTTTATGGGCCTTCCTTTATCTAGATACACCACGTCTACGGGCCTTCCTTTATCTAGATACACCACGTCTACGGGCCTTCCTTTATCCAGATACACCACGTCTACGGGCCTTCCCTTATCCAGATACACCACGTCTACGGGCCTTCCTTATCCAGATACACCACGTCTACGGGCCTTCCTTTATCCAGATACACCACGTCTACGGGCCTTCCTTTATCCAGATACACCACGTCTACGGGCCTTCCTTTATCCAGATACACCACGTCTACGGGCCTTCCTTTATCCAGATACACCACGTCTACGGGCCTTCCTTTATCCAGATACACCACGTCTACGGGCCTTCCTTTATCCAGATACACCACGTCTACGGGCCTTCCTTTATCCAGATACACCGCGTCTACGGGCCTTCCTTTATCCAGATACACCGCGTCTACGGGCCTTCCTTTATCCAGATACACCGCGTCTACGGGCCTTCCTTTATCCAGATACACCACGTCTACGGGCCTTCCTTTATCTAGATACACCACGTCTACGGGCCTTCCTTTATCTAGATACACCACGTCTACGGGCCTTCCTTTATCTAGATACACCACGTCTACGGGCCTTCCTTTATCCAGATACACCACGTCTACGGGCCTTCCTTTATCCAGATACACCACGTCTACGGGCCTTCCTTTATCCAGATACACCACGTCTACGGGCCTTCCTTTATCTAGATGGCAACTCACCTCCTCATAGAAGGTTAGTAGATTGGTTTGACAAGAACGATTCTTCATGAATCCATGCTGATTACTGCTAACGATACCGTTCTCGTTACTGAAATCTGGTATATAGACCCTTATCATCCCCTCCAAGAGTTTACATACTATTGATGTTAGGCTAACTGGTCTGTAATTCCCAGGGATGTATTTTGGGCCCTTTTTTTTAATATTGGTGCTACATTAGAGAAAAGCCAATCATCTGGTACCATTCCATTCCAGTCAGTAGACTGTCAGTAAAAATTAGCAACAGTGGTCTGGCAATTACTTGACTGAGTTCCTAAGTACCCTCGGGTGCAAGCCATCTGGTCCCGGTGATCTATTAATGTTACGTTTCCCAAGTCTAATTTTAATTCTGTCCTCTCAGCCATGGAGGTGCTTCCTAGGATAAACACTGCAGTTTTGGTTACCGAAGCCCCCCGAATTCCCTCGTGAAGACTGAGGAGAAGAATAAATTCAATACCTTCACCATCTCCCATCCTTTGTAACCAGATGTCCTTCCTCCTCCTTCTTTAGGCCCCATTCACACCTGAGCTTGTAGCTACAAAACGCTGGAGGGGGAAAAAATCCATTATTCTCTATGGAGATGGTTCACATCTCCGCTCCAAAACACATGAAGCTCAAACAAGTTCTGGAGCTTCTTTTTAAGCAGATTTTTTTACATTGGTGACTCTTTTGATCTGTACAAAATCGCAGCAAAAATCTGAGTAAAAACAAGCGACTTTCTGCCTGAAAACAAAGCGCTCAGATGTGAATGCAGCCTTATGGGACCAATATGATCTGACCTCCCTTTCTTACCATTTATATACTTAAGGAATTTCTTGGGATTTTTTTTTCTCTCCTCCGCTATGTGCCTTTCGTGTTCCATCTTAGCCGTCCTGATTGCACCCTTACATTTCTTGTTGCATTCTTTGTAAAGTTTGAATGCTAATGATGATCCCTCAGCTTTGTATTTTTTGAAGGCCTTCTCCTTTTGCTTTTATATGCTTTTTTTACGTTGGAATTAAGTCACCCAGGACTTTGATTAGCTCTTTTTACATTTTATTTCCCATTGTGGCCTGTGATCTGTTGCTAAGTCGCTAAAGTGGCCCTCACTCTTAAAAAGTTTGGGCACCCCTGTTTTAGATGTTTGTTTGGAGGTAACAAAGTTACAATCCGTGTCTAAGAGTGAATTTCCTACCAGTTTCAGGCTGTTGCATTTGCTTCATTGGGGGGTCTTTTCATAATTGGCTGGGCATGCTGTACCACATACTGTACTGCATTGCTTCTATCATTTTTGGAAATGCAACGAGTGAAGAGATGTCCCTAAAAAAAAAAAAAATAAAATAAAAAAAAAAAATCTTCTCTTTTGGCAAATTTTCACTCTTAAAGTGGAAGTAAACCCCCCTATCGTTTTCAGCCAAGGAAGCCATCTTTGCCTCTGTTTAATCTTCAACTGCCACAGTGCTGCACATGTGATCCGTTATGACACCAGCCATTGGATGGTTTGACTGTTTGGTTGAGAGCACAGCCAATGTGCAGTTAGCATTCACGCATGCCTTTTTTTTTTAGACTGTTAAATTAATGGGTTTACTTCCGCTTTAAGCTGCTAAGGCAAAATGTTCTTAACAAATGAAAACCATCTACTCCCCTTTTGTGTAATTTAGGGTGTAAAGTTTTTTTTTTTTTTTTTTTTTTTTTTATATAGTGTATTTATATTAGTTTTAATGGCCTTTTTATAAAGCTGTCAATTGTGACTTTTACCCAACATTCACATTCTTTTCCCCCTCACCCTTCCTCTTTCAACTGTTTGGTCGGGGGGGGGGGGGGTTATATAGTGTGTATTTAGGGTAGTTTAACTGACTTTTTATTTAGTGTTATTTGAATTTTGTGTACTCTTTTTATGTTTTTTTGTATCGCTCTTACTTTTTATTTATTTTTATTTTTTAGCTGTGTGTTGTCTGGACTTTCTTTTTCTTTCCGCTTATCTCTTTTTTTTTCTTTCTTCTTTCTTTCTTTTCTTTCTTTCTTCTTTCTCTTTCTTTCTTTCTTTCTTTCTTTCTTCTTTCTTTCTTTCTTTCTTTCTTTCTTTCTTTCTTTCTTTCTTTCTTTCTTTCTTTTCTTTCTTTCTTTCTTTCTTTTTTTCTTTCTTTCTTTCTTTCTTTTCAAGAACCGGTCCAGGATAGATGAAGGAGCTTTTCCCCGGCTCCATTTATTTCACCAAAATTGGTAAAAGTTTGACACCTCCCTTTTTTATTTATTTATTTTTTCCCCACAACCACATTTTGAGGAATTGAATCTCAGGGAATTTTGCCCTTACCTAGGAATGGAATACTTCGTCAGGTAGGTAGACTGTTGCACTAATGTGACTTGGCACAAGGTGCAGAATAAAAATACAGGAGGGATCTGTTCCTATATTTGGGTAAAACCTTTTTATAACCTGCTGACTATATGTAATAATTCTTTTGTGTCTCAGTTTTGTATTCCATACTCCTATATCTTGCTGTGTTGCACAGGATGGATGTGACACAGGCGGGCCTTCCTTTGTGAGACCCCCAGATCAGATCTGTACACTGGCCAATAGGATCCGGACAGAAAAAATCCCCAACGTGACTCCTGGTCCTCCAAGCAGTGCGCGTGACGGCAAAGCTTCCTTCTTACCTACCCCTCAGCCCGCTGGTAAGTCTCTGCCAAGTATGGAAGGTGAAGCGGGATGGAGAACGTTGGATTTATTTTTCTATCTTTTTATATTTTGGCAGGGCCTAGAACGTTGGGGTCTGTAAGGCCCGGCCTCACTTTTATCTGCACCCCCCAGCTTGCTGGATCCCAGACCGCTTCCAGAATAAGGCCGTGTGCCTCAGGTAAGGAACGCTTTTCAATAGGATGATGGTTGACACCCAAGAACATACGGGCACCCTCTACTGTGTGCTAGAAGTAGTGTAGGTTTGTTAGTAAATTTTAGTTAGCTCAGGGTTGGGTCTGAGTCAGAGCTGGATGACCCCTGGTGCCTCCCCCCTGTTTCTGGAACATTGGAGAATGTTCTAGAACTAGTGGGCAGGAGGCTAGGAGGAGCTGCCATGAATATTTAAGGCCTCGGCCAATCCCCAGTAGAGGGCTGGCAGGGGGCAGAGTTTACCTCATAAATAGACATGGACCAAGCCAGCAGGGGCAGTCAGGTGGAAGATAGAGATGCAGTGCTAAGGAGGCAGTTGATGTCCATCAAAGGTGCCCCCTAGTCGGGGTGGGTAACCTTGGGCTGGGGGTCAGGTACTGAAGGTTTCCTGCTAAAACACTGAAGAAATCCTTCCTGGAGGCACAGGAGCAAGAGGACAGAGTAACACTGTGGGGGACTACAAAGGGGGGAGACTGCCACATGTAGTCAGTCTCCCTTGAAGACAGCGGTGTGCTTAAGTCTTTAGGCCTTTCCCTAGAGATCTCCTGAGAGTCGGCCCGGGTGGGGGCTGGTGAGGGAGAGAGTCGGCCCGGGTGGGGGCTGGTGAGGGAGAGAGTCGGCCCGGGTGGGCCGGCGAGGGAGATCCGGTCTGGGTGGGGGCTGGCGAGGGAGATCCGGTCTGGGTGGGGGCTGGCGAGGGAGAGCCAGCCCGGGTGGGCTGGTGACAAGGGGCAGATGCAGCCAGGGTGAGTTGGCATTGCCTGGATAAGTGGTACTGGGCTCAGTGACCACAGAGGAAGTCGAGGAGAAAGTTGAAGTGGTGTCACTCCAATGTGCTACTATTAAGGGACTGTGAGTTCCTGCCTGTAATGGGCTGTTGCTGATCTGACATCAGGCCTATCAGCTCCCCTCAAGGAGTGATCCAGCAGAAACCAAGTGTGCGCAGGAGGCTGAAGAAGTGGAGACTGTATATAGGAAGTTGTTGAAGTCAAGCGGGCAGGGCTGCTGTTGGAAATCACGGGGCCCCCATACAGCCTACCTGATAGAGCCCTCCTGGGCAAGGGTGACTGAGGACATAGATTTATCAGTACCTTTCTCTACAACCTCAGCTGCACAGATAAATGAATAGGAAGCCCTCTGAGGCTTCCTGCTCATTCACAAACCAAATCATAGTAAACACGGTTTACTATGCTTCCGTGATGAATGGACACAGCAGTGATTTGGTACCGATCGCTCACTGTGTTTATATAGGAAAAGAAGGGGCCAGTAAATGGCATCCTCTTGTGTGCCCGCAGGAGAGGAGGGAAGCCAGCAGCACTGCGGAGGGGGGGCACACATGGGGGGGCACAGACAGCAGATGGAAGGGGCTCATGTGCTAAAACCAATCACCCTGCAGTGCAGCCGGAGGGAGGGTGATAGGGTTACCACCTTTTCTTCAAGCCAAACCCGAACAGTTTAGCGGCGCAAAGGCATGGCACCCCAACCGCGGTGCGATTTTGCAGCAATTGTCACCTGACAAATCGCAGCAAAATCACGTAAACAGAACTGTGGGACGCCGGTCACCCAAAAGAAGTTTTGCTTTGTGATTGGGGTGCCATTATCCCCATTCCCTCCTATTACAAATCTTCTTCCCCCTACCAGCACACATCCTCCTCCCTCCAATACCCCCATGGCAGCTGACAGGGGGTATCACGGGGACCCCACACACAGGGAGGCCCGGACCGCAGGGGGTTCGGAGCGGTGGGCGTGGGGAGCAATTACAGAGATTGGGGGGGCAATTAGAGGAGGGGGTGCAAATACAGTTGAGGGGGTGCAAATACACAGGAGGGGGGTGGCAATTGCACAGGGGGGGGTGGCAAATGCACAGGGGGGGGGTGGCAAATGCACAGGGGGGGGGGTGGCAAATGCACAGGGGGGATGGCAAATACAGAAGGGTCAAAACATAAGGAGGAGAGAGGCGACAGGCAGCTGCTGCTGCAGAAGTTTTTAATCAAATAAATGCTTAAACACAAACAGTCCACTCACTCTCCATGTCAGAGCTGTATATGTCAGTCTGTGACGTCGGCTGTCCCATCCTCCCCTCCGATCCACGCTGCTCTCATCACTGAATCACTGGAGGAAGCAGAGAGCCGCGGGAAACTCATGTGAACTGTCAGCCTCTGATGGAGGCGTGGTTAAGCCTCCGGAACGCTCTGATTGGTCACAGCATCCCAGGCTGACAGCTCACTGCAGTCTCCCCGCAGCTCTGTATTATTGGCTTCCTCCAGAGATTCAGTGATGAGAGCAGCGTGGATCGAAGGGGAGGATGGGACAGCTGACTTTACAGACTGACATATACAGCTCTCTCTCTCTCGA